>JADLZK010004386.1:0-233558 GCA_015847255.1 Hyparrhenia diplandra | reverse complement strand
GGAGGGAGCTGGCTGTAAGGAGAAGGGATTCGATCGGGAAAGCATGAGCTTGGTCTCCGGCGCCCCTCGCCGTCGAGCTCGAATCGGGAGATAAGAATAATCTGCTGGGGGAATCCCCATAGAAGATGGCCCCGCAGCCGCAGCCACAGCCGCAGGAGGACAAATCAGACCGCCACAGCGCCGGCGCGACGAGGGAGCAGGAGCGGCGGCCGTCTAAGGCATGGGGAGTCCTCATCTTCGGCCTCATCGGCGTCACCACCGCCAGTTTCGCGGTGCGTGCCCCTCTCATCTCCTCCCCTTGTTACGCTTGTGTTCGTTAGAATTTGTTCGAGGATGCTATTGCTATCCCACATGATGCGTCGTAAATGTCTGGCAGAGAAAATTGAATGCTTCGCTAAGGTTCCTTGGTTAGTCTAGCTTGCGCGTCGACCTACTGCGTAGTTGCAGTTTGCTCTGCGTAGGCCAATTCGGTATCAAGTGAGCCGATTTCATTGTCCACAAGCCTACAACAACTTTGCTAGTATGGAAGCCTTATTATAATTAAGTAGAGCTTAATAATCATGCGCGTGAAATCGGTCGTAATATTTGCTACTAATGTGAGATTATTGGCAATTTTGCGTTTCTACCATATCTGTGATATGTACTACTTGCTCTGGATTCTTTTATGTGTTGCACTATCTAGTTGTTGCGAAGATTTCATGTATTTTACCTTTTATTTGTGTTGAACTCCAGATTACTCAAGTTACGCAGAAGCGTGGACTGGTTCTACACTCAGGTATTATAATTGGCTATGGGTTATTAATTTCTTAAATTTCCTAGTGCAAACTCATACTGTTCTTCAAGCGTGCCCAAGGAGGACGACGTTATAGATCCTCACTTAGACAAGTTATAGCCTGACAAGACAAATCTAATTTAATGAATTTAATCCCAAAATCTCTCTAAGCCTTTGATATGTGACATTATGTGGTATTTTTAGGTAAAAACCAGTAGAGAAGAGTTTCTAGGTCAATATGATCTCCCAATATAATTGCTAGTTTTTTCCCTCTATGTGTCACCCTTTTGTGCCTAATATTGCACTGCAATAGGCCAGTAGAGTGACCCTCTGTATTGGGCCTTTTCCCCTGTCAATTCCACTTAGTCAACTAAACTTTCCTGTTTTTGATTTATGATCATATGTTTCTGTCCTATGCTTGCTTATACATGGTTACTTCAACTCTTTGACAATGGACTTATATGCTCCTTTCCTTCAAAAGTTGAATAAAGTGCAGTCGACATCGTCTTGGAGGTATACAAGTAATAGCTCAAGTCGTGGAAGTTTCAGTGAGGAAGCTAAGAAAAGATATTATCAGCGAATGCAGCAGGAATATGAAGAGGAACAAGAGAGAGTTGTGAGTTTACATGTATTCATATTTTTTTTTTCTGTATTCAATAATCAACACAAGAATGGTGCACTTATACTCAATGCACGGATGGAAATTTTGAGACTACATGTATTGCTACCACATATATCTTCATTGTACTTGCATTGAGACATCACTTTTAGTCTGTCAGTATGCTGATATTTTGCCTGCTTAAAAATTTCAGCAAAGAATAAGACATATGCAAAGCGTTTTTAACAGAGAGAGGAATAAATTTAGACGAGGTTATGAAAGCTGGAGGGAGAATGGCCCTCCTGGTGGCTACAATTACATCCCTCGGGATGATTGGTATTGGCAGACTGATACTTCTCACTCAGAACATAAAAATAGACGGACGTACACACCGGCAGGACCTAGGGTTTATCCTATGTCGCATCACTATGCAGTTCTTGGTCTTGACAGGTCTATATTCAAACCTCTTGCTGTGAATTTTCTGCTCATATTTTGATCTAGTTGTGACATGGTAGACTGTCTTGGACTAATATTCAGTCCATGGCCTTTAAATCCATATTTATGAGCTGAGTCAATTGATTTGCTTTGTGCTTTTCTCAAAGCAAATCAATATTTCCCTGTTGCACAACAAAGTCCCTATTTATCTTTGTATATAGTATGGTATTGACAATGATTTTCCATACTTTTTTGAAATTACACTTTGCTAGTTTATTGTCATTTTACTGCTCTTGTTTAAAAGAAGAAACTGTAAACTGGTATTGAATATTGTTTTATTGGACAAAATGATTTTATCATCCCTGTTTTCTGTGATTCCACTGTCTTTTCTTGAACTTTGAAAATCTATGTGCTGCATTCCAAATGGCAAATCTCATACAGTTGTTTTCCTGATAAAATATATTTCTTCTTTTGTAGATCACGAGCGACACCATATACAGATGCAGAAGTGAAGGTAATGCAATCTATCTGTCAGGCTATTTTTCCTTGTGCCCTGCATTTTCATGTCTGGAAAACTTGTTGTCTCTTCTAACAGTAATGATAACACTCATGTTGATCATTATACAAATAAAAAATCAACCTGCAAAGATTCCCAACTTAGCTATCTGCAAAGTTTTTTTTTCATTTAAATTTGATTGGTATTGCTATCTTGGATAGTGAGGGTTTCTATGACTTCATGTTTATATGTCACAAATACTTCATGTGATGGTTATATTTTTCAAGGTTATTGCTTTTCACCATCTCCTTAGAGTTTACTATAATAAAATCTTCCATGTTTTAATTTCTTTTTAGTTTTATAACAGAGCTGATTATGAGGATGATGACTGAGAATTTTGTACTACCCTCTGTCCCACTTTATAAGACGTCCTAGCACATTATTTGCATGTCTAGATCCACTCCATGTTTCATGCACTTGGCCACAATCCTGTGCTGGTTCAGTCACTAAATGATGGACCTAATGATAATCTAAAACGTCTTATAAAATGAAACGGAGGTAGTATTTTATAAAGAGGCTGAACATTTCTCTTGTCTTCTTAAGCAAGAGACAGTCTATGGCCCAAATATGCACTCACTCTATTTTATTATTATCTAGAATATTTCATTATTATCTAGACATTTTCATTCCATAACCATTCTGCTGGAAATTCCTTGGGCCTGTTGGAGCCGTGGTTAGTTGTGTTTAGTTGGGGGAGATAGACTGGTCGTTTGATTCATAAGAATGAGTTATGTTTGTAGGGTGGTCCAAAAAAAAATTGGCAGGATTTAATGTTATGTCATACTTGATCTATGGTCTTGTGCTCTTGTTATCTGACTTTCAAACTTCACCTGCTGCAGACTGCTTTTAGAACAAAAGCAATGGAAGTCCATCCTGATCAAAATCAAGATGATAGAGGTAAACATCTTCATTGCTCCATGGACACTGCGTTTCTTCCAATTCCAATGTAGTTGCTTCGTGACAGTCACTAACACCACAAATGTTTGGACTGGTGCAGAAGCTGCAGAAGAGAAGTTCAAGGAGGTTGTCAAGTCTTACGAAGCAATTAAATTGGAGAGAAAAAAACGGTAGTTGATGCAAAACTTCGAATGCGATCGGATCCTGCAGGAAAGAGGGGGATCAGTTGTAACTGTGCCTTGTATATGTAATCAGCTGTTGCCGGCAGCTTGATGAAATGGTATCCGCTGTTGCTGTTGAGGGCCTGTAGCATGAGTTCCATTTATGAGCTTGTGCGATGTAGACTAGGATAGGTTCAAAAGATGTGTTTTTGTTTATTTAGCCACTAGCTTGACGTGCTCACGTGCATAAATGCCATAAACTTGACAAGTGGACAGGACCACAAGGGCGAGCACTTCTGTTGCAAGTTGAGCTTGGAGTTGTATTCACTGCTCTATACCTGATGATTTCCTTTTCATTTTTAGTGGAAATTGATATCTTGATCCGAAAATAAAAATATGAAGTACAGTAGTTCATGGCATAGATGATATCTTCCTGCGTCTACCGTATTGTGTTCATTTATATTTTGGTAACTATGCATCATTGGTCCAAGAAATCTAATACGGTACCATAGTTCAGCGGATCTAGAACTACTTCATGCGGAGTGGGTTATAGTTAGAAAGTCGATCAATTTGCAGCAGAAAAATGAGACAAGCACACAACCTTCTGATCAAAATTTAGCCTTTTTCGTTTGCGAATATAGCATCACAGGTATGGTAGAATACGAAACAACACGAAAATTTGTCTGTCTGCTGTCGATACAGCAGTTTTCGCTGAGTGCATTTCGCATCGCTGCATCTCGTCCGCCACGGGCCACACCCACACCCACACCCACCCCGCCAGGCGCCAGTCCGCAACCATGCGGTGCCTCCTCTCCACCCCTCTCCGCCGCGGCCTCTCCACCGCCGCCGCCGACGATGCTGGCCTAGCCTCCTCCGCGGAGCATGCGTACCGCCTCCTCCGCCGCCACCACTCCGACCCGCAGAGGCTCGCTGCCGCGCTGTCCGCGTCGGGTCTCGACGCCACCTCGCCGCACCTCCTCGACGCCGTCCTCCGCCGCTGCGGCGCCGCCTCCTCCCTCGCGCTGCACTTCTTCCACTGGTGCTCCCCGTCGCTGCCCTCGCCGCTCCCATCCTCCCTAGCGCTCCTCGCCAAGTCCTTCTCGCGCGCATCCTCCGCGCCGTCCCCGTCCCTCCTCGCGCCGCTCCCTCTCAACTCCTTGGCCCCTCCCTCCTCTGCCCCATCTTGCGCCGCCTCCCGCAACCGCGTCTCCTGTCGTTCGCGCTCTCACTGCTCTCCGCCCGCCCCGATCACGACCAGCCCGCCCTATTTCTTTCCCTCCTCGAGTCGCTCTCTAAGGCCGGCCACGTCGTTACCGCCGAGCAGCTTGTCGAGGAGCTCCAGCCCCGGTTCCCGCTTTCGCTCCGCCACTACACGGCCCTGCTCTACGGATGGTGCCGCCAGGGCAAGCTCGACGAGGCCAAGCACGTGCTTGCTCGCATGAAGGCTGCTGATGTCGCCCTTGACGTCGTCGCCTTCAACACCCTGCTCGCTGGCTTCGTCGCGGACGGGAGGTTTGAGGACGCGTTCGAGCTGGCGGGGCAGATGGAGCGGCGTGGCTGCCCGCCGAATGCGGTGTCGTACACCACCCTGATTCAGGGGCTGGGCGCGAGGGGGAGAGTTGATGAGGCCATGCGGGTGTTTGTGGAAATGCGAAGGAAGGGGTGCGCGCCTGATGCTGTCACGTACGGCACCCTGGTTAGCACGTTTTGCAAGGCTGGCAAGATGTCCCAGGGGTACGAGTTCTTGGATGCCATGTCAAGGGATGGCCTGCGGGTGGACGCTGCCGTGTACCATGGGTTCTTTGTTTCACATGAGAAGAAGGAGCAGCTTGAGGAGTGCCTGGAGCTCATGGAGAGGATGCGAGAGTGCCGATGTCCACCAGACCTCAAGATATACAATGTGGTGATTCGGTTGGCCTGCAGGCTTGGGGAGACCAAGCAAGCCATGACATTGTGGAATGAGATGGAAAGTGGTGGGCTCAGCCCTGGGGTCGATGCATTTGCTATCATGGTGAGTGGCCTTGTTGGGCAGGGTTTGCTGATTGAGGCATGTAGTTATTTTAAAGACATGGTTGGGAGGGGGCTTTGTTGCGCCCGCAATATGGGGTGCTCAAGGACCTCCTCAATGCGTTGGTCAGAGATGAGAAACTTGAGCTGGCGAAGGATGTTTGGGAATGTATTGTGAGCAAAGGCTGTGAGCTCAATGTGAGTGCATGGACTATCTGGATACATGCATTGTATGCGAAGAAACATGTCAAAGAGGCCTGCCTGTATTGCTTAGACATGCTAGAGGCAGGGCTGATGCCACAACCTGACACATTTGCAAAGTTGATGAAGGGGCTGAAGAAGCTGTACAACCGTCATATTGCTGCTGAGATCACTGAGAAGGTTAGGAAGATGGCGGAGGAGAGACATGTTAGCTTTAAGATGTATAAGAGACGTGGGGTGAGGGATCTTGAAGACAAACCCAAGGCAAAGAGGAGAGGACAGAAACAGAGGCGTCGGAGGCAGCCTGGTCATGGTCAGTCTAGTAGGAATGCTGACATTTTGGATGCTTCTGATGAAGTAGAATTTTCTGGCTAATTTGAAATAGAATTCACTGAGGGCAATGCATCTCTGCTTATTTGAACTGCTTTGGGGAGTGATAGACTTACTAAGCAATAAAGGAGTGCTGGTGATCAGGCCTGACCATCATCATATCATTTTTATGCTGAAGATGCATCAGGTTTGCTGTCTTCAGGCAAGAGCCAAGCAGTACTTTGATTACATATGAAGTTGTGTGACAAGGGTTATTGACCCTGAGGAGGTAACTGTTTTCATCCTACCTACACCGCACAAATTAGAATTTCAATTTAGGTGTTCTATTGCCGTTTTTGTAAAAGAACATGACGGTTGATTTATTTGATCTGCATCATTTATACATTGTATTTTAAAGGTTATCATCTAGCAGTTGATTTAGGCCTTTTTAAGTCGTGGTTGTAGTGTTATTTAATTCAAATACACGAAGAGGAAACCATATATTATAGAAATTCTGTTTGCTTTGAAGGAAAAAGAGTAACATCCCAAACCGAGATCATCTGTATGATATGCTCGTTGCTGACTTGTTGGACAGGTCTTCAAAAGCAAGAGGTAGGCTACCCAGGTGGAACATGGTGCAGCAGTTCTGAATTCAGTGGTCCTGCACTTCCATCAACAAGCGCATGAGGGAACAAGCAATATGACGATCAGCAAGTTAACATGTAGCCCTCTATCTGGAGCTGGAGGGTTTATTTGGATTCCAGCCTGTGTGCTGACTATCGAGATTGTTACAAATACATATTAATCTCATCTTTTAAGTATTCCTCCTTGTAACCTCTACTTCAATAGGGGTTAATGCCCTCTTATGACTGGTTTTATGGCTTACATAACTTCTATTACATTGATGTGGCATTGTATATATATACATGGAAAAGGACCAATGGAAATAGAGCTTGAACATTATTCTCTCTAGTTAACTTTACATTCTCGCATTGCTCTCACAATTCTACTCACGTTATCGGCACGATGCTCATCGCTTCTTCTTCTGTGAGGAAGAAAGCAACGTTCATCAAGGTAGGATGATGTCGTTGATCATACCTTTGGCTTATCTCCTCATCCTACAAGCCGTCATGATGCAATTTCATCATGCCATCCTATGTGGGTATGATCTTTCACATCCTCTTGTTCAAAGCGATCTCCCCTGCAGATGATCTCCTCATCGGGGATCAATTCGATGACACCCACATGGTGGAACAAGAGGAGATACCGAAGCGGTTGCGCGCCGCCAACACAGACCGCACCTCCAATGCCGGCAACCGGGCCATGTCCCATGCATGGCTACGGCTCGTGTCCACCACACAAGGTGTGCCCCATGAACTCGGACTTCAACACCACAACGGAGACACCGTGTGCACACCTCATTGGAGATGCCGGTCCTGGTGTTGGTGGCACAACCACTTCCATTATCTCCTCTTATTCCACCATCGATCATCGAAGCTGATCCCCGATGAGGTAAGAGATCATGTGCGTGGGATCGCTTTGAACAAGAGGATGTGAAAGATCATACCCACATAGGAGGGCACGGTGAAATTGCATCATGACGGCTTGTAGGATGAGATAAGCCAAAGGCATAATCGGTGGCGACATCCTGCCTTGATGAACGGTGCTTTCTTCCTCACGGAAGAAGAAGTGATGAGCGTCGTGCTTCAATTGTGAGAACAATGCGAGAATGTAAAGTTGACTAGAGAGAATAATGTCCAAGCTCTATTTCCATTGATCCTTTCTATGTATAGCAGCGTTGGTGTGGTTAACCTTTGGAAGTTTGCTTGCGGTCTAGGCGTCTAGCTTTGTCACTTGACTTTGTAAGTGGTTTCGGGATGCCACTTCGGCTGGACCCTTGGCGGTTCTTTTTCATTCTTAATACCGTACGTTATACATGTTATCATCATCAAACTCCTGTAATTTGATGCTGAAATTCGGTTTTGACGGTGGTGAAAGGGATTACCAGCGAGCAGAAGCGTTCACACTTCCAAGAAATTTATGCACTCTGTAGAATTTCATAGTAATTTCGTCCTTGACTACTTGTGTGCAGTATGCACTCTGTAGAATTTGAGGTTGAACCTTGTTACCCCCATAACATATGCAGCACCAAATCCAATATATAAATGGCGGACTGGATCATGAGATGAGACGCATTAGCAACAAATGAAATAACAGCACATCAAACTCTATGATTATTTTTCTTGGAACAGCTGGTGCATTGATCTTCTTGAAATACACATGCATGATGCATCCGAGCTCATGCAATGATGGCCACTGGTGGGCATGTAGGAAATGAAATGTTTTGGCCAATGAGACATTCTGCTCCACCAAAGGATTCCATTACACAGATTACAAAAACTAAAATGTTCAACTAAGAATCTATGACCTGCAGTCAGTAAAACCATTCTAGCCTTAGTAAAGAAGCCCGTGTAAATCATCTTTTCCTCTTCCCATGCGTCTTTGATTCCGATTCACTCTTTTGGGTTACCACCTGCTGGTGACTTGATGCAATTGCCGAGCTCCAGAGTGCTCTCTCAACATCTGAGGGTGTGAAACTTTCTTCTCCTATGCTCAGTTCCTTCAGGATCAACATAATATCAGCCAAATAGCAATCAAGTACTATGAAAATACAAATTGTTCTTTTTATTCAATGCTCCGTTGATTTTTATGACTCTGAAATCTATATTTGAAATGGCATTTGCAACCTAAGAGCATCTGTCTGAAATCTATATTTGAAATGGCTTTTGCATTTTGCAACCTAAGAGCATCTGCATCTCCAATAGTTATTACTAAAAAAAATTAGTAAATCAAATGAGTTTTTCAAGTGGCTAATAGTTGGGAGCTCATTTGTTAGGTTTCTCCAACCGTTTCCAAAATCTCCCTCCAAAAAGGTAGAAGGCAATTTTGCATCAGGATACCGGACTATGTCCAATCACCTCAACCACTTTCATACTTTCTTTATCTCTTATATATTTGCATTGAGAACCTGCCCTTATTCTTTTTCTCCACGTCCTTCCACCTCCATATTGGCCGATTGATACACACACATATATTTCAGCAGTATTAGATCGATTTTTTCCAAAGTGTGGAAAGATTGAGGGTTTAGATATGGAGTTGTTGGAGAACAGTTTTGTTTAATTTTGCCAAAAAAAAAATCAAGATTGAGTGTGAGCTTTGGGAACTCTTGGAAATTGCAGAACTGTGATTTTGGGTAACCCTTTAATGTTGATTAAAAAAAATAACAGTAATGTAGAAATACATGTTTTACAACAGTCTAATAATCAAATTTCAAGCCTTAAAGAAGCATAATGAGCTCTTCCAATTTGTCCAGGCGGAAAGGGTTTCAACACACCAAGCACAAAGTTCTGCACGAAGTCAGCTGTATCTAAGGTAACCTGCTTTTTAAAATTTCCACTTTGGTACATGGACTATAATACTTTTTAGCTTTGGCAAAACTAAACTATGATCACTACTTCCTCTGTTCCAAATTATGATATGCTCTTTTATTTTTCTAGATCTAGATACATTGTTTTTACTATGTAGTATCTAGATTCTAGACATATATAAAAAAGCCAAAACATCATATAATTTGGCATGAAGTATAACATAAACAGGGCATTAATCAGCTGCAAACTGCAGCCTCTCAAGCACCTGACTCAAAACCTTAAGATTGCATTTAGTTGCACTGAATACTTCGACGACCAGAAGAAGTAGCTAAGCTTTGCAGACATTGTTAGCAATTTGCCATCAAATGCAGAAGTCATACCTTCGCTTTTGCCTGCAATTTTTCAGCAAATGCAAGGTACTGCTTCAGAGTGTACTCCTTTGCATTGCCCAAGGCTGCTACCATCGCCTACACAAGATCCGATTCAGGTCACAGCACTACATTGCAGTCACCACGCACAGAAACGTACAAGACAGTTTAATACACCAAGGCTCACCTCGTCAGACATGAACGGTGCGACAACAGGTGCATACGCAGTGAGCACGGCGGACGCAGTGGCAGGTCCGACTCCCTTGAGCACGGTGAGCTCGGTGATGGCCCTTTTGAGGTCGGGCAAAGCCGCGAACGCCTTGCGCGACGCCGACTCCACCACGGCGTCGTCCAATCCCTTGACGAAATCCATTAGCCTCGGTCTGGCAACAATCATTCAATCGCATCGGTCGCATACCTGTGAATGAACATGATAAGCTGAAGAAAGGCAGACGGACTGACCTCCACTTGCCGCGTGAGAGCTTCCACTCGAGGAGGCGCACCAGCTCGGGCTTGGCGAGGAAGGGGTCGGGGTCACGGCAGCGCAGGAGGGCGGGGAGGTCGTGGCGGTAGAAGGAGTCCACGGCCACGAGGTCGGGTTTGTCCAGGGCCGCGAGACGGCGGTCGTACGCGGCCAGCGCCGCGCGCCACGCCGCCGCGTCGCCGCTCGCGAAGTCCACCGTCTCGGCCATCGTTACCGCCGCGCGTTGCACGGGGAACCGGCGACCGTCGACAAATGTGGGGAGGGGAGCAACCAGCAGCAACTGCGACTGCGAGTGAATCCGGCGGCTCCCCTATTTCTCTCGACTCGGCGGACGGAACGCCAAAACCGGTTGGGTTCCCCATAAACCCTGAATCGTTACCGCCGCACGTATTCGTATTGCTGTTTCCGCCGTTGGATGCAGGGGCAAAATCGGAAAGCTGCAAAAAATCTCGGCTCCCTTGAGGTTGAGGGTTTCTCTCTTTCTTCCCCCTCGCGTTTCGTCTTTAAGCGCCGCCACAATTTTTGCCGCGTGCCGCATCGCCGCCGCCGGCTAGGGCCGTAACAGCCACCCCTGAGACTGAGATGGAGACAGCGGAGGAGGCTGGGCAGGAAGTAGTCAGCGCTGGTGGGGAGGATAGGATCCCGGAAGCTGCGGCCTGCGGCAGGGAGGAGGGGAAGGAGGAAGAGGAGGAAGTGGAGGTGGAGGTGAGCTTTGATGAACTTGGCCTCGACGAGCAGCTGAAGAGGGCTTTGAGGAAGAAGGGCATCGCCAAGGCCACCCCGATACAGCGGGAAGCCATCCCGCTCATCCTGGTGCGTGGTTTATGGCTTTCCTGCTGCTTTAGTGAGCTGCTTTTCTGCTTCTTGCGTATATTTACTCCAGACGGTCGGCCTCTGCCATCCCATCCAGTCGGATTCAAGGCTTGGGTCTGGCGGTGTTTGTGAATGATCGCTGTAGCATTGCCATGCTATTAGGGCGTTGTAAGAAACTAGTGGGAAATGATGCAGGACATATGGAATTTCAGCCACTTTTCAATGGAAGAAGTTCAATTCTGACAAGTGTGTTGGTCATGGGCATACTGCAAACTGGAACATTATTTGAAATTTTGAATAGGCTGCATTCTCTGGTGAACTCCCAGGATTAGTGTCAGTTGCCTGCAAAAAACTGGGGCCTATTTTTATTCTTCCACAAAGATGATCTTATGCTAACTTTAGTTTTAGCCAAGTGCAACACAAGAAGGATCTGGTGCAAAAACTGTTGTGGCCTATATATTGTACAGCAGGATACATATCTGGTTTTTATGCAACAGATTTTGTTTTCTGTAATTTTGGTCTCTGGTCAACAACTGAACACTGTGGTTCCAGGAAGGGAAGGATGTGGTTGCGAAGGCCAAGACTGGCTCTGGGAAGACCTTTGCTTACCTTCTCCCACTTCTGCACGAGCTACTGAAATTGTCCTCAGAAGGGCGGATCCAAAACCTGCACCAAATGCCTTCATCCTGGTTCCTACTGAGAATTATGCCAGCAGGTAATGAAACCTTAGCTTGCTTTTGAGTATTCTATGACTAAGTTTGGGTTTAATTGTTTCAATGCTAGCTGTAGTAGTTATGTTTTGCATGATTGCATCTCACTTGGAGACACAAGGATTCATTGAATTATATGTGGACTGTGAAGACACAAGCATGTAGTAGCTGATTGGATTATATTTGGATATGGAATATTTTCATCAGCACTGATACATGATATGTACTTTTCATATCATCAGCATATTTCAATAACATGTAGAACCAGACTCGATGAGTGAAGGGCAAACACATGTTTTTCTATATCCACTATTTTGATATGTTTTAGTTTGCAAGCTATTAATATCATGTGGGTATGATATAATTTTCCTTGCCCTTGTTTTCATCTTTGCTAAACAAGAAGCTAACACTGCTGTCATCACTTGCTTGATATAGGTTTATAATGAGGCATTATCTCTCCTTGAGTTCTGTACATGCAAATTGAGGGTTGTGCAAGTTAACGCGAGCATGTCGGATAAGGATATTGTGAGACAATTCTATCCCATTCCATTTTTGTTTTCTCCACTTGGTGTCCATGTGTTGCTATTATTATTCTTTTTATTAGCTTAAGTAATTAACTTACTTTTGCCTGTTATTTGCAGACTGTTGCATTGTCTGGCCCCCTAATATTCTTGTGTCAACTCCAGCTTGTGTTGCGACATGCATATCAAAGGGAATTATCCGTGGACCTTCAGTTAAAGAGTCACTTTCAATGATGATTCTTGATGAGGTGCACTTCAGCTGTTCATAATTTATTTTTTTACTTTCAATTTATTTCGTTTACATATTTCATGGGCCCTGCAATATAAAGAAGAATGCCAGCGTTGAATTTATGATTCTCTAGTCTCTTTCACATTCTAATAAAATAATGAAAAGAAATGTCTGCTATTCCATTTTTCTTAATTGAGTTAACATTTTTTTTCCATGTATTTGTGCATATGATGATTTTGATTTGTGCCATTTTAAAGACTTGGGGATCATACTTCAAATTTCTGGTGACATTTTATTTAAAGCTGCATTGCCATATACGCCCTATGTTTATTATTGTAGGGTGTACTTTGGTATGTAAAATCTTCAAAATCATTCTTTAACCTTTGAATTTCTTTCGCAATATATTTTCAATTACTAAAAACACTAGGAAATTATGGATGTATAGATATGACTTTATACTCTAAACATGAATTTAATTTGACTAACTGTTGATTGAAATTACAAACTTTTTTGCATCAAAATAACCTAATTTGACTATCTGTCGGTCAAAATTACAAACTTTTTTTTGCATCAAAATATGCCTTAGAAGGTTAAGGGAGGGAGTACAACATTCTTCTTTGAAGTGATGTATATCAGATTCCACACCTTTTGTGTATTAATCGTAATGTTCATGCAAGTTCCGTTTGAAGAAGTTACTAATCTACCAATGGTTAGTTCCCAGGCTGACCTTCTTCTATCCTACCGCTGTGAAGATGACTTGAAAGCTCTCATCCCACATATCCCGAGAAGCTGTCAGACCATTCTGATGTCTGCAACTTCAAGGTCAAATCTGGTCCATATTCCTTTTTTGCCACTATCCGTTAAATCTTCATTCTGCACCCTACATTTACGATTTCTCTATGTCTTTCATTATTTTATTATAAATACTTGGCTCAGATGGTTTGCTCTTGAAATTGTGATTTTTGCTGTTTAAAATTTTTATCATGCTGGTTAAGTTGGTGGTTGCTGTTAGACCTGTTTGTGTTGTTGCTTCTTGTCATGTGGGGCCACACGTATACCCGATTCTTCGGCCGGGCTGCCGAGCGGGTTGCTGAGCGCGCCCAGGGCAGACACGGTTCCTCAAGTGGCTAGGTTGGTTAGGAAGGATAAGATTGAGTCCCTAGAATCTAGGAGCAATTAGCTCTAGTCGGTTTGGGCCTTAGGTCATATATATATTTGTAATCAGACTCTTGGTTAATCAAGGAATATATTACCAATCCATCTCTCTCTCTCTATCTCTAAACAAGCCGGCGGGTTGAAAAACCTCACCGACGACGACGGGATCGCACTACGAGCTACGTAGCGGCGGCCCTGCTACCCTAGGACCCGAGGTCCTTGACACTTCTTTTGATGGGACTCTTCTCATTCTCATAGTTTAGTAATTTGTTTTTAAGTGCATCTGCCATGCAAGTTTGGAGGTTGAATACTTGAATCCATGATATTGTTTTCCCTTGGTAAGAGAGAACATTAGTAATTTGGGCCCTTTTTTTTGAGGGGAGTAATTTGGGCCCTTGCTTGCATTTGTGTTCCATTTATTTGGTGATACTGAAATGTGACTCTATGGCAGCTCTGATGTTGACAAATTGACAAAGCTACTTCTGCATAACCCATTTATTCTAACTCTTTCGGAGGTTGGTCAAGCTAAGGATGATGTGATCCCCAAAAATATTCAGCAGTTTTGGGCAAGTATCTTCTGCTGCCTGTTCTTTTGACATACATGTACTTGTTCTACTTTTCATATTACCATTGCTACTCGGAGGTTCCAAAAACTTTTACTAGAACACCAAAAAGTTCTCATGCTTGATAGGATAACATTTTCTTGTCTGTCCCTTATCTGGGGCCATTCTTAAGCTATGGATGTAGTTTTAAATAAAAAAAATTGTATTCATTTTGCTGAAGTTACTTGGCTTTTTACACATCTATTTCTTTGTCCTGCTCATTACAATATCATTCATTTTTGCCCACAGATCTCATGTGACGTTAAGGATAAAATGCTTCATATCCTTGCGCTTTTAAAGTTTGAGCTTATTCAGAAGAAAGTTCTTATATTTGTGAACTCAATTGATATGGCATTCAGATTACGACTGTTCTTGGAAAAGGTAAATCATACCACTGCCTTCTGTCACTTCTCACCACGCTAAAAAACGTGATTGGTCATCTAGATCTGTATAAAGATATTTTAATTTACTCGACACCTGGAAAAAAGAACTTCAACATATCCTGAATTGATTGTTTCTTAGAAGTCCTGTTTGAGATAACCTGGACTTTATGTGCTGATATTATTGACCTTGTGACCTACTTTGGGCCAGCCACTTTCTTTGCTCCTTCTGTATTGATGTTATAAAATTGATCATACAATCATGCCACAGTGGACTTTCTTGCTATGTCATTAATTTCATTTGTCTCTTCAAATAACTATAATACCAGGTTAGGCAAGTCTTCTAAAAAATAACTGAAAGATCGGGCGCTACATCTTTTTTTTTTTTCCGAACATGCAGGAGAGCTGTGTGTCATTATATTTTATATTGAGAAGAAGACCAAAGGGGTGGGGAACCCTCATCTTGTATAATGCTACATCTTGTACTGCCATTTTTGGATAATGCTATACAAACTTTGCCTATACTATGATTGTTTCTGAGTATAATGTTCACTTAGCTGCTTTTGTTCACATACTATGTTGTTTTTTGCTTTTGCTTCTATCTCGTTTCTTTTTTTAGGTAAACTTCATTTGTAGTATTAACAAACTTATGATGAATATGCTCTGCTTTATACAGTTTGGGATAAGATCTGCAGTTTTGAACGCTGAGTTGCCACAAAATTCCCGACTACATATTATAGAGGTACCATTTTTGCACGGCTTTTATCAAATTGTTTTTAACTACAAAGAACTTAATAAATGGAGAAATGAAGCAAACAACTTTGAACTTGGTCGCATTGCATGTCTCCTGAGTTAGGTTCTCTTCAGCTCCTTAAATTGCTTATTAATCATGTACTTGTGCGTTGTGAAGGCACTTGTCTCTAAAACTCTAGCATTTTAATTTGTTTCTAACTGTCGGCTAGTATATGCCTCTATTACATGAGTAGCAATATCTTTCCTGTGCTCTGGTTTAGTCTTGGACCCTTATTGTTGAGGAACAGATAAAGTCATTGATATGGAAGGTTAACCAGTTAATCAATATTTAAAACTTTGCTATCAAATCTTTTTGCTGGAAGTTTGGACAGATTACTTCTTTGTGCTGACAAGGTGGCTCCATAAACAATTTAATGTGTTTGTGTATTTATTTTTAGGCATTCAATGCGAGGTTATTTGATTATCTGATAGCAACGGATGACACTAAAACAAAGGAGGAGAAGCAAACCAATAAGGAAAACAAGAAAGAGCCAAAGATCTCCCGCAAAACGGGAGAAGCAAACCAATAAGGAAAACCAGAAAGAGCCAAAGGTGTCCCGCAAACATTTGCAACAGACTTTAGATGCCGAATTTGGAGTTATCAGAGGAATCGACTTCAAAAAAATGTATTTACAGTAAGTTAATATATTGATGTAATAATTGTCAGAGATTCAGAGGCACTGGTGGATCAATATGTGTTCTGTTTTGTTGGCAGTTTTATATGTAGTTATATTACTCATCATGAGCAGTAGATGCTGAATTGTATGTATAGAAATTGACGTCCTATGTTCTCTCTGAAATAAAAGAAGGATTCAATTTGAATGTCTGCTGTATGGTTCATCAGTTATTCTCTTTTGAAAGATCAATAAATAAGTTTGGATTTTTTTTATCTCTGTTTATGTCTTAATAGCTCAAAATTTGGATAGTCACTCAGGAAATGAAATTTTGACTTCATGTTTTAAGTTTTGAGGAGGTGGATTGACCTTTATCTTTAACCCTTTTTTAGGTTGTCAATTTTGACATGCCTCTGGATGCTGCTGGGTATGTTCACAGAGTAGGGCGAACAGGTAGAGCGAATAAGACTGGTGCATCCATATCGCTTGTAAGTTTAATGTTACATTGTTTATTCATATAAATTTATCATCAGAAATAACTGACGTGTTGAAAAGTTCCTATTTGTTCTGATCTTTATGTCCATGTCCATATGTTTTGGCAATTGTTTCTTTAGGTTTCACCAGAGGAGGATGATACTTTTAAAGAGATTGAGCATATGTTGCAAGACGTCGAAAAGAAAGATATGGACTGCATTTCACCTTTCCCATTACTTACTTAAAAAGATGCTGTTGAGTCTCTACGGTATAGGGCTCAGGTCTGCAATATATCTGGGTTTATATATATGTTCTCTTTTTTTTTTTTTTTTTTTTTTTTTGCATATTTCTATATTTCTTTTTCTGTCCATCTATGCAACTTGATGCTAGCATAGATTGTATGGAACTTATTATTTGTGATGATGTGCTAGTATTTGAGTGAGGCATGGGTTGCCTGGTGAGGATCTACTATATTGTGGTTACAAGGCTAAATAATAGTGTCCAGTGCAGTTGGCAATGTGATTCAGTTGATTCTTGTTCATTTATTAGTCAAGTGGACACTGTATATATAACCTTCGTTGCACTACTGAGAGCCTGGAGCCTGGATGTGTTCATGTTCAGTAAATATGAAACCTTGCTCAGGTGTCTCTGTTTGTGTTGAGTCTTGGGCTCTTAGCCCTTTCTTGCCTAGTAAGGAAAGTTCATTCGATTGGTAAAAACCACTGTTACTTTTTGCCTGGGCAAGCTAGTAGTAATCACTAAGCAGGCTGATATCCAAATAGTTGGTACAGAGCATGTTTTCTTGAATCTGTACATGATCTTGTGCTAATGTACTAGTTTCTAGCAAATGTGGTTTATTTGCAGATGCTTTTAAAACAATTCTTGCAACTGGCATGGTTGCTTTTTTTTTTTTTACTCAAGCAGCAGTACTGATCTGAGTGGCTATTTTTAATTGGCACTACTCTTACAGGATGTTGCAAGGAGTGTGACAACACGTGATGTACAGGAAGCGCGTCGCCAAGACATAAAGAATGAAATCCTCAATTCTGAGAAGTAAGGTCCTTGTTGCAACTAAAGAAGCTAAATTGTTGGTAGAATGCAAATTGTATAATGATAATTTAATATCTTGAAAACAACCTACTGGCTCTTTTCAGAAAGAGAAAAGGAAAAAAAAAAAAAACTCTACTTGTCACCGGTATACTGCTAGAGTAATAAACTATGCTTTCTTGCTGAGAAATTGAGAACATCCAATATGTGAAATTATACATTTTTTTCATGAAACAAGTTCATTTTCATCTCAAGCGATTTCTGCACCAGTCATATTTTTCCTAATAGTGATGCCTTTTTTACCTTGTAGATTGAAGTCTCATTTTGAAGAGAATCCAAGGGACCTTGGTAAGATTTACATGTTTAGTTCAGAAGAATAGTTGTGTTTGTATGTAACATGTCTAAGCAGTCGTCCATGTTTCCTTTTCTCCTTTCCAGATTTGCTCAAGCACGATAAGTTGCTAAGCAACAAGGAAATTCCTGCACACCTGCGTGATGTTCCTGACTACCTAATTGATCCGAAAACAAAAGAAGCCAGCAATGTTGTCAAACTTTCCAGGGCTGCTATGGGCATCGACAAGCCCCAAAGGCGGAAAAGACAGGGGTTCAAGGGAGGATCAGGGAAAAGCAGAGATCCTCTCAAGACTTTCTCTGCTGAGGTGCGTTTGCCCATTCAATGGCTTCAAAATTTCGGATTAAACATATATAGAGCTAAAATAATCTTTGATAATGCATCTGGATCGGGGTCTTTTGCTCTTTTATTCTAATATATCAGTCGAATGATGCTCTGACACAATCCTTTTATGTTCTGATTTTTCTTGTTTGCTGGCAGGGCAAACGAAGGAAACGGAGGAAAGAGAGAGAGGGAGGACCAGATAGAAGAAAGAAGAGTAAGAAGGCGGAAAGTTGATTTTGCAAGGAGTTTGCTATCAAGCTCGGTCAATTTTGTAGGTTTCTTGTTTTAAGCCTCATGACAAACTATTGTATCGGGGGTATATTTTTCATTGCCTGACGGCAACTCTTAAATTTCTAAGTGTGTTCATCGCTTCCCTCTGCTATGTAACACACAATGTGAGCAACCAAATACAGTTTGTCTATTAAAACACCAATCTTTACATAGGCTTGTGTTGTAATACAAGCTAAAGGTAATATGGAAAATATGCAGTGCAAACCACAACCTACATGACAACTAGTATATAAAATATCCCGTCCAAACTCGACATTGTTTGTGAGATATGAAAATAAATTTCACGTAGCCTGTGGTTTAAACTACATATTTTGCTAAGCTAATATGCATAATATCTAAATTTTACGGAGTACAAGCTAATATAAATAACCATCACCTAAACATGCCCATTTATCAACCTCGAAACTCTGACAAACACACACCAAAAAAAAAAAAAAGGAGGAGTAGATAGCACCATCTCCTGCCACCTAAGACTGAGACTGGGCTGCGGCCGTTTGCAACGGCCCAACAGACGCCCAGCGTCCTTAGCCCAGGCTCGGCTGCTCCAGGCCTCCAGCTCCCCTGCTGTTCCTGCGACGCGCGACCAGACGCTCGCCCTCGCCAGTCGCCACTCGCCATCCCCGATCCCATCCGGCCCCGCCGATTCGACGCGCCGCGCCGGCCGCCGCCGGCTCCCCTGCCTCGCCCCAGCGTACGACGACCCTGCCCCGCCTCCCCGGCCGCTCGGAGCTCGCGCCGGGCCCCGGCCCACCAAAGATCATCCTCCGATCGGAATCAGCGGCGGCGGAGATGGGCGCGGAGTGCCGGTACGAGCTGGCGCAGGCAGCGTACCTCAAGCTGGCGCTGCACGCACTGAAGCACCCGGCGACCGCCGTCAACGGCCTCCTCGTCGGCCGCCTCGTCGAGCCTTCGTCCTCACCGGCCGTCGTCTCGGTCATCGACGCCGTGCCGCTGTCTCACCACCCGCACCACCTGCCGCTGCTCCCCACGCTCGAGCTCGCGCTCACCCTCGTCGAGGACCACTTCGCAACCCAGGGCGAAGGCCTCGCCGTCGTCGGATACTACCACGCCAACCCGCGCTGCGACGACACCGACCTCCCGCCAGTTGCCAAGCGCGTCGGGGACCATATCTTCCGATACTTCCCTCGCTCCGCCGTGCTGCTGGTGACCTACGTTTCTTTCGTTCTTTTGATCTCCGATCTGCTCGGCTTAGGAGTCTCGCTTAGGAGGGGGATGCAGATCTCATCTTCCTTTTATTGATATATTAGGTCGATAACAAGAAGCTGGAGGAGGCCGTCAAGGGGAAGTCTCGCGACCCGGTGGTTAAGGTACTCCAGTTTTTTTCTGAAATATACCTTCAAGACTTTCTAATTTGCACCTGGAGATTGTGCTAAGATTGACACAGTACCACGATGTTAATAGTGTTCTATGTTTATCGAGATGTTAGAATTTATAGTAAGTTTGCCAGGGGTAGCCAAACTATAATTTGTTATTTTATTTTAGACGGAATGGCCACAGGCCTGTTCCATTTTCCAATGATACCAACTTCACAGCTGTTAAAGTTCGAAAAAAGAACTTCACGGCTGTTGTTAAAACTTGGCAAGCCTTCCAAAAAACAGAGACTTGCATAGAGTAGAGTTGGTTGCAGAATTGTTGTAGTAAAACCACATGACATTGTATTGATACAAGAGATTAGCAATTTTTAGTCTAGTTAGCAGGGTTTTTACTGCCTTACTGGTCCTTTGTTTATGATGCACAAGAATTGCAAGGGTATCAGGATGCAATGTAGACACGCCCTAATTTTATGGTTACCATCAGGTTCATTATGCGATAGCTGAACATGTTTCCTTTGAACTGGTATCACATCAAGGTTGTGTGGTTCAGACTCAGGAGGGTCCAAAAGGTTTAGAAACCTTCCATGGAGACTTGCTTGTATGTAGTAAGCTTGATTCATGCCAGTTTGAAAAGAAAAAAGATCATCATTTTGAAATAAGAGGTATAAATGTTCTTGTTTATACTAAAACAAAGGGCTACTGTGTTTATAGAACGTTTATATTTAAACCACAACATTGATCAGATGGCTATAAAAAAATACACTGAACTTTAAAAAGTAAAAGTTGGTCGCCATTGTTTAGACGAAAAGTGGACTACATGGCTCATTAGTTGGGCTAAACAGCCATTTAATCAAACCAATGGCCGTTTAGGCATAAATGGCTGACTGCCTTGTAGTGTTTACATGCCATCTAGTCAGCCTCAACAAGCATTTTGGTGAGCCATGTAAAATTATAGACTGTACATGCAGACAGTTTTTTTTTTTTTTTTATTGCTTGGGATATTGGAGTGTAATATAATAGATTGTCACTCTAGGTCTCTAAGTAATCTGTTATTGAGCCTAGAATCTGTCTTATATTAACAATTTGAGGGAAAATAATGGTTCATCCACAGAACTTACACAGTTAATTTCCAAGATGCAATATATTCCCTTTAGTAACATGAAAAAATGATATCTTGTCTAGTGCAGAGTCACCAGTTAAAGCGAATATGTTTGGCTATTATGCTATGAGATCTTACATACCTATGTTTTGGCTATTATGCTATGAGAATAAACTTAGTGTAGTTATCAATTCTAGTTTGTAGGGTTGCCATGTGAAAAATAGAAGGCCATTTTTCCTTCTTCTTCTTTTTAAGTTCTGCATATTTTGTCGATGACACTATGAATGATGAATGTTCTGTATAAATGTTTGTACTCTACCTTGATAATGCATTCTGCTTGGCTTCATATTGTCGAGTATTCTTACACGATCAGCTGCATGACCAGGCCCTAAATTACTTTTGAAAATTGCTAGAGAGGTCAATACTTAGTTGCTTACAGAGCTGGTTCACATTGATTGAATGTTCTTGTAGAAATAATATAGTTAGTTTGTTTTGGTCTTGCATGGTTCATGACCCATAGTTAATGGCATATGCAGTTATACACCAGGGATTCATCAAAAAGTTGGCGTCAGGCTGGATCAGATGGAAGCAGTCAACTGGTTCTAAAAGAACCTTCTACCAATGCTGTCCTAGCTGATCATGTTACAACAAAGAAATGGGACAAAATTGTTGATTTTGATGACCACCTTGATGATATTAGCAAGTAAGTAAAATGTTTCCTTAACAGCACTTGGAGATTATGCCCTGAAAATGAAAAAAAAGTATAGGAGGATCCTTGTGGTGGTTTTGGGGGTTGGGGGGGGTGGCTCTTGTATTACATCCAAAACTGAATTAATTCCATTCCTGTTATGAGTGAAGGATTTGAACCATTTGATGGACAGCACTTTTGGCCAAGCAGTTTAGAGTCATTTCTAGCCACAGGATTGGATGTATTGTCCACATATCCTTTAGCAGCATTTTTGGTCGAGCAGCATAGGCTGAGAAATCATATCATGGGCATGAGACTACAAATTGCATGTCGATCTAGTTTTAACCATCATTTGCACTTTTAGTTTGAATACATGAGCCCAATCTTTCCTATGTGATACATATTGGCATCAAAGAGTGAGGTTACCATAAGAAGCTTTTAGAAAATTAGTGTGAAAATGAGACGAGCAACGAGCATTATAGTATCATTACTTCAGTTGTGTTGTCACATGTAAAAGACAAAAAAGAACAGGACATTAACACCTAAACAAGTGAACCATAACATACCTGACTTTCACGCACTTTCTTTTTGTGTGCTTGAAGTTTTACTCACTTTCCCTATATTAAAAATATATATATATATGTTTTGCAGGGATTGGTTGAACCCAGGTCTCTTTGACTGAATGTTCACGATTGGTCTCTCTATACTGTATTGGAACTTTGCTAGAAATGAGGTGGTTAAGCTCGTCCTGCTGTACTCTGGACTTTGTTCAGTCCCATTGAGTTATAAACTTATAAGCATGTATTTCATTTTAATGTAAACAAGTGATTCTGTAACAGTTACAGTTCAAAAAGCTAAAATTGACTTTGTGATTAATTATTACTATTTGCCAAAGGAAACTTCATCATATATAAATTCATGGGGTTGTTTGGATAAGTTTGATATTTCACAACTTTACAAAATTCAAATATAAACCTATCTTAAATTCATGGGGTGGAAATTGACCACATGTTTCTACTGCTGATCTTCTCTGTTTCTCTGTGGGCCTGTCTCAGGTGAAGCTGTGCGTGCATTCCACCTCTTGCATCTAATTGAAACAGAAACTTTCCTTTAGAACACGAGATGACTACATGTAACACACAATCTAAGCAGCCAAATGTAATTTTACCAAACAAGATTTGAACATCAGACACTAACCTGCATATGATCTAATACACGCAAGCTAATACAAACCACTCGCTGACGAGTAACTCACTGCCTTATTTTCTAAACATAAGTTCTGCCCATTTATCAACTTCGAAACTAGTTCTGCATATTTCTCCTTTTCTAAATATAAATCCTACTATTTCTACTAAAATTGTGACCAAACGTTTGGGGAAAAAAAAAGTATTAGCAATAATGAGTTTCCTTCCAATGCAAGATGAAACCTGCTGCATTACATTGCATGTTCCATGGAATTTCTGACAGGCACTGGCTTCAAACTCTGCATTTTTGTACCTACGACTACGATTCCATTCAATTAGTACTCATTTAGTACGTTTAGGCCCATCAGCATTCAGCACCTGGTCCCCAAGTCCCAACAAGCTTCTGTCCTCGGATTTCAGAGATGATACTAGGTTTCCATCCCAATTTCCACAGGCCAACACACACAGAAATTTACAATGGGATCAGTTTTTCAGCTCCAGCTGTACATGATCCTCATATGCCATACCATAAACAATGTGTCGTACAGTATGGGAGCAACAGAAGGAAACCGGCATGAATGGTTAGGCCTCCAGCTATACAAAAAAACTTCATCCCACGATGCGCTTTACGATGATTCTGTGATCACAGAACAGATTGGGAGCTATACAGCAGCTCACTGTTCTATCTTCATGGAGCCTGTAGAGCACAGAAGGAACATTTCTGTAAGATGGATGGATTACTATGGAAATTTGTATTGTTCAGAGAAGAGACTAGAGAGGATCATATAGATACCAGAGTTGTTGGTGCCGCTATCGGCTGCCACACCAGGGTTAAAGTTCATGTGAGGCATACTCTGAAGTCCTTCCCACATAGAAGGTATCTGGGGTTCAAAGTACACAGAAGCCCATCACCTCTTCAATCAGGTAATATATATGTGAACCCGCATGTCTGAAATAAACTGGAGTTACCTGGTTCATTGTTGACACATCGTGAATAGTTCCGTGCAAACCATCGACAGGATTGGAAATGTTGCACATCATTTCTGGCTGCATGATTCCTTGGTTGAATGGAGCAGTAAGGCTGCTTGATCCTGGATCGACTCCATAGAAAGCAAGATGTCTGTCTTGTGAAAGCATCATCTGCAAACAACAATTTACATTGATCAATGCATATCCAGAATAACACCTAGAGGGAGAATGTAACGATTGAGTGGGTGGAGTTACTTGTTTGGATATGAGCTGCTCGATGTCAAAGCCAAGCTCGGGGTTAACGGTTGCAAGTTTCATTGACAAGAACTGCAAGTTCGAAATTGTATTAGAATACTGGATTATATACTAACAAGATGCCATGTTCCAAAACAATTCAACTACAGATGCACTGATACTACCTCGACTTGTCGTTGCAGTGACTGCACATAGTTGATAATCTCATCGAGCATGACTGCCTTGCCAGTGATCTGTTCGAAAGAAAATTGTAATGTGTGGACTACAAGAGTCTTTGAGAAGTTGCTCGCACCAAACAAAGGATATGTTACCTTATTGCATCCAGGAACAAGATCTTGAAGAAGCTTCATTCTCTCACTTATCTTCTTTCTCCTCAGCTGCAGAGTTTCATTACTTCAAATGTAAGTAGAGATAATAAAGCAAACTGAACGGGTAGCTACTTGCTATAAGAGTGAAATTTACTCTTTCTGCAAGGCTGTGGCTGTTAGTGGCTTGGCCTCGCTTTGCCCGGATATGAACATAATCCTCTTTAGTACCATCACCATCAGAAGAATCTTCCTTGCTTTGCATTTTGGGCGAAATCTTTCGGTTCCCCTCTTCCATTGAATTCCTTTCTGGCTGAGATGAACCTTCTGTTTGTTGATCACCCGCATTCTATAGCCAACCATTACAGGACAGTCGGTCATTACCACAAGAAACCATCAACATATAATTTCACACATCAAGATTGATGAGGAGAGTTCAATGAGAAATCTTACATGCAACGACATGACACAGTCCTCCATTCCTTTCCTCTTCTTCACACCTCCACTATGCTCATCACTCATTTGGATATCCTGACTCAATGTACCTGCGGGAAAAAAAGTATTGTTTCTATTAACTGCAGAATTGTGGACTTCAGAAAGATCTACCTGGCAACATGAAAAAAAAACTAACCAGTTGAAGATTGATACAACCCTGGTCTATCTTCTAAGCCCATGCCGTAAGATCCAAACCCATACTGTCCACTATAAGCCATCTTTTGATGCATTGTGAAAGAATTCCAATTTGCCTCGGAGAATTCTCTGCCACTATTTGCACTAGGATCTTGATCAGATTGCTGGCCTGAGTACATCTCCAATTGTCCAGAAACACCAACGTTCCTAAATCACCTATTCAAGATAATAGAAGGTAAACACTAGGAATGAAACAACCACTACATTGCCCCCCAAAGGACACATAAATTCAAATAGCGCCTGGTACAAAAAGAGTAAATATTGATCAACTGGTTTGTTTGTTTGAGATTGAGGGAAAACAGTGCCACCTCAACTGGTAACCCTAACAAAGCTGAAAAGCAACTAGTCCCTTCAAGAATAACCACTCTATCCCAAACTACAGATAAAAAGACGGGCAAAAGAACCATCCACCGTCCAGGCAAAGGCCTGCTGGAACTGCAATACAGCTGGAGAAGACATGCTTCATCCATAGCCTTTGGGAACAAACCAAATCTGCAACAGTCTAAAGAAGCACACAGTCCAGAAAGTGAAACTTTAAAACCAGGGCATAAAGGAAGAGGAGAGACAGGAGAAATAACCCCATCATTAAGCAAACAACACTCGCTAACTGAGTCTTTTGGAGCAAAAGTGAATGAGATGGGAGGAGAGCCGGCTCTTCCTAAAAGACTAAAAACACCAAAGCTAATTGGGAACAGGAAAAGCTACCAAATCTTCAAGAACCAGGCACGTACCACACCAGTACCATGGAGCTTGAAAGAAAAAGGGTCATGTTTCACCAGATGAAGAACACGCAAACAAGTTTCGAACTAGCCAAGAAGTCTGGTCTGCTTTAGGATATGGCTAGGCAGCTGGCCCTAAGAAACTAAAAAAGAGCTCCTAGTAATGCTGCCGGGAATTTAAACTAAGGGACCTAGCTACTTGGATGAGTAAAATTACAGGACTAGCATATTCAGGAGCGCACGGAAAAACTTGCAGCTGCCTCCAAACAGGGCTATCGATCACTTTATAATTTCTTCATAATCTTGGAAAGAAGACCAAATGTGAAATCGCCAAAGCTCAGAGAAGGAAGGGGGCAAGAAGGCAAGGTGAACTGGTGAGAGCGTGAGGCTATTTGAATGCGTAGATGGCAGGAGTAGGATCTGCAAGAAATAAGTAAGGCAGTGCTGAAAGCTTTCCGAGAGCAGGGGGCGAAAGCAACGACCTTTGACTACTCCATCGTGTAAATGAGGTGGTGTAAAGATCTTGAAAGGAACAGGTGCCAAGATGTTCAAGACAATAACTACCTGAAAATTACCCCACCGCGGAATCAACTTCGAAGAGGCCGGCCACCAATTTCACCTGCAAGCGGAGACGAACAGCTTGAAGTAATCCAAGAACTCAATAGCCGCTAGATGATCTGATCTTTATTTTTTCCTTTCCTTTTTTTGCACAATTACCTGATGTTGGTGGGCATCGGAGAGAGAGCTCGGTGTTTCTTGGCCCTCCTCCCCAAGTATGGATCGCAAATTTGACCGCGACGGGAGGGGGTGGTGAAAGCAAAGATTTTAAGGGCAGGAGGCGGAAGCAAAAGGGCAGGAGACGGAAGCAAAGAGCCTGGCTGCTAAGTGGTGTTTGTTACCTGCCACTGAGGTGAAATGATTCCTTCTTACGCTCTGGCAGAGGGTTGTTAACCACTGCAACTGCCCCCCTTTCTCTCCCTTCTCTCTCCTCTCTAATATTTCCAAAACCTTAGCGTAAGCTAACAACACCTAATCAAAGTTAACAGCAGACTAGTGTACTATTAGGAGTAGTTTACTGCTTGCTTTACTTTAGTACACAAAAGATTAGCTGTAGTAAGGAGAAAATAAAGTAGGGAGTAAAAAAAAGTGTATAATTCTCACCTGCCCAGCCCTCAATGTCCTGTGGGCCCCAATTTTCCTGTGCACTGGTACTATTTAACATTTGTATATTGTTTATAGCTTGTTATTTTATTCTTTATCCAATGGATACATAGCAGCAAGTTTGAATTGAAAGAAACTGATGATTTCTCACCAGGTAGAAAGTGTAAACAGCCAAATTTGAGAAGAAAAATCCACAAATGTGAGTCAGATCATTCAATGGTTTATGGAGTTTATTTTAAGCTTTATTTATAAGTACGGAGTATGCTTGAATTTGTAGGTGCAGCACAGCAGCACTGTTGCTAGTACTACTCCTACTACTTTACAAAGAGTAAATTATGATGGCTTTGTTTATAAGGGTAGGGGGTGCTTCTCTTCCACACCAAGCTTTGAATGAGCCATATCTCTCTTTAACTGACATGCTGCCATCTATTTGTACAGTTGGTCTTTTTTCTCATCTCTGCCAGCTTACCTACAGCCATCCCCTCTCTCTCTAGACACCCAAGGAAAAAGGAAAAAAAAAAGAGAGGGAGAAGGTGAGCAAAAACATAAGGAATCTTGTAATCTTTTCACCTTCTTGTCCTCTACAGTCTGAAAATGCAGGACGCTAGCTGGATTTGAGGGATATGGTCAAAGCATGCACTGTAAGGCATCCTGCTGCTTGCTTGCTTGCTTAGGTGTCTCCATCTCCACAAGATCTTTCTCTGTTTGCCTCTTTCTTTAGTACAACAAAAAAAACTACTGGTACATGGTGATGGAATGACTTCAGCATCAATCAAATCATACATACTACACAGCTTAAAAAGTTTGATCACCCTCCATGTCACCAATAAAATGATTTTGCTCTAAGCTCATGCAGATACAGGCACCTACTTCTGCATCCCAATGAGAGAATCTGGGACTTGTATTATGTGTCGGTGTGATTAGTTGTTTACATGCTTGCTTTGCGGTAATCTAAGCAGGTATATATACTTAATGGGTTTTGCTACGGTACTCCTAGATAATTGTGGACCGTCGATCTAGACGGCTATAATTAGATATTACCTCTTAGGAGGTAATAGGATAAATGCTTTTTTTGGGGAAATAGGAAAGCGATCGCATTTGAGATAACATATCATCAATTATAGATCTGCATGGGTGCAAAACATGTGACCGTGAGTTTCTGTTGAATGATTCTCGTCGTGCCATGTGGCCGTGAACGTAACGTGACAAACGCAGAGAGGTGCATTTTTTATTATTTAATTTGTAACTTCTCTCAACAGTAGTTGTATTTTTTTTTCTACAATGTGACAAACTCAGAGATGCATTTTTGTTATTTATTAAATTGGAACGTGAATATATGTTGGTATTAAAGTTAATTAGTTATTCCTTCATTCCAAATTATAAAAATTTCTGATTTTTTCTAGATGGATTTCTTTTACTATGCATCTAGTTATACACTATGTCTAGATACAAAGGAAAGAAAAATATATCTAGAAAAACTAGAAAGTCTTATAATTTAGAATGGAGTTAGTATTTATTTTTTTATATATGATAGCAAACGTGTACGTTCATGACATCTTATTTATTAAATTGGAACGTGAATGTATATTGGTATTTATTAGGCTCAAAACACACTATATACATGACGTGTTCATGCGTATGATGTACCTCTAGAACTCTACTTTGTCAGGTCTGGCACGGTGCTAGGCACCGCACGCTCCACCCGCATGTTGCTGATGCATGTTGGTGCACTCCATCGGTTTGTATGGCAACAAACAAACTATTTTTGGATAGTAGATATCTTCTATACGTTTGTTTACTTCGTTGCCTTTTTCTTTTTTTTTTTTTATAAACATTTTAATTAGTTAATAATTATTTAATTGTTATACGTAACTAAAAATCAAGGGCTAAGATTTATTCGAGATCTTACCTCCTGTGAGGTAAACGGTGTACCTTAGCAAGGCCCATACTTAATACAATACTTCAGTCCAAATTGCCTGTTTTTAATATTAGAAGCATTAGCTGGTGCTGTTGGGTGTTGGCCTGTTCCTTTGTTTTTGCAGAGGACTGTAGGGTGGAGACAGAGAGTGATGCAAGCTTTCCCTGACCTTCTTCTCAATTGGATATCTATTTTTTTTTTTCTGGAAATGCTTTCCTTTTTTTTTTTGAAGGGAGAAATGCTTTCCTTTTAGTTTACAGATGGTTCGAAATGCCTGTTGTTTACACTGATAGGGCTTGCATTACTCCATTTTTAGCGAGAAAATGGAGTGGTTTCTCTATCAAACCGAATAGATTAGGTCAAACGTGTGACTGTCCCTGTGGACGAGCAAAAGAATAGGGCCGGAGAAAAGTAGTCATGGTCTAGTTCACGCGGACCAAGTGTGGCAGTGTACTAGGCTTAGTGACATCATGCTATGCTAGGCAGAGTTCACAGGTCGATTTTAAAATTTTTCTCTTGTTCCAAGAGTCTACTCATAGATACAGAGGGTACTCCTACATGTGCTAGGCAATTAAAAATACCTAAATTTGGCTATGAGACTTTTGTATTACAATATAGGAGTATGTTGCTCTTTTCGTTCAGTAGGGGCATGTATCCCTGTTCTTTCAAAGAAAAAAAATGCTGCACTCATGAAGACTGAAGTTCTAAGATCTTGACCGATTGTTTTTTTTAGACCTTAGATTTATCTAATTTTCAATATATTTTTCTTTTCAAAAAGAAAACGGAAAGATATTTACCGAGCATGTGTTAATCTTAAACTTAATATTATGTGATCCTGAACTTAAGAGAGATATTTAGGCTTAGGGTCCTAGTAAGCATCATTTCCTCCAATCGAAAAAAAAACTATCTAAAGCGCATAAGAACATGTGTTGGGATGATGAGGACGTAGTTCCAACAAGTCATTTAAGCTGAAACTGATTCAGCAAACAAATAGAAGTACTTTTACTTTTGAGAGGATTGCAACTACTTGGCAATCCGAAGCCTGGGCACTAGGAAGAATCAAATCAAAGACGATAATGAGAAGAAACAGGATCGTGTGTGACCGCCTGGTTAGCAATGTCATCTTTGAATAAGACTGATTTATTGATGTATCTATTTGGGATATGACAATAACCAAGTATAGAGGTGAAAGGTGTTCCACCACAAGAATGCCTCCAGATAGGGAAACAAAATTCACATGCGTCACTAAGGGTCTGTTTGGGTGCCACACTTGGCTAGGTCTGCCTGCCAGTCAAGCCATCCCACCCATGGAAATCGGACCCCTAAGACTCTGCCGGTGTTGAAGCCGCCTCGCAGGCAACATCCAAACAGCCCCTTAAAACGACAAGATCGAGCCCCGACATAAGTTCTTTTCATTACATTCCTAGAATCGTGTACAATGGTTGGTGCGTGCACTATGTTTGGCTGAACGTTTGCTTCTATAAAGTCAGTTTTCTCTAATACCAAGACCTGGGGAACGACGTCCCCACCCGTATTTCATTAAGAAGAAGATCTTCTCACCGATCCCGGAAAACCCCGAACCCCCCCCCGCCACGACATGGGAGCCCACATACCCGTGAGATGGGTCGGGCTTCACACCATGCTTTGGCACATGGGGACCGGCGAGGGATTTTTTTTTGGAAATCATGTGTCCGAGAGGACTCGAACCCATGACCGGTGGCCTCCCAACCGGGGAGTGCTCACCAACCGAGCTATGCTCGGTTCCCGATTTTCTAATAATACGCTGAGCCGTTTTAAACGAGAAACATAAAAGCTTCCATACGTGCAAGCTGCTAAAAACAAGGCCTCTACTTAATTACAATAGCCATACAGTTCTTCCAAGTCGCAAATAGAAGAGAAGTCGATCATTGGCCATATATATCTTGAAGAAAGCTGATTGTCCCTCTTGGCAGTGGACGTGGTGAGACATTAGGCGTCTCAATGGTGACTAAATAGCTAGCTAGGAGGAATTCTATTGGCTATCAATGACACTTTACAAATAGCTAGCTAGATGATGTATAAAAATAATATAAAAGTAACATGTTGATTGGCTATCGAGGAGAGAGACCAAATAGCTAGCGACTCTCAAATAGATAGCGACTAATAAATATCTAATCTAGCCCGCTCTCCTAGAAACATCTCTCTCACATAACTCTCAACCATAGTGTTTATTTTTTTTCTTATTTAGATGCCTCATCTAGCTAGCGATTTGTAAAAGTGACATTGATAAATTATAGAATTGTTTCTAGCTAGCGATTTAGTAACCATTGGAGACGCCCTTAGTGATTGACCACACCGCTAATTAAAGCACGTACTCTCGATTAATTACTGGGGTTAATTAACCAACCATACGGTGAAGTGTATGATACGGCACCCGCGCACGCGGCACGCCTACGGGGGTGGCGTCATGATCGCCGCCGGCCTCTTCATCAAGGCCGATCGATCATCGATGGATCGTCCCGGAGGGCGGGCACGATAATGATCAAGTGAGATCGCAGTGGCAGCAATGGCCATGATGTTGATGGAGACCTGCTTTGCCCCGGCAATGAGAAAATGTGAGACATAAGAGTGCTGGCCGGAGATCGATCTTGCATTAGATTAGCTAGTGTGGCAATCATCTGGTCGGGTTTAGCCAACACGAGACGAACCAGGTCAATTGATGGCACTAGTACTCTTTACTAGTATCTACGACCCATATATATGTCCCTGTGTATAGAACAACTTTCGAATTATTCAGTCCATGTACTTGTATAGATTTATACTGAAAAACACTTGCAAAGTCTTATCGATTTGGAGGATTTTAAACACATGTTCTAGGATATATTAACAGTCAAAGATATGCATCGAGTGAAGACTATGCAAAACTAAATATGTAAGAACTTTTTTCTTTTACCAGAGGTAGTAGTGTTAAAGACTGCATCGAAGACTAATATGCATTTTTCAACACTATATTTTTATTTATATATGACGATCGACAACATAAACGATGTGTCAAAATAGTTGTTTCATTTACTAATCGAATTATGCAAATTTTACATAGCAAATTTTTCTTTAAAAAAACCCACAAAAGTAACTGCTGCACTAGAAAGATCAACCACACTTTATTACAAAAGGTTTGTGTATGTTCAGATTTCTTGGCAAACTCTCCTTTTAAGCACAGACTACTTAACTATTAAAAGACTATCTAAATCTGTTTTTAGTGCCGGACCATTTTGTTTATTTTTAAAGATAAAGGAATAGTCTTCATTTCTGCCTCTCATGCGCACCCAACTAAACGAAATTGCAAGTTTTGGCACTGGTTACAAAGTAAAAACTACCAAATAGCAAAAGATCTCTAGTTCTCTACGTTGTACTACTCAGCTGAACTGTGTCACCAGTCACCACTGAGCAGCATCCAACAGTAGCCTGGGGAGAAGTGGAAAGGCTTGGGGTATTTGAGGCTTAAAAAGGCCGGCCCAGTTCATAGAAATAGGCCCTTTCTATTTTATTACGAAGGGTTCATTGATGACCTTAAAACCGCACAGGAGACACACCTAATAAATCCACTAAAAAAGAAGACACCCTAAAAGAACCAGAAATATGTCCCTAGGAAAACCTAAAATATTATATTTATGAGGCACTTATATTCTTATACCCTGATCAAAGCATTTCAAGTATGACCAAAATTAAGAAAACTACAAATATTTATGACACCAAATAAGTATACTACAAAAACTCTATAATTAATGAGAAATCTAATGATACTTAGGGCGTGTTTGGTTCACTGCCAACCACAGCCAGGGCTCGTAGGAGGCAACCAGGGCTCTCCACGCCCGAGGCCGAACACGCGTGCAAGGTACCCGTGTTTGGTTGCTTGCATCCATGGGAACAGGTTGTAGACAAACGCCGTTTGGTTGCCCGGTCTCGTCTTTGAACTCTTCACTTTTTGCCGTACGTTGCATCTCCGCATGCACCTCGTGCACCGAGCGAGCCTGGCTGCCGGAAACGCTCGATTTCACCGTATCTATGGAGCCTGGCTGAAGGGCGCTTTTTGCACCGTGCGAGCCCGGTTAGAGTGGTCGACCGGGCAACCAAACACCCTCGGGTTGCTTCCGCCGGTGCATGTATGGCCTGATGCGGGATACCAAACACGCCCTTAGGGGTGTTTTGATTGGGTGTGACTAAAATTAGTCACCCCGACTAAAATTACTTAGTAAGAGATGGGGTACCTGACTTTTACATTGTAGTCACTCCCTAACTTTTAGTCACACCTGCTTGTGGTATAATAAGTGACTAAAATTGACTAAAATAGAGTTGACTAATTTTAGTCACCCCCATTCCAAACAGGGCCTTATTTAACACCATAAATTTTATTATTTTATCATATAAAATTTAGTAAAACTTGAAATATTTTGATATTTGAAATATTTTTATTATTCAATATTCTTAGAATGACTTATAATTTAAGTTGGAGGGAGTACAAAGTATCACTAGATCTTGCTATGGGATGTGGCTTCCCTACGCTTCATTAGACCAAGCACAAAAAGTTTTCTAAAACAACTATATATATATATATATATATAGTTAGTTAGTTAGTTAGTTCCTTCATTCCAAAAAAAAAAATGTTCATCTCGCTCTCCTTTCGATGAATCAAACGTTTTTAGATGCTCAAAACAATCAAATGTTTTTCAATCAAATGTTTTTAGATTAATTTATAAAAATTGTACCTTCTAAATAAATTTACTGCAAAGACTATATTCATCCATGTCGATCAAACTAATCTAACAATAAATATATTCATATATTTTTAAGATTCGGCTAAACTTAGGTTTGTCTTTTTAGAATCGAGATGAGCTCAACCAGTCTTGGCTTTTTATCTTAGAAAATGACACGTGAAGTCGGTTACGAGAAAAAAAAAAAGAGAGAGAATCGAGATGAGCGAACCAGAAAGAGATCTACTCCTACATCTATACTTCCTCCATTCCAAATTTCAAGTCATTCCAAGAACCATCAAATTTTTATGATAAAGTAATAACATTTAGAATATCAACTAAGTATCATTGAATTTTTCATTAATTATATTTTTATAATAGAGTAAAATACATATCCGGTCCTTAAACTTTTCTTGGTGTGTCACCCCGGTCCATAAACTTTTAAAGTATGTCATCATGGTACCTAAACTTGATTTGGGTCTTTAATCACCCGTTAAGTGCCAAAGGCCCGGATCCGTAATGCAAATAGGGTCCGTAATGCAAATAAGGCCCCACGTCGGTTCAGTTCACCCGACGGCCGCCGTACGTCTGCTTTCGACTTCCTCGCGACGCAACTCTGTACGTCTGCTCGATATATATGGCAGTACAAGTATATGCTGCTCTATTTTGTTTCAAGTCGCCGAGTCATGTAGCAAAGACAAGTGCAAGACGATGATTTATTCCTTTAGGATGAGAGAAATATTATTGAACCTTTGTTCTTTTTTATCGCCTCTGATTTAGATTGCCTGACTGCCTGATGTCGTTTCAAATTGGAAAGCATACAAGTGCCTGATGCATGCAAGACCCGTTACGGGGGTAATCTCGAGACCCAAATCAAGTTTAAAGACTATGATGACATACTTTAATAGTTTGTGGGCCGAGATGACACAACTTAGAAAAGTTTAAGGGACCGGATATGTATTTTACTCTTTATAATAATATACTTACTTGATGTCACAAATCTTTATAATTTTTCTTTATGATTTTAGTTAGACTTGATATCTTTTTTCTTCAAAATTTTGGAATGACTTGCAATTTATATTTCCTACTCTACATTTGGCTGGACCTGCCCGCGAACTCCCCCTATCCACGTAGGATTCTGGGCCCCCCCGCACCGCTTCCTCGTCTCCGATTGGTTGCCTCCCTCCTGCCTTTTGTAAAAAAAAAAAAAAAAAGAAAAAAAAAAAAGAAAACTTCTGGTCCGCTCGTCTCTCCCACACCTCTCGTCGCTCTCGCTCAAGGCGGCTGTGGCGGCTGGAACCACGGCACCCGCCGTTGGTCGGGCGACGCCGGCGGCGGTGGCCGCGGCTGCATCCCACCCCCTCCTCTACCTCCTTCTCCGCCTCCTCCTCATCCTCCCTCCCTCTTGATTCCTCCCGATGCAGCAGCGAGCGCGAGGCGACGGCGCCCCTACGGCCTGCGAGCGGCGCGGCGGCGCACCACGGGTGGGGTTCGTCGGCCCCCCTCCTCCCCCTCGTTCTCCGTGCGGGCTCCTAAACATCTTCTCCCGCTGAGGACTCTCTACGACTTTGCTCGACGAAACCCTAACCCTAGGTGCTTGTGAGGCGGCGGCGGCAGACCTCGGCACCTCAACGTCACGGTAATCAGTCTCTCCTCCTCTTCATCTCATTGCTGCTTCCCAAGAACCTGTCGCCGTCGCATTTTTTTGGGGTGGCAGATGCCCATTGCGCCTGTATGCATGCTTCTCATGTTACCACATCAGTCTTTGTAGTATAATTTTTTTCCCGGATGCTTCTTTGAGATGTTTTAAATCATTTTTATTATTCCTTCAAATTTATATTAGCGATGGAAAATCAACTAAAAAATTTTTAGCCTCATGGGACACCACCATAGGCAGCTTCACGAACCAATCCCATGTCCATAAAGTTTTCTTTTATTGAAATCTTGAATCAAATAACTATTGTCCTTTGTTCCCACGTCAGGTGAAGAAGGTTCAGATAACTGGAGGATTGAGAAATCACAGCTGGTTCTACATAGTTCTGATGGTAGGTTTGTTCCTTTGGGTATGTCTTCTCTATAATGGCGTCCTGTTCTTCATGTTTTCAATACTCTAGATGCTAATTGACTTGATTAACTCTCTTTCTCTGAACGTTGCTTCACTAGATTTAAATATAGTTCATGCCATGGACATTGAGGTACCATCACTGCGTCATATAGCCTGCCTTTTCTGTTCTTTTTAAAACCTCTTTTCAAACAAAAAAAAACGCACCACGATAATTGTCCATTTCCATATCTCAACTTTTGCTCCAAGGTTTACATATTTGTGTTTTTGGATTGGTTTCACGTCAGGTTACACACAGGGTGTTAGGTATTAGCTATAAATAAAAAATGTAGGGAACTTTTTCATGTCGCCTGTAATTTTCTCCTTGCTAAATGTGCCCTATGCATGTTAGAATCTGCTGCACAGTTAGAGATCTTGGCTGTACCACTATCTAATTTTTTAGAAATTAACTATCAATGACCTGACTAGGGGCATAGGTAGCAATGGTTCTAAATTAGAGATCAAACGACAAAGCAGTCACCGCTCAGGACTTCTTAGCACACAACCTGTTTGGTCATGTGATTTTAGGTAGTTGCCTGTAACTTTGGATTAACATGACAAGTTGGCCTTTTAGCAGCAGCAAAGTTAATTAGGTTGTTCCTGCTTTCGGAACCGGTCAGGCTTCAGCTAATGCCTGACGTGCAGGTGTATGTTTGGGACATGTATCAGAGACTTACTTTGCTCAAGTCACTTCTGGATCATATGCTACGACATTTCACGGGCTCAAGGATTGTGAGAAAAGTATTGGAATAAGGAAGCAATGGAAAAACCGGCGTGACCTTTGTGATCAACACTTCTTTTTATGAGGAGGTCAGTTACCAATAGTCTGAGTATTGCCATTCATGCTTCTATTTAACACTCAATGAACAAATGACATGCCATTCTTATCTTTCACAGATAAATTGGTTATGATTATCCTTTTGAAAGCTACTATCGTTTTTCCTGTATGTGAAATTTTCCATGACATTGTGCTCGGTTATTGCTTATTATATCCTTCATTGTTCTGCATAAGTTATTTAACTGCTTTTTCTTGGCTTCCTGTTTCTCTTTTTTATGCTCATCTCATTTATAAAATAAAACTGAAATAGTCATTTTTTAACTTCAAGTATAATTATATCTATCACTGGTACCAGTTGTCTTACCTAGCTTATTGCACTTCCACTGAAATAGTCATTTTTAACTTCCAGTATAATTATATTTGTCGCTGGTACCAGTTGTCCTCTTACCTACCTTATTGCACTTCCACGCTAACGAAGCACTTATGACTGCCTGGAGAACGTAATGTTCAGTGAAAACTTTCTATAACATGACACTTGGACTACGACGTTTTTTGGATAAAAATCCTACCTCTATATAATGAAATGGATAATATGGTGACCTCACTTACGTTACTTATACCAAAATGTAGTCAGTTTGAGTGGAGTGTGATATGACTCAAAAGACATAATATTCAGGCTCCAATAGTTGTCTAATTATCTAAGCAAGTTTGGATATCCATCTTAAGGTCTGATGATCTATGCAATTATCCGATTTACAATTACAATGGGAATTGATAACCAGTTGCACCGGGAGGATGTGCGTGGATATGGTGCTTCAATTCCGAGGTCCAGTTCTTAGTCTGAAGATTAGTTTCCATGTACTGAAGCTTGACCCAAGTTTAGTGGTAGGAATATTGAAGAAACTTTCTTTAATTAGCGATGTTTCACACACATATTATCAGCCACATTGTAGTGCGTATCTTAGTTTACCAAATGATTGCATCAAAGTGTGTGTTTCATTTCGTACAATAAAAGTTCTTTCAAATTGGACATGCTATAAATGTAATAATTCCATTAAGTAATGCAATATTGGTCTTTATTCTACGTCCAGGTCATTGCTCAATAAGAGGGTTCGTTCACTTGCGCTGCGTACTGCTACCTCAGTGCCATGTACTGCTGCTAAGTAATCTTTCAATTGGAAATACTACAGGTACATGTTCCCTGCAGCTAAGTAATCTTTACATTGGAAATATTAATGGTACATGTTCCCTGCTGCTATATAATTTTTTGAGTAAAGTCTGTGGCGGTCCTCAAACTTGTGTAGGTGTGTCATCTCGGTCCACAAACTTAGAAAGCGTGTTATTTGGATCCTTAAACTGTGTTTGGGTCTCATATTTATCTAAATGGGTTTAGAGGCCCACATGTTAGTTCTATTACCTATCTCTCACCTCTCTTGTGGGCTGTGGCCATGGTCAGCGCTCATCTACACGCCGCTGTTCAGCCCGTGCTTGCCCGACTTGACCACAGTCTCGTGAACGTGTCTCCATCGGCCACGCCGAAGCAAAGTAACATGGTTGCCGGTACATGTCCTTGTGTGCAGGCAGCTTGTACGAGCGTCGAGTATCCCTCTTGCTCATACCTCTCGCACGAGCATTATGTCAAGGAATTTGCTCCAGCTCACCAAAACCAATCACCTCGTCGTGTTTCTCTACACCAGCGGCAAGAACGCCAAGCCACGATTCGGAAAATGCCGGTCGTCCCTGGTGCCGGCACCGCAGCAGGAGCAGGATGGCGGCGGTGGCTACATCGCCTGCGTGGCCGTGATGGCTGCTCACCCGCATGCCTGGGCCTGCTCAGCAGCTTCTATGGCGGCGCCGCGCCGCGCGGCCGCTGTGAGTGCGCGAGCGTGCGTGGAAAGCGATGACTTTTTTCAAAACAATCATCAGAAAAGTTCATAAATATTTGTATAAGTTTTTGTGTCTAGGAGATTTTGTATATAGGCCCTTCTAATCTTTTATTTTAAGCAATCAAGTCTTTTCTATATATGCGGATACAGATACGTACCCGTTTGGATGAATATGGAACCCAAACAGAGTTTAAGGACCCAAATGATACACTTTATGAGTTTAGGGACCGGGACGACACAAAGCCACAAGTTTGAGGACCGGCCATGCATTTTACTCATAATTTTTTGCTTCTTAATTTGGTGCCTATTGATAATAATATATTACTCTAACAAGCCTATAATTCTTTGACACCTAAATGTCTACAGGCAGTTCTACTTACTTTGACCCCTAACTAATGTAGATAGCTTCGACCACGGCATGTAAATTTAGAACAGAGGCTTTGCCAAGCTACTAACAGGTGTCTATATCAACGGTTGGATCACATCATCACCACAGTCGAACAGAGGACTTCCCAATCTCCATTCAAAAAATTGTATACTTAGCTCCTGTCAACGAAATATTGTATTTCCCTGGTTGCCCTATATTGTGTCAATTCTTTCATGCCAGTCATTCCAGAATAATTGTATTTCACTCTATAATACCATATATACCTACATTCTTTCTGCACCTCTACCTGTTTCATGTAATGTATTCAGTAAGGTCTCAGTTCAGCAAAGGCCAACAATGTGACTTATGATTACTCTGATTCAGCATAACTGAATGAATCCATGTACTCCTATAACTTATAACACGTGCCCGCACTGCACGGTTTAGATATAGTTTTGTGCGTTTATATAAACATGAATCCTCACCACAACACACAAGGGTTGCGCGTGCGTATACTATGTGTTCTACATTAATATTTTTACCTGTGAAAGTTGTTTTGCGCGCAAGGGCGCGCCCCTATACTAGTATAATATAATGCTCATTATCGCACAGATACATGAAGAGATCTACTCCTACATCACAAGAAAAATTTTAACCGAGAAAAAACTTTAGAGTGGTTAGTAGAGTGATTATTTGCCTAGAGCACTAGTGTACTGTATATATAAATACACGGACACGGAAGGATAGGAGCTGAGGTAATTCAGTCCCTGCGTCTAGATGCCGCCTCTGAAGAAGGGGTCGCCGAGGAAGGAGGCGGAGTAGGTGCCCCCCCGCCGTTGGGGAAGAGCGTGAGGAGGCAGAGCAGGGCGAGCACGAACCCCCACGCGAAGCGGTCGTTGCCGAGCGGCGTGATCTCGTCCTGCGCCGGGATCTCCTCCCGCCGCGGATGAAGGTGGCGAAGAGGCCCCACGCCAGGCACAGCACGCTGCCGCTGATGGCGCCCACGCCCAGCAGGACGGACGTGCCGAACGACAGCAGCGCCGCCGTGCCGCGCCCGAAGAGCGCCTGCGCGATGCGCCCGCCCTCCAGCCGCCCGATGGGCAGCAGGTTCAGCGACGTCACCACGATGCCCAGGAGCCCCGCGAACGCCAGCGGGTCCACGGGCACGCCCACGCCCTCCACCGCGTTCGGGAGCACGTTCCCGAGCTCGTCGGCGTAGGGGCCGATCACCAGCTGCACGAACGACAGCAGCGGGTTGTTGTAGAAGAACTCCGGACGCACGAACCTGCAACCAGTGTCAGTGTCAGTCAGAACGAACACAAGGCAGCTGGATGATGGAGTCAGATCTCTCTGCCTCGACCAAAACACAAGGAGGCACGCTGGATGGATACTCACAGGGCGTTCTCGCCGCCGTTGAAGCTGCCGTCGGCGATGAACGCCGACACGGCCAGCACCACCGACGTGATGTACGCGCTGGCCGTGCGCGCGACTGGTATGTCGAACAGGGCCTTCTTGTTGGGCAGCAGCGACTCGTAGTTGTTCATCACGCCGAGGCACCCCGTCCAGTTGGACGGCACCAGGAACGACGGGCTCAGCTTCACGCCGTGCTTCGCCGCCGTCAGCCTCGTCGCGATCTGCCATCACACCATCACCAATAAACGCAGCGAAAACATTCACAAGCAGCTGTGCACCATAAACGGCACGCAGCGACGTACCTCGGAGACCCCGAGTATGGTGAGGAAGCCGCCGAACAGAGGAAGCACGTCAGAGACGTAGTCGTCGAACGAGGCGCCGGGCTTGAGGAAGAAGCCGCTCATGAGCGCGATCGTCCCGAAGGTCGTGACCGCCAACGCCACGGCGCTGAGGTACCCCCACGGCGTGCTCAGCTTGGCGATCTCCAGCTGGAGCTCGATCTCTGCCTTGGGCTGAACCATACACACCTGCTTTGTGATGTCGTCGCTCCTCTCCTCCATGAACCAGAGGGTGACCTCTGTTCCGGCCGCCTCGGAGATCTTCTTCTCCAGCTTGGGCCGCACCTCCTCCACGGGCTTACGCAGGTTCCCGATGAAGATCCCGCCGTCGCCGAACCGCCGGACGTCCACCGCGAAGAACGTGTCGTACCCGAAACAGCTTTTCAGCTGCACGCGCCACGTCATCACCAACCTCAGATCTTGCTCCCATTTGATAATCAAAATCAAGCAGGAGGGCAAGCAATTACCTTGTTGAGGTCGAGTGCCTTGAAGGTCTGCTCCGCCAGCTCCAGCCTCTTCTTCTCCCGGGCCAGCTGGTCCTTTGCCAAGCCCCCGGAACAGGTCGGCGACAGGGTTGGCGTCGGGCTCGCGGTCCAGCTCGCGGAGCTTCCTGTCGGCGCGCTTCTTCTCCAACTTGATGGCGGCCTCGATGGAGGGATTGCCCATGAACTTCTTGAACTCCTCGTCTGATTTCCAGTCCACCTCCTGCTGCTCGTCCGTGCTCCTCTTCTCCTCGACGTCGCCTTCTCCTTGGCCTCCCTTGTCTGCCTCTCCAACATGACCCGACGCCTTGGCCTCATCCACCCCTCCGACATGATGCGACGACGCCGCCGACTGCTCCTCTTGCTCGCCGGAGGCCACGGAGACGGAGGACGCCGGGCCCGCCCTCTCCTCTTGCTCCTGCTGCAACGATCGCCTAACTACTGAACTAATCTTAAGAGGCCGAAGAGGCGGCCTGTACTGGTTCTTGGAGAAAAGAGGGATCCTGTTTACTCTTGGCATGGCAGCGCTTCTACTGGTAGAAGCACTGCTGCCGCACAAGAGAGAAGACGCAAGAGAAGTGGACGCCGCCATTGGGGACGAGCTGCAGCCTGCGGAGCTTGACAGTTCTGTGCTTGTTCTCCTTCTATTGTTTGAGTTTTGCTATGAGCTATGTCAGACCCCATCCCCATGGGAGGAGCTTAAAAGGTTTGGAATGGAGCGCAGGAGTGGAGGGAAGAAGGAAGGTGGGGGTTCTAGAAAGTTTGAGAAGGCGCGCGCTGGGCCGGAGGAGTCGTGAAGAATGCGACGGTCGGAGGCGGCTGATCTGCGCTGCGTGTGGTGGCTGAGTGGCGACGACGGAGTTGAGACCAGGGTGAGGCCCGGCTTATCCAGCTGCCCGGGGAAGACGTACACTTGGCGGCAGCTGGGCTCGCTGCCTTGGAGCTTACTGTGTGGCAATGTGGATCCTGCCAGCCTTTTTCCTCAATTTCACGTCATCAGCTCCAATGGAATGTTCCCCATTTTTTTAACACCTGAAAACTACCCCATTTTTTTAGCGTGCATACGTAGAAGAGTGGTTAAGCTCCGTGATAATGAACCTAAAAATTTGAATTAGGCTCAATTTGCCTATATCGAGTCCACAACGGCCAATGGACCGGGCTCAATGGCACGGTAACACAAGCTATTTTCTAGTTGAGTCGATAGCAATGCAAAGTGCTGGACAAGAGCCAACGGTTTTATTGATTTGGATGAGTTAAGCTACAAATACAATTGTACAAATGGTGGATCAGGAATCTCAGTACAATCTTATCTTATAAGATACTAAGCCAGCATCACAGGCGTGTTATTGCCAAACATTGTTTTGGTTCGGCAAATGCTCCAAACTAGGTTTTAGTCTGCTCTTCTTCACCTTCAAAATTGTACTTACACACAGATGCTGAACCTGGATGCAGATGAATAGGAACAGTGCCCTTTCGTAGCTTCAGCCTTCAGACGTCACCACCTCCGCACCAGTGATGTGAGTAACTGCAAGATCAAGACGCCAGCGAAATTAGCTCACAGGAACAAGGAAAACTGTTTACTGAATTACAAAGAAACACAAAGCCTGTACATATTAAACTTAATTAGGTCATAAACAATAACCAACATCATTCTGTCTTTATCCTATTTGTTTAAGAGCTGTGGCAAACATGAGTTCTCCATTCATATCACATATGAATCATAATCTAACAATGGTGTCTCTTGCATATAATGTCAACTCATTTTGTAATTTTGTAATAAATAAATGATAAGGAATACAATCCAGTGATGGTCTATCATCTTCTCCTAGTCCTGACCCTATTGCAAATAGCTCCGTTCAAAAGAAGTTTTGATAATAATGTTGTGATAGGTTGAGGAAAGGGAAGGTCATCCAATGATCCAAATGGCAAGCAGCTAATAGTCTAATAGCTTGCTACAAAAAGAAATGTGTTATATTGATGAAAGAATAAATAAATTGTGTTTTCCATGTCATTTTATTGTTTGAACAATGAGAGCACATAAACCTTAAAAACAACGTGCAACTGCATACAATTTGTGATTGCCTGCTACATCTGAAATTGTATCTAGTCCAATGACCTAGTTACAGGTTTACGGCACAACAAAAGAGATCCCAGACTTTCTTCAAGCTAAAACTAGATACTGTTGGTCAAATATATCATATATGTGCCAACAGTGCCTATGTTTGATGTTTCATATTAGATTCAGAATATTACAATGGCAAAATTTTCAGACATCACCCTCAATTCTTCTAGCAGGAAAGCGCGTTAAGAGGTAAATCTCAAATCAAAGGGGCTCGCTATAGTTGGAGGCAACACACGCTGAACTCAACTTGCCTATTTTGTGTAACTGGTTGAAGCTACTAATTTCCAGTTCATCTTACGATGGTATACAGTGACGGGCCAACCTTTTTACAGTTTGTTAAACTACTGACCTCAAAAAGCTCAAAAGGACTTCCACGCCGGTAGACATCATCCTGCTGCTTTTGCTGGTTGGAAAGAAGTTGGGATACCAAGGCACGCCATGCAGTTAACAAGACCCCTGTACTTCCCATGGTTACCAAAATAAAAGGAGTTGGTGGAAGATGACCAGACGTCACTGCTCTGATAGCAAGTCCCAACTAACAAGAGAAAGAGAATCATTGTGAACATCAAATATTATACATCAGAAAACACAAACTCTAGTTAATGAGATATGAAAATGTTGTAAAGTTCAGAACATAAGTTAGTGGTAAATTAGATGAATGTACAAGACCACATGTGAAAAACAGTGGTGCCTGCTTAAACAGTTAATCACTTCAACTTTTTATGCAAGATCTCCTAGAAAAGCATAGTTTCCATTGCTACTCAAATCACTACGTTGAGGGGCTGAAGCATGTTAATTGCAATTTAACAGTATTCTATGTCTGACACTACACAAATGAAACAACCACCAGTTAGGTCTTGAGAAATGGATATGCTCCTGTCTAATTATCATGGAAAAATCACTTTGCTCCAAATACTAGAGTAAATCACCTAGTAGCGTAGCTAGGAGACAGGCAATAGTCTGTTTGGATCACTTGTTCAGCTAATTAAAATCCATCTAGATTTGTTTAGCAAGATTTGTCTACGAAATTGACACATTTCCTAGAGCTCGGTATTTGTAGATTCAGAAAAGCTTGGATCTGGAGCAGGAGGCATGTTGGTTTCAATTACATGACAAATGACTCATTTCGTTTATAGTTTGGACTAAATATAATTCAAACCACTTTAATTTAGTCTACCAACTGCAGACCCAACATCCAAAGCTAAAGCTATGCCAAACAGGCATTTAGTGATCCCTACAAAACCTTATCAAGAGAAGTAGGTTTCTTATCAATAAGGCATTCAAGCATGTCAAAAAATTTAGTTGGTCATCCCCAAGAGATTCATATGCGGTGGAAACAGAGAAGAGAAATAGCAAATAGCTAAATTGCATGAATATATGAGACACAGAAATAAATGTAGTTTCTTATGTATTTGATAGAAAAAGGTTATATAATGTACAATTGAAAGGCAAATGCACTAAAGCAAGCAACAGACAACAATGACTGATGACAGCAGATGGTGTTACATGGGTGAAAAACTTCAGAAAGGCCTCAGCTTACAAAACATTAGTGACCTTTGGATAACAAAAAAACAAGCATCACGATAGCATTTCATCATGGCTCATGCTTGAAACAGTAGAGCTGCAGAATTGATTGATAATTACCGGTATCCCAACAGCCCATGATTTAGCTGCGGTGATAACTGCTTTTCCCACGCCATTGCGCCCTTTGGCATCATCCCCAAATCCACCAAGGAGGTAGGCGCTCAGAAGCCACCCTGCAGAAGACCCAAATCCATGAGCAAACCATCTCATTCGCGCGCCAGCCGCCAGATGAACACAACCACGAATTTCGGATTTTCCCTAACCAGCAATGAAGGGGTCGGCCGTCTTAAACGTCTCGGCGTCGAGGGCGGGCAGGCCATGGCTGAACCTCCCAATCGCGGAGAACAGCAGGAGGCAGAACACGTCCCCACCGGCCAGAAGACCCAGCTTCCTGCGAACGAACGAACGCGTAGGAGACGGGAATCAGCGAACGAACCTGGTCGAAGCAATGAGGCCACGGGAATGAGCAGGATAAGGTACTATACGTACGCGTAGGAGACGAGTTTGGACTCGGCGCCCGCGTCCCCGGGCTTGTCAATCTGGATGACGCCCTCGAGCGGCACGCCGTCGTCGGCGACGCGGACGAGGACCGGGTCCTCGTTGGCGGCTGCGGCGGGGGCGGAGGCGGAGGGCCCTCGCCCGCCGCGGCCGGGGTCGACGCGGGCCGGCGCGGGGCTTGGTCGGCGCCGGAGAGCGCGAGGCGGCGGCGCACGAGGCGAGGGGTTGGCGAAGAGCGGGTAGGGGTTGGTGGTGGTTGGCCCCGGCGGCTTGGATGGCAGCCGCCGCGCCGAGAGGGAGCCGTTCGCGGCCTGGCTGACGAGCAGCATCCTCGCAGGTGAGGAGGAGGTGGTGGCGCCGGTGGTGGAGGGAGCCAGGGATTTGCTCCTGGGTTTGGGTGGTCTAAAATTGGGAGCAGAGCAGGAGGCGGAGGCGAGGAGGAGAAGCACGATGGTGTGGACGAGGCGGCGGCCGCGGCGGGCCCGGCCAATCGTTTGATCCAGAGACGACGGTGACACAGTGAGTGAATAAGTTTATTTCTGAATTTAAATATTTTTTAAATATTATATTTAATATCCAATAGTATCGAAATTCAGATCGGATTTCTGATATGTGTACAAGATAGATACCAATATTTGAATGATCTGTATCAGGTTCTGAGATCCCAGAAAAAAATATGAGACCTATTTCTCACTGTTTTCTCCTAATTTTTCTTTGGCTTTGACGAAGATGAGCTTTAGCGGAAAAGGCTAAGGTAGCTTCTAAACGAAATATTTGTTCAGGCCATTGGTTCGTGTAAATCTGGATCCAATACAAAATAGCTGGGTTTTTTTAGGATGGAAATGGAGCCAGCTAACACTATAGAAAGGCAGTACCATTTGCTGCTTAGATTCTGCACGAATTTATGACATCTGCAGCAAATTTGAACTATTTTAAATTGCTGTACTGCAATATGACACAATCGTGATAATAATACCACAGTTATAGATCCACTCAGAAGCTGAATAACAGGAAATTTCTGATGCCAATAAACTCCAGCAGATTTCCTGAATAACGTTGGGACCAATGATCCAAGTTTTGAAAGGCACACAAGATAGCATGGATTTTACGTTACCGATATTTCTGGAAGACCCAAACTTCCATTTCGAAGGAAGAGCCAGGACTTCGAACTTTGCTTTCAAGTTGTACCAGCTGAATAATATCCAGATGTACAGCGCACTTCAAGAACTATACTACCAAAGTAAACCGTCAACTTGGATAGTACTCACAATGCACGATTCACAATGCAACAATTCACAATCGATAAACCATCAAATATCAAAGCCAAACATCTCAACATACAGTATACATGAAGCTTGGCAAAGTTCATGTGCATATTGATGGAGAAAACACTTTGCAGCAGACAATCTTGGAAGTTCGGCAATCAAAGACACCGAAAGTGCTTCCCAACTGTACAGAAGTAACTTATAATGAGGTTATTATATGCAACAATTGGCATGCAGGGAACTGGCCAAACATATTGAACCATGCCCAGCTTGTGAACAAAGAAAGGGATCTGTTGATGCCAGAAGGAGAATGGATGAAAACGATATGCATGTTACAAGTATATTCTCACATTCCATTTTGTAACAAGGCCGCAAATAATAATAGATCACTAATAAAGAAAGCTCAAGTGATATGTGTAACGATGGGAAAGGAATCAGACCAGACCTACTACCGAGCTCTAGCACAAGCCATCAGGTCAGGTTACAGGAACTTTGCAGCAAATATTGAGCACATCATCCAAAGGTGCATGGTCGCCTGTACCCTCATCTTTCCTTGCATACAACAGTTCTTTACCTTTGAACACAAACATCCCCCCCTAAAGCACATATGAAACAAACAGTACCATGAATCAAGATTCTGTGTTAAATTGCAAAGGTAAGTTCAGCTTAAGGTGGAAGAAGCCATTTTAAAGTATTGGGAAATAATCTAACCTGTTGTAGGACACCTGCCCTATCATCTGGGGTGGCTTCAACTGTATAATTCTTCACTGCCTCCTTAAGGGATTCAAACCGTGAAAACACTTTGGCCTTGAAAAAATATGTTCAAATTTTTAAGACTATCAATTACACATCGCATAACAAACCAACTGTAAGTGTAAAATCATTGTTGCTTACACTAGCCGGATTGAAGAATGTGCGACCAACACCAAAATATAGACCCAAGAGATAATATGCCTGAAAAAGGTTCGATTGGAGTTGAGAACTTAGGAAATGAAGAAAGAAAGGCTATCAACAGAATCAAATTTCTGATATAACACATCATTGGTCCCTATGTACCAAACATGAAATATGGTATGGTATGTCCATGCATTTAGCTCATTCAACACCGATCACAAAAAGCTTTTTCAGAGAGGGAGTTAACATGTAAGTTGGGGTAAATAAGGTGAATAAGAGATGCACCATTTGTATTAAGCGGAATAATGTTGTGCAGCTATACAAGTCAGTCAATCTGTCAACAAACTGTCAACATTACTTCCCCATTTACTAAACTGAAAAAAAAAAAATGCATTCACCTTTCAGATTCACATTTCATATTGTCATCTGATTAGCCATAATGGAAATATACTTAGTCTTAAAATAGTATTTTTTATTTTTTTATGGGGTAGGTCCTGCTAGTGCAATCCGGAGTTCTGGACAACAAAATAGCAAGCAAACGCTTGTAAATAGGAGTAAATGATAAGGAGACATCTCTAGGTTTCATAAATGCATCCAAAAGGAACCAGTACAGTCAACAGACAAATCATACCATGTTTTACATAGAGGTACTTAAATAGGTGAGCACACGATTAGTACCTTCCGATCAGGATCTGCATAGAGGTATTCCAACGGAAAAAGGGTAACTGCATGAAATGAATTTTAGAGTAAATTATTAAGGTTTGGAAGTTCTTTGCAGGATGCGCGAAAACAAATGAACACAGATAGTCATGTTTATCTCTCATGTACTCTACGTTAGAATTAGAAATAAACACGAACAACAATTTACTTAGTCAAAATTCAGAAGCTGAAAACAGACTTGTCACATGCATCATGTCATATATTAGATTCAGTTTGTCTGTGTGTGTTCAAAGATTTAAAACTAGGTTACAAAATGGAACGAATACATACGCGCTCAGCAAGAATATGGGCTTTAGCTGGAGTGCCAACACCAACAGCAATCAGTTTTACTCCAGCTGAATCAAATCTCTCTTTTGTGTCCCTCAGAACTGAGGCCAACTCCCAGCTACATGGGGGCATGATCAGAGGTGACAGTTAGCTCAAAGAAATAGATTGACAAAATAACATCGATGTTATACCACCTAAGCAAGATACAAAGAAGCATCCATGCTCACCAACAAGGGCACCCAAAATGCCTTAGCAGCGCAACAACAGCCACTCCCTGCATATATAGATAATAAAGTGCTAATAAGCTAATCATGTACATGCAGGCTGTAGCATCAAATCCATGTGAAGTTCTTGCAGTGCTAAGCTAGTGTTTTTCAATCAATCAGCCAAAGGGGGCGGATTTGTTGAGTCGGCCTTCTAGATTGCAAAGCTTTACGTAATTGTTGCCCAAATATAACTGTAAATAAATTTGCGGAATTCAAGCAAAACAGACGAAGCTCGAACCGATGCGCATCTCTACTACCTCGTTCTGATCCCACAGGTCTCTGAACAGGACGGGCTCGCCAGTGGCCGCGGAGTAGATTTCGACGTCACCAAGAACATCGCCAATACCTGACCCGGCCTCAAGAGAAGAGGAGGGCACGGATGGGGAGGAACTCGCGGCCGCAGTCCCCACCGGCGACGGCGAGCGGCGGAGACGGAGGTGCCGACGGCGGTTGCGGGGACCGTCGACAGAGGATGTAAGGGGAGAAGTGGCGGTTGGACGAAGGCGCGGCGGGAGGGACACGCCGACGCGTGGGAGTAGCGAGGCGGCCGCCGGTGCGGCCATGGGTGTGAGTGACTTGTGAGTATGCGACCGACGGGAGACACGCGGCGGGACACTAACCGTGGGAGGAAAGGCGACGGTGGAGGCGGAGGGAGGACGCACGGCGCACGACGACTGGAAGTGACCGTTGCGGTGGAGGTGGTTGTGGGTGGCGCGCGGGAGCTGCGAGGTGTGGCCACGTGGCACGCGGTAGACCGTAGGAAAGGACAACAAGGATTTGAGACCTTTTTTTTTTGTTTTAGATTCGGATTTGAGACTTTGAGTGACGAAAAACGCACGCATTTGTGTGACCAAACAGGTTTTCTGAACTGCAGCGAGGAGACGTATTTCACTGTTCGCTTCTGAATTCTCAACTCGATTTTATTCTAAGTACAGTATCTGTTTTGTTTCGCTGGAACTGCAATACTTACTGCATTTGATGCCATCGGCCTATCGGGCACATACATACTCCCTCCGTCCCAAAATAGTTATCGTTTTTGGTGTGCGTCATACATACTTTATACACAGATTTGTAGAAAATACGTGGATTTAAATCTCCAAATAAATTTGTTAAAAAACTAGATCAAAAGATCTTTCCAATGATACTAATTATATAATATAAATATTAATCCTATTTTAATATATAATTGCCTGTGCCTTCGTCTATTTTGGGATGGAGGGAGTACATATACACAGTCACAGGCAGAATCCGGATTGTGCCAAAATAATAACAGGTCAAGCGACTGGAATTCTGCGGCAGGCGCTGAGCACGTCGTCAAAGGAGCATGGTCGCCTGTGCCTTCGTCTCTCCACGAGTATAGCAACTCCTTCCCTCTGAACACGAACATTCCACCCTGGAGAGTGAAACGAGAAACGAGTTGCGATTGAGATCTTTCAGTACTTCAGGGCTGCAGGTGCAGACAGCCGACGACTTGAACGGTTCAAACCTGCTGCAGAACGCCACTGAGGTCGGGGGCGTAGCTTCCAGCGTGTAGTTCTTGGTCGCCTCCTTGATGTAGTCGAGCCTGGAATATATCTTGGCCTTCATATATACAGAATCAGATGCAGCGTAAGCCATGTCACCCACCAGTGCTCACTGCTCAGCTCAAAGCGATGATACTTACACTAGCTGGGTTGAAGAACGTCCGACCCAAACCATGGTACAGTCCAAGCACGTTGTAAGCCTGAAAGACGAATGAGTTGCCACTTCAGTGCAGTCATATACATACACAGAGGATTTCAATCGGTGGACAAACCATGCTGTCCAAAATTTGAGATAAATTTGCAGTGTGCTGTCACCTTACGCTCGGGGTCTGCGTACAAGGAGTCCAGAGGAAACGGCAGCTGCAATTCACACTCATACTCATTTCAGAGATTCAGTTTTCGGCAGGGTTCAGCTTCAGCCACGTGTGTAATCGCACCGCCAAGCACAAAAAAGTAGGGAGTATTCAGCACGAGGCAACCACATACCCGGTCGGCGAGAATGCGAGCTTTCTCTGGTGGTCCGACGCCGATGGCGATCAGTTTAGCCCCCGCTGAGTCGAACTTCTCCATGGAGTCCTTGAGGACAGAGGCCAGCTCCCAGCTGCGGAAATGGACACGGCCAAGCCTTACGCGCAAGCAACAAAACAACAACAATTGCAGCAAAAACGAAGACCGAACAAGGAACCGTCTCGATCTCCTCACCAGCAGAAGCACCCGAAATGCCTCAGCAGCGCAACCACGGCCACCCCCCTGCGCGCGTAAGGCGGCGTGTCAGCACACGACGACGCGGAACTTCCCCGTGCGTGACGGAAGGCAAGGCAATTGCTGTGAGTGACCACTGACGGGCACAAGCCCAAAAGACGGAGGAAGAGAGAGTACCTCGGTGGAGTCCCACAGGTCCGTCAGCGCCACAGCGTTGCCTGTCCCCGAGTCGAAGACGGACACGCCGCCGAGAGCGTCCCACGCGGACGCGCCGGTGTCTGGAGCCAAGACATCCACCGAGCCTCCCGCTGCGACGGGGACCGTCAGGGAGCGGCGACCGACGCGCCCTCCTCCGCGAGTGGGAGAGGCGCGCGCCGCCGACACGTGGTTAAGCCAGCGGGGTTGCACGCGCGGGGAGCGATCAGCGGCGCCGGCGCGCGGGGAAGCGAGGTCGCCGTCGCCATGGAGAGATGTGGTTGCGGAGCTGCGGACGTGGGACGCACACGCACGTGGCCCGTGCCGAGTCGAGAGGCCAGGGCCAGCAGCCCAGGCAGAGCGAGCGGTTCGTGGTCGTGCGCTGCCTCGGCGCGTAATTTTTCCTGTAGGTCTGGCTGCGTGCGGATCACTGATTTTAACTGGGCCGATGGATGACCGAGCTGGATGTCGACGTGAATCATAGACATGCGGCCCACTAAAATGGCGTGCATGAGCTCAAAAAAAAAAAAAATGGCCTGCTTTCGTGACACCCGGTCGACTGTGGGCTTGCCATCGAGCTCTCATTCACAGTTGAAGAAAACTAAAAAAATATTCTCATTTATGAGGTTGTGTACGCCTCAAAAAAACAAATTATGAGGTTGAGTTGTTCAAGAAAGTGTAGTCCTAATTTCTGAATCAGACCAAGTTTATACTACAAATTAGTGTTATTAGAGGTTAATAAAATAAGTATTTTATATAATTTATTAATTCATCGATACGGTAGGTATTAATAATAATTTGTATAAAGTTGGTTAAGCCCAATACAACTTAAGTTATGAATAGACTACAACATTTATATTTCAGGACGAAGAGAGAAGTTGATGTGTGTCTTAATTTTGGCACTGGGTTTTGAAGACGTGTGATGGCTACTTGGTTTGAGAAATTACTCCATTCTAGATTAGGTTGTGTACTAGTTGCCATCTTATGATTTTAGGTGCAGGCAAACAACCCATTTTTTATGTCCATGTAGAATACAAGACTTTGGGCAATAAGGTGATGGTATAAATCAACGTACATCTCATTTCACAAGCCCGCAAAAAAATCAAGGTATTACTAATATGGATTTTTTTCCGAAGACAGGAAACCTTTAGTAATTAATTAGTAAAAAACATTACATTCCTGAGCAATATTTTTTAGTAGGGCCGTGGTTGTGGACTCACCGGCGCCGAGGATTCCACCGGCGGGGACAAGAGGAGGTGAACAAGGCTAGGGCCCCGTTTGGATGTCCACATTGAGGCCTCGACATTGGAATTGGGCTGAATTCCAGGTGTTTGGATGCGCATGGCATTGGGGTCTCGACATTGGACCCGTTTCCACACGGCATTCGTTTCACTTGGCGTACCCCCTCGACGATACCGAGCACTTCCGCACGGTATTGTCTGGAATCGAACTCCGCTCGTCATCCTCAAGTCTGGTGCCCGCAACTCCCTCGTGCTCCTTCATCCTCCTCGCCGGCCCTCCTTCATCCTCCCCGCCGGCCCCTTCATCCTCCTGTCGTCCCCCCCCCCTCCTCCTCGCCGGCGCTCCTCAACCCCTCTCGTGCCCCCTCCACCCCAGGTCCTTGCCGGAGTCCGCGCGAGGCCGGGCGGCGCGTGCGTGTGTGGCGGGGCGGCGGCGAACGGTCTGGCCGGCGGCGTGAGCTCGCGTGGAGGCGGCGGCGACCATGCGGCGTCGCGAGGTTATGCGAGGCGAGTCTACGGAGTGACGCGAGCTTGTTGTCCAGCCTTCTTCCTCAAGTCCGGCAACCGGTGAGTGCCAAGATTCCCTTCTTCCTCGAGTCCGGTCATATCTGGATAGACTGGATCCGCTTCTTCCTCGCGCTCGATGTTTTCTGGGACTTGCTAGGGGATGGAGAGCGTCGCGAATCCCACCTCCTTGCGGGATCCTGCTCCGCCGCCGCCGCTCTTCGTGCCTTCCGAGCTCCACCCAAAGGCTCCCCTCCCCTCCCTCGCCGCCGCCGTGTGGTCCGGTGTGCAGAGGAGGAGAAAAGGTCGGTCAATTCTCAAATGCCAATTGTACAGACATCCAAACAAGAATCTGTATTCATTGGCTCTTTCGATTCCATCTAGCAATTTCATTTGCATCCAAACAATGGATTTGGTATTGTAACCCAATACCAATTCTACTATGATTTGGCATTGAAGCCAATTCAATGCCAAGGCCTCCAATGTCGACATCCAAACGGAGCCTAGAAGTTAAGCGAGACGTGCTTCAACCGGCCGGAGCGAGCGGACAATATAGGAGAGCGACTAGTTAGACGAACCATATCATATCCACCAGATTGGATGGCGGATCATCAAACATAAAAAATCCGGAGGAGCTCGTAGATTAGCATCATCGATCCTAATTTATAATCTCTGTTAGCTTAGCTAAGGCTCAATATATAGGATTTCTTTAGTGTTGTGTTCTCAAGGCAACGACACGCATGGTAAAACTAATGTACGTATGGAGAAGCACGAAGGCACATTGAGAGATGTTTTCCTTAATGCAAGTACCTAGGGAGATGTCTCCCTAGCTAGCCGGCCCCTCGGTCGTCTAATGCTACTAAAACCTAACCCAAACTACGGTGACCGTGCTATGAGAGCGAGGTTTTACGCTACCCCGGCCTTTGTATAGTCGATAGAGATTCGTAAAATGTCGAGTACTTTCAGACCGGCCATATAGCTGCTGGTGGCCGGATTCGGATTATCCTTTGCGTCTTCGGCCGGTGCCCGAAACGCACCCGCACGGTGTCCTGCTACACGTGCCCGCTCCCTTGATCCTACGGATCGGCTGCCAAGAAAGCGAAAGCCGTATTGCCCCCCCCGGTCCCGGTAGGCGCTTGCCTGCCTGCCTCGGCACTAGTCGAAAGTGAACGCAACGCATGAGATTATCTCCTTCGGCCCACGAGCTAAGCTAATACTCCCTCCGGGGATGGTATTAGAAGTCGTTTAAGACAAATGATACGGTCCTCCAAAACACAACTTTTACCTCTTATTATTATAAAAATATTCATGGAGATGTGATATATGTATACTTTTATCAAAATATTTTTAAGACAAATCTACTCATATAATTTTTACATTTACAAACTCAACAACTTAAAAGTTATTGATGATTTATATTCCTCGAAGTTTGACTTAAACCTTGTCCAAAAACAACTTCTAATACCAACCCCTGAGGGAGTAGGAGATTACGCCACGAGCACTAGAATAAGTCTAGGTGAATAGTACTATACTTTGTATACGTACTACCTCACGAGTATGTAGAGTTACTTGCTACTGGTAGTATGTAGAAAGGCAGGAAACAAATACCACATACGGTACCCATACGTACTAGTTGTTGCTGAAGTCTACGGTTACTTGTATACCATTGGTGGGCCCACATAAGATAGAAGCCGGAGCAGTAAAGTTCCTCCAAGCGGCATTATTTTACCGGCGGCCACGCACTCATGGAGCGAGCGGTGTAGTAGTACTAGTCAATTGCCGCTTTGCTGCACAAATCCCAACGCCGCGGGGACCACGTAGGAAGAAGGAAGGCGACCGACCGAGCAGTGAGAAGAGGAGGTGCGCGCGGCACGCGTCCCCGTGTAAACAAGGCGAGATTCCCATCCCCATCCCATGTGAGGCGACGCACGCATCATTCCTCGGCCAACGGGCTAGGGCCTCCCAAAGTAGGGTTAAAAAGGGTTTAGTTGGCACCGCCTACAATCATGTCTTAATCCTAGGGCTTGCGTGGGAGACGAGCCAAAGACCGGCGGTTACCCATTTCGCTGGAGGAGCCGTTTGTTGAGATTTTATGAGCTTTGCGTGCTTGTGCTACACTACTAGCGTGGATGCCGCGTACTGGATGGACAACGTCGTCACCCACTTTTTTGTTTGATCATTAACGAGTTCATTTCCCATCAGTTGTTTGATGATTTGATGAGCTTTCAGAAATGAGCGTGATGCTGTGTGCTGGCCATGCAAAGTACAATAATGATGGGGGTTCCAGTTCATAGCTTATGAGAGAGAGATACTATTAGCTAGTTAAGCTATTAGTGTCTGCTTGGATCAACTGGTCAAAGGTTACAATTTGTTGGGATCGGATTCGGATGGGTTCATGCATATCACACGCTAGCTAGTTATAATTTGTTTTGTTTTTTATGTCACTCATGGTTGTCATCTGTGATTCAGATTCATTACGACTTTGAGACAACTACCAAGTGTAAGCATATTATATACTCCTCAGCACTCGACCCTCTCTTTTTTTTTCCCTCCCTAATACTCTGCTCTCGTGGTGTGTGTATCAGTTAGTGTTTTTCACCACATCACGCAGTGTACGCTGTGTGCACCGGCGCACGTTCTGACAATGCGAAGTTTGGGCAGTAGTAGTATCTGATGAGGATGCACTGGATCGATTTTGTAAAGCTAGTTGTCCCTCAGAAAATTGCACAAAGATATTAGCTTGGGAGTTTTTTGTCTCCTGAGATGATGAAGTGCTGTTATCCCTGCTAAGCTAGCTAGGTAGCTCTAAACAAAAGATTAGCTAGCTTAGCTAGCTTGTGGTTGCGTTGTTGTGTGGCATCTCCGTGCATATGCATATGTCTAGCTAGCTTCCTCGGAGCGGGTAAACAAGAAGCCCGGCAGCATCCATTGGGTTTCCATCCAATATAATCCTGCAAGCAGGACTTCTCTTTTGTTCTTTTCTTCTCTAGTCATGTCGTGCATCAACCCTCACTCTCTCTCCCTCCCTGCTTGCGCTACTTATATAAGTACGCTATTAGGCTCGCGGTTTGGTGTAAAGTATGTCTCGCGTGAAAGCTCTCAAACTGTCCCTAAACTAAACTAAACATGCATGCATGGAACCGTGAACTCGAGATCTGCGACTCATTGTATATATGCGTACATGGAGATATGCATGTCTTGTGGTTAATTAATTCACAGGGTTTTTAAAAATGTTATTGATTGGATACTTTGGGAATTGCAATTGCATCCCGAAGCTGTTGCAAAACGAATTCTGAACCGATAATTAACAATCACATATTCACAGGGTAATTTCAAAACTTGACATTCTGTCTGCTGGTACTTCACCAATTTGTAACCAATTTGTGTCAATATGGGTGCATGACTCCACTGGTTATATATTCCCATCAATCAATTGGAGTACGTGTCATATCTATCTTTAACTAAACCCACGGAACCATACTACAGTAGAAACTATGAGCACCATGCATATGCCAAAGACAGCACAGGCACAACCACAGTGTCGCCGTACAAGCTAGATCGAGAAGACCCATGCCTTATGCCTAGCTACTACTAAGGTGTGTTTTTAGAAATTTCAAATTTCTCCCCAAATTCCACTATGCAAAAAGAAGATTCTCCATCACATCAAAATGCCGGCACATGTCCGGAGTATGAAATGTAGGTAAAAAAATAAACTAATTATACAGTTTAGATGTACATTGCATGAGACGATTCTTTTGAGCCTAGTTACACCATGGTAGGATAATATTTACCACTAACAAACGAAATGTGCTACAGTGTATGATGTGATATCCGTCCAAAATTTTACACCAAATTTTGGGTGTTAAACACACCCCTAGTTGCTAGCGAATTGGTCACTGTAAAAGACACGATAGGACCATTTAACTAGGAGTAGTGATGATGCGGCTGCCGCTGCCGGGTGCCCCATGCCCGGCCGCTTCCAGTAGTTCCAGCTTCCATTTCCAAGCGCCTTTTTGTACGTGCAGCGACGGACCAGCGGTGCAGCCGTTGTGCAGCCGTGCAGGGCATCTCTCTCGTCATCTTCCCAGTCCCAGGCCCAGGCCCCTCCTCTCTCCCTTGCCAGCTCCTGCAGCAGCATCCAGCAGCTCAGCTCAGTCAGCCCTTGGGTACTTACGCAAAGAGTAATTGCTTCGGACAAATGTTGGTACGTGCCTTAAGTAACACATCCGCCATCTTTGTACTAGTTGTAGAGACCAGAGACACTGCACTGAGCAGGACCCGGGCGTGTAAGCACACGTACACTACTCTCCCTGAATCCCACCCGGCCGGGCGCGGTCCCAGCTCCGGCACACGGAGAAGAGCAAGAATCTCCGGCCGGGACGCCGGCCGGGTTCCCATGCGTGCGGGAGCCGGAGCTCTATAGCTAGACAAAAGGCGCGGGCATGTGCATGGGGCGGCGCGTGCGTGCGGCAGCGCCATCGGAATGATGGAGGAAAGACGTAGGTTTCGGTGTCGGATTAAGCTAACCGCCGATGCATCCAAACGGCGTGGCCACCCCAAGACGACGCTAGCGGCTAGGCGACGGTCTGCCCCTGCCTGCGAGACTGCGCCGCGAGGGCGGCGTGGTTTGCAAGCCACGACGACGACGACGCCGCGCGCACGCAGGAAACCCGAGGCGCGGGCGCGACCACGGCCGCTCACCGGCACTTCTCTGTGTGCACAGTCTTTCACACGATCGAGCTGTGGTAAGCAGCGGTCATTACGAGCAAATTAGCGGCGGCACGCTTCTCTTCGCTGGTCGCGTGTAAACTACTCCCCGCCCATCAGAATGTTGTCGCCGGGACCGGACCGGACGCACGTGCCAGCCTGATCGAGACGCAAGGCGCCAAACGCACAGAGGGAGGGGAGACCCGGCTCGCGTGTGGTTGTGTGTACTGTATGCAATTCTGTATGGGCGGCGGTGCCAACTGCAATGCCAAGTGCCATGCATGGGCATGGCAAACTGTACAAGAAATTCCCAAGATTTGACTACGTCTAGACGTGAAAGGGTCGCTTCAAGCCGACGCCTACTAGTACGACTAGATGCGTTTGAATATGAAACATGATGTTACGGGGGATGGGCGTAGTACGTTCGTTCGTTGGGAATTTCTCCGGCCGGCCCGGGGCAAATCAATGATCACGGCGTTATTGCAACTTGCCAGTCACGCTCGCACCGCGCGTGCATGCGTGCCTTGGACAAAAGCACGCAGCCCTTGAGGCCCCGGCCCCCGGCCGCGGCCAAAAGTTCTCGCATCCACACACACACGGACGGACGGACGTACTACGGCACCAAACAAACTTGTTGGCTCTCTTGCGATTTACACTTCGCGCTTTGCTTTGAAGGGAGTAGCTGAAATTTGGCCCCGGTCGATCGAGACCGAACTCGTCACCGCTTTTCGACGCATGTAGATGCCAGCCGGGGTCCGTCCGTCCGTTCCTCTCCCTCCGTGAAGCAATTGTTATTGTTGTGATGCATGGTACCATGGGGACACCGGCACCGGCGCCCAAGTTGGCAACCAACCAACCGTACCATACCGTGCCGCGCATTGAAGCGATGAACAAGAAAAAGGACAGCGGTTTCCTACCCACGCCACGCCAAATGCTATCGCATCGGGACTCGCTCCAGTCCCGTGCCCGGACGGGGACGGGGACGGCCGTGTGTGCGCGCGCATGCCATGCAGCGAGCGAACACGCGTCGCGTGGCCGCGGACGGATCTGGCAGGCACCGCGCCGAGCCCCCGATCGACCAAGGGTCAACGCCCGCCGACGTAAACGCGCGCGGCCGGGGTCCGGCGGGTCTGGCCGTCTCGGTGGACATACTATATGGCGCCGCGTAAGCGCGACGCGTCTGATGGCTGCGTGGCCGTGCCAGCCAGCGCGTGTCGCTTGCTGTCTGGCTGGACCGGCGGCTGCATGCCGTCCCGCGCCGCGCGGGGAGCCGTGTGATGTTCGCCGACGCCGAGTGAGTTCACGCACGTCGTCGCGGCGATACAACGAAAGAATCAACCGAGAAATGAAGGACGACGCGTACACTGCATCTCTATGCTGGGGAAGTATGGACCGTCGGCCGTGACGGCAACAATATGTAGGCCAAGGTCAATGGTGTAACTAGCGTTAGCTATGGTTGCCCACCCACACAGAGGCCTAGCGTACGTAGGATCCGTATTTCTTCGTTGATGGCTATCAGCCGTGTCGGGACCTCTCTCATCATCTTTTAGCGGATCAGAGCTGGCAACGGCAAGGGCCCGGATTACAGTAACTGGTGGGCACGATAGAAAGGGTAGAATAGTCATTTTGTACGTGACCAGCCCGACGAGACGCGGATGCCAACCACTGGCCAATCAGGAGCAATCCATCCACCACCGCGGGTGGTTCCGTGGACGGGACTTGACGTTGCGGCTGTGGCGGACGCGACGGCGGGACCCTTTATTCATGTCGGCCACCAGGAAGCCGGCCCCGTCCGTCGCTATCAAATTGGCATCTCGTCTCGTCGCCGAAAGGGCTTTTGCAGAATTTTCTCAAAATTCACAGCTTGCCTAGGTACTGCCACGGAATTCACATGCAGGATTATCACTCTTTCGATCGTCCCGCACTTTATGCGTGGAATTTCGTATAAATGTAAGTAATTTTTATAAGTGGGTACGGAGTACTTAGTGTGTCTTCCTATACTAGTCTGCAATAAGTATGTACCATTGTAACTTCTACGAAGTACAATTGAATCCATCCTTGCCTATACGAGTACATGATCTGACTACAGTTTACCTATATAATACTGAGTATACGTCTATATATACGCCGTGCAAGGTGCAATTATGCTAAAACCTCGCCAAGCTGGCCTGCTAGCCTAACATACTAGGAGCAGACCAACAGTACTCTACTACTCGTAGTATGGAGCAGCTCAGGTACGTCACGTCGGTAGGCATGCTATACTACAAGTGGTAGTAGTATACTAGGAGTAGGACTGTATCTATATACTACTATATTACTAGAAAATACCAGTGAGTAGAAATAGATCCTGTTTACATCCCAAAATTTAAAATAAAAAAGTGTTACACGGTAGATGCATGGAGCACTAAATTTAGACAAAATAAAAAAAATTAATTACACAGTTAGCTTATAAATTGCACTAGTAACGAAAATCTTTTACGTGACGGGCGTTATCAATTTTGCGTGGCGGGCACTATAGCCTGTCACCTATGCAAGATTAACCGTGGCGGTCCACGAAATCCCCACGGTTAGAACCATCTTAATAGCGGCACGCTAAAAAATGCCCGCCACAGTTAATGGTTTAAAAAAAAGAAAAAGAAAAGAAAAAAAGCCCACACAGGCTTGGATCTGGGCCGTCGTGGACTGGTCGCGCCACTTTTGTTGATGCCGCCCACGGATACGATTCGCCGCCGCTGCTTGAGCCACTAGCCACCGCCCCCTTCCGTCAGTCGGATCCACCGCCACCGAGGAGGAGGAGGTCAGATCCACCGCCACCGAGGAGGAGGCCGGATTCGCGGTCGCTGAGGAGGAGGAAGCGGGATTCGTCGCCACCGAGTTTAAGGAGGCCGGATCCGCCGCCATGGAGGAGGATGGCACCGAAAAAAAGATCGGCACCGCCCAAAATTTAAATCCGATCCGCCACCGTTAAACCCAAGGAGGCCGAATAGGGATCAATGTGCACCCCGGTAGACAAACGTATAAAAAAGAGCCGGCCCGATTTGGGGATCGATGTGCAATTGCACACCTAGCCGAGCCCGATGGAGGCGCGGACGACGCGGCGTGTGAGTGTGACTCGACGCGCCTCCTATCCTATGCTTTCTTTGCGCCTGCCCGCCGGCGCAAAATAATGCCTCGTCATCGGGGCCGTACTCCACCCCCTGCCTCTCGCGTGAACATCACACGACCGCGTTCCCGCAGGGCGCAGGCTGCCGCCGGCGCACGTATGAGCGCGGAGGGAATGACGTCTTGGGGCGTTGGGGCGTCCGCGCACCGCTCGGATCAGCCGGGGAGGGGACTCGGGATCGAAGGGAAGCTCGCGCGTGGCGGCTGAGGGGCACCTACACCCACCCACCGATCGTCTCTCGGTCTCCGACTCTCCGGTCGTCGCGCATGTGGTGCCCGGCCGCCCATCCATGTGCTGGACCATCCATCCATGCGTGAGGCAAGCTTCGCAACTCGCCAGTGGTACGTGCACACGGCCGTACGTAAACCTTATCGCCTTGGGTGGGCCCGTTCCCCTTGCAGCCACCACGTAGTACGTCTCTCTACCGGGGGCCAGCCGGGGCAAGTTTGCCACGACGAGTGCACGACGACAGATCAGAGATATTGAACGTCCATTATTTGTTTGTTGCGTCTCGGCCTTACGCTTCTGGAGTCCATAGCCCCTAGCACATCATCATACTACTATTGATCATCAACCGGTCCACCGAGTCGTTGCGAAGGAGTTATTAGGGGGCTAGTACATACTAGCACTACTACTAAGTTAACATGCCGGTTGCCGGATCGGGGACACGCCTTTGAATGTACCACGCTACCGGCAACAACCATACCATATCCTTTGCTTTACTTCTACAAGATGAGTGCACTGTACTCTAGCTTGCTTCTACAACGCGGCTTTGCGCGCGCCGTACGTGCAGGTGGGCGCACCCAACAACTGGCCGAGACGATGGTGTAGGACACGATCGACCCAGGAGTAGTAATTACCAACAACTATTTGGCGATCTAACCTGGCCCTTATTAAAGAAGCATGCTATGCTATGCTATATCGATCGGCCGGCCGGGAGCAAAGGGCTAGGACCCCCTCGATCTGATAGGCCTTCATATCCAGTGCATGCATGGGTGCCGCTTGCTACCCGGCCGTTACAGTGTTCGTCCACATGGCGTACGTACGGTGATCGAGTAAACCAGGCCAGCAAGGCCACCACCGGTCGGCAAGGACCTTGACCACAAATGGCCATAACCCATGACACATATGGCCATCAGAAGAGGAAAATGGCCGAAATTTTCACGCGAGAGGTAAGACGGTCATTACTAGCAGTAGCAGTAAACGCGCGCCAGTGCCGACTGCCGGAGCGCTGGCTGCTGCGACATTCCCGACGTTTCACCGAGGGCAGCAGGTGAAAACAACGGGAGGACCAGACGTCCAGAGTCGAGACATGGAGGGCATGGCCGTGACCGTGATTCGCGCGTCCCTATCTAGAGTGACATGAACGGACGTACCAAGTGACTTGTGGAGGCCCTCGCGCTTGCATTGCATTCCGCTGGAGTATCTAGAGTCGCGACGAAGAAGATGCGGGTTTGGTCGATCGGCGGGCATCATGACTCGACTCACCGTGGCCCTCCCTCCTCTCGCAGCCCTCATTCACGCGTGCACGCACGAAAACGGGATCAAAACGTTTTCACATTTTACTTACCAGCAGCTAGCCGCAATGTATGCAGCATGCATGCTGTGTCTCGTGTCCACTCATTTTGCCCGCATGGTCCACTTGCTTTTTTACCGCTAAGATAAGACGACCAACCCAACCCAAGTGTGTTGCCTAGCACTGTATTGTTCAACGGTACAAAGTGAGCCTGAGGTGTTGTTGTTTGGTGAAGAAAAAGGCTTAAGAGGGACCGCATAACGGAAGAAAAAAAGGTTTCCGATGGACAAAGAGTGCATAATTGGGCGGATGGCCGGCCGGCCGGCCCCCAAGAATATGCATGAGTGAGATCTGTGTATCGTCTCGACGCAGAGAGGGAGGGGGCAAAGGGTGATGTAGGGGTCCATGGACACGGAGACGCATGCCGGTACCTTGTGCAGGCACGACATTGCTCATGCCGCGCGTGAGAATGGCACCTCGAGTATCGATCGCGCGACGACCTCCCGTGGCTTAGTTGTTTTCCTTTCTGATCGAAACGTGCTGTATCAAGCAATCGAGATCTCCGCAGAGGTGAGCTGGCAGCGGTCCGAAAGGTTAAACACAGACAGACCTATTAATCCTACGAATTAAAGAAGATGGCATATACTTGAAGTCCTAAGGGCATGTACAACCCACGCCGGCGAGTGTGTATAACCCCATTTATCATACTGCACAAATGCATAGGCGGTTACAACCCACGATGAGAGAAATCCGTGCATAAGCTATTTAATGCTTTGCATGGAGTTTAAGATCAACTACAAATGTATTTGTGTATATCATTGTGTGGCTATTTGATAGAATAATATGAATGTAAAATAATAGCATGATTACAATATTTTTAGAAAACATTAATATAATAATTATATTATATTATACTAGTGGAGTACAATCACGTTCACATTCACATAGTGGAGCATCAGTGGGATATTCAGGTAGCATTCAGTAACATTCATATAGCAGTTAACAAGTACCAGGCACCATTCAGGTAGCATTCCGTAACATTCAGATAGTAGTTCAGTAGCTAAACAGGTACCAGGTAACATCAGTAGCTCAACACGTAACATTCAGGCATCCTAACTTCACTTCACACACACCGAAGCAGTTCACTAACATTCAGATACCACTCCAGCTTGGTTAACCGAACTCCAGCAAGGTCCACCTGTGCACAAATAGAAGGGTGAGCCAAATTACATCTCGAATAGAAAACTGAAATGATAATTCACAGGCATATATGACACAAGCAGAATTACTAACACTAGTGACAGATTCATCTTCTCTGGTGCAGCCAATGAACCCACTTCTGTTTTTGGCTCAAAGGATCAAGAACCAAGAACTCGGCTAAAGTTGTTGCCAATATCAAATTGTTGCCATTCAGAAAATTAATTCAGTTTGCAGTATCTAAAATTCAGTTTCAGTTTGCGCAGCTAAAAAATACTTGCAGTTTCAGTTTGCACAGCTAAAAATACTTGCATCTAAATAGTACTGATGGACAAATACTTGCAGTTTCGATGGACAAATACTTGCAGGTACCACTGATGGACAAATAGTACTGCAGATTCACATTCAGATAGAACTAGCAGGTTCAAATGCAAGAAAAAAAATAGCAGGTTCAGATTCAGAAAAAAAATTTTGACAGATTCAGTAGACAGTAGACCAATCATTGATACTAAATCCAAATGAAAATGTACTGCTAGCTACCATTGACATGAATCTGTCCACACTTGAACTAGTACATAATTTTCAGAGTGGCATTTGTTCTCAATATACCACAAATTACTGCCGTGGTATGCAGGTATAATTTAGAACTGCTGGAAGTGAGTCAATACCATGATCCAGGAGAAGAGAGATCACCGCCGGTCCCATCAAACCAAGCTGGAGACGTTGAAGTAGAGAACGGAAATCCTCCACTGGAAGGCATCGTCGCTGCTGAGCCTGGGGTGGCCGTCGCCGCCGTCAAGCCGGTACGGCCTGGGGTGGCCCCTCGCCGCCGCCGTCAAGCCACCGCCACCCTAGGGTACGGCCTGGGGTAGCCGCCGCCGTCGTCAAGGATCCCTTCTTCTTCCTGCCTCCAGCCGACGTCGACATCTTGGGTGTGAAATCGGAGAGAGGAGAGTGCGAGTTGGACATGGATGAGGCAGATTGGGGAAGTGACGGACCTGGAGAAATATGGCGGGTGGAGATGGATTTGGCGCGTAGAACTCCCGCGCGCGCCTGCTTACGCGCGCCATCGCCTGTTGCCGCGCGGGATCCCAGCTTTGCCGTCGTCTCGAGTAGACGAACCGTACAACGGTGCCGTGGTCGTCTACTCAGCCTCGGAGAACGGGACGGAGCCGTCGACTCGCGAGACGACGGAGCGCCCGTCGACTCCGCTCGCTGGGGGTTTTATGTAAAACATCCATCACAAAGACGGGATAAAGACGCCCGTTGTACGTGCCCTAATGAGTGTGCACTTGTTGGTCTCAAAAGGGCAAAATGTCAACCAGATCAGAAGGATGAGTAGAAGTCTGGTGGATATACAGCTAACCAAGTTGGGAAATCGTCTTAATAATTAAACAAAAACGAACAATAAAAACACAAGTTCACAACAAATAACCTCCGTTTTGTATACGTATCCGATCCATTTTATATTAGTGATTTCGATAAATTTGAAACACTGGCCTCTTCAAAATTTCTAATCATAAATAATTGTTTATCTTTGCTCTTTATACTAAATCACAATTGCTTATCTTTGCTCTTTATAATTTATGGATATTGTACTACAACACGTAGATATTTTCGTACCATCGTTCGGTTGTAACATACTCCCTCCATCTTAAAAAGTGACGTTTTTTTTTTATTTTTCGGACATCGTGTTTGGGCGTTTGTATTATTTAAAAACTTTGAGCAAATTATAAAAAATTGAATAAAACGATGATCAAATCGAAGATGTATAAAATTCTAAAACGCGACCATCTTTTTTAGGACGGAGGGAGTAATTGACTCTATTTACCAATAATTCTTTATATTTTTTCATTCTAATTCATAGTTTTCTTTTAACGTGGCAGCCATGTGTTCATATGAAATCTTAGTTTGAGCTATAGCATATGAAATATGTAGCCTGAATAGTGATAGAAATAATGTCTTAATTGAGTTAGTTTTTTTTTAATATATAAAAAGATTTAAGGATAACTTTAGGTTATAATAGTTTTTAACAAAAAGGTTGCGCATGTGCATTAATTTAGACATAAAAACCTAAGATTTTGGTTATTTTTTATAATAACATATGTGGGGTTGATTTAGATTATTTTTGACAGTGCCTTAGTATTGACGCGTCGGTTACAAAAGAGTAATTACACTTTTCTCGAGTGGTTGGACATGCACTTCGCGGAGAGGACCACACACACACCGAACAAACACATGCATGTGTGCACGCTTATCGCCATCGCTCGATGGACATCAGCGTGTGTGTCTAGGTCTCCAACCATCTTTGTCTCAGAGAAAAAAAAAAAATGTTTCCATGCTAGTACACTTTTTGTTTGCCTATACGAAAGATCAAATATGTGTCCGTGCGTGGAAAAACAGAAAATGCCCCAAGTTTCTTTGCCAACCCTCCCTCCCTCCCTCCCGTGTCAATCAATCCATAAATCTCAGACAAGCAAAAGAATCAAGAACCACACGTCCCGCAGAAAGGAGTGGACCATATTTTATCCTCCTATCCTATTAATATATATAAAAACCCTGTTGGTTTATTTATGCGTAACCTTAAAGTTATATCTAAAATAGTACACAGCCCCACGCATCAGATCGATATAATATAAGTAGGCGGGGGGGCCCACTCGCTAGAATCTGAGCGCCTCTTTGACCGAGATCACGACCGGCCCCCAAAAAAGAGCTCCAAGACAAAGCAAGCCCGTTTAGGCTCCGAGCGAGCCTAGCTAATCGGCCATTAACAAAACAAAACAAAAAAAAATCCCCCGGCGCTCGTGGTGCTTCGCGGGAGGTCACGTGAGCCGGCCGTGCCCTTGGAGAGCCTTGGACCATCTAGACGCCTTTTTCTAATGCCGCAAGTACGTCGCGGAGGCGTAAACAAAGCGTGCGGATTGTGATTCCGTTTTCTTTTTTTCTTCTTCTTTTCTTTTTACCGTCGCGTGAGATGAGATGAGATGGTGGGGGAAGAGAGAGAGAGAGTTGGAACGACAGCTGGCAGATGTGTGTGCACGAGTATTTATTTTGGATTATAGTGCCCGTCCGCAGTGTTGTTTAGGCCAAGCGCTATGATTATGTCATGTGCCAAGATTTTTAGGCCGTGGTATCGTCTTTTTTACCGCGCAGTAACAGAAAGCTAAGCTGCGTAATTATGATTATTATTATTACTGACGAGGAAATCCCCTGGGCTGGGCTGTTAATGAATTGACTGTCCAGCAGCTGGCTGGAACAGTTGATGCATGATTGAAGTAATCCGTAATCCGAAGGACTCACTGCTGTCTGCTGGAGCGAAAACTGCCGATCGAAGCCTGTTAGGAAAAAGTAAGTTGGTAAATGACTGTTTGATGGATAAGCACCGTTGGGTGATCTGGAGTTGACCCCCCCTAAAGTAAAGAGCATCACTTATTACCGGCCAGTCAGGCAGAGAGAGACATTCCCTCGCGTAATAGGCAAGTTACCCGATGCAATGCCATTTACTCCCAGGTAAAAACTTACAGGTCACTACACCAGGCCACCACCGCACGGTCCAAGGATTAACCCACATAGTAGCAGCATGTAGAGTACTAGTAACCACATCCACCGGAGGCGGAGCAGGTTGAGAAAATGGAAGCAAGCGGCCGGCCGTCGCGGCCGACGGGAGGGACGACGGCCTAAACTTACAGGTCACTAAACCATCTGGAACGCTCCTCCGGCCGGCTTGGGACCGGATGGAGGCTGAGGTGCCTCGACGAGATTGAAGTGCACGGATCACACCTACTAGTAGGTTAATTCGATCGGTTTGGGGTACGCTCGATGCGTCGTCGCCACGTGCGACGCACATGCCCGCCCGTCCTGGGCTCCTACGACCACGGACTAGGCCGAAGGCAACCGTCCGGCCGGCAAATGTGAACCACCTAGTACCAGCCTACTCCCCTCCCCACCGCAGCGTTTTTGCACGATCTGATCGATCGTCTTGTCACGTACTAACTACTACGCCCTAGTATTCGGTCGCACGAGCTCACATTCTGATGCTCTAGCCAGATTGTTCTCGACACTTTGAACTCACACACACACGTACGTACTCCAGCTACTGTACACGAATTTATCCATCCATCCATCCATGAGATTTCGAGCTGACGTGGCGCGCATGCACGCAACTCCACCCCCCGTGCCGCGTGTTACACGATACAGTACACACACAAATTAAAAAGGGATGCTTCCAATTATAATTGCTTGCGTGGCCTACGACTCAGCGACCTATATAGCTAATCTCCAACAACTAGCAATGCGGCAATGGAAGCGGGTTGCTGGGTCCGGACTTCACCTAACAGCTATCCGGAGCCCGAATCTAATCTAACGCACGCCAATAATTCGATCGCTATGGCTGCTAGATCGTGTCACCGCCTAACTGCTCATCGATCTAGTTGTGTCCCTGTGACTGTAGGCCGGCAACGTCACTCACTGACTCTACCGAGAAATCCCCACACTGTGTGAGCAGTGCCATGAGGGTTCCCCTTCTATAGTTACCATGATTCCTGTATGGGCAACATGGTTTGGGATCATCATTCATTCAACCAAAACATTGTGCTGGTAAGATGAGGAGAAGGAAGGATGTCACCAAACACACACACTCACTTGATTTACTTGATGGTGTGTAGGAGTATATATAGAGGGCACATCACACCTGTCCCAAAGATGGAAACAGGCAATAACGTCCCCATCTAACATGGTACACCATCCTTATCCCCATCTCTCGGGTATCTCATCATCATCTATACTATACATGCCCTGTGGTAACAACATTTCTCGTGTGTGGTAACATTTCTCGCGACTTTACCCTGCAAAGATGCCTCCCTTGCCAAAACGGTAAATATCCTATCGGCATCAAAGCCTATTTCTCTCACCGCAGCGGCAACAACCAGCCATTTTTTACCGTCTCTCCTTTCCCCAGCATCAACTCCGCTGGTAGGGTGAGCACCCAAAGGCCCCAAAAATTTTCACCGCTACTGGAGTACCTATTTATCCTCCCCCACTCCCTATAGCTGTCTTTACTGCGCCTCCCCCGCCTTTTTTCTTTCTCTCCCCCGTGTCTGCCTCCAAAAGAAAAACCAGCCTGGTTTCCCGAGCGCAGGCCGCCGGCCGCAACCACCCCTCCCCCCTCGGCTCCCCGTAAAACCCAAGGCGGGCGAGTCGAGTCCAAGAACCAACCGAGCGAGCACCGCGCGGGCGCACACACACACTCAGCACCACCAGCTAGCTAGCTACCACTACCAGCACAGCTCGAGGGCGAGGGAGGAGCAATGCCGCCGCCTCCGTCCCACTGCTGCATCGCTTGGGCCCATGGACGCCGCGAGCAGCACTAGCGCGGAGGGAGCGAGCACGGCGGCGAGGGGGCGTCGGTGGGGTGGCATGGACCTGATGGGTGGGGTGGTGATGGACGCGGGCGTCGGCACCTCGGAGCTCGGCCTGCTCGGCGGCGGATCTAGCGGCAGCAGGATGCTCAAGCACGGGCGGGGCAATGCGGCGGGCGGCGGGGGGAGAGGACCACGGCTGGGGCGGCGGCGGCGGCGGTAGGGCCAAGCAGGCCAGGACGATGACCACAGCATCAGCGTCGTCCGTTGTCTCTGGGGACGTGGTGGAGGCGGCCAAGGCGGCGGCCGCGCCGTTCCTGCTGGGCTCGTGTAGCCCCGGCCACGGCGGGGGAGCAGATGCTCAGCTTCTCGTCCGCCGCCGCGTCCTCGTGCGCTGCCTCCACCGCCGCCGTTGCGGTTGCGGCGGCTGTTGCGGCCGCAGATGGTGGGGCGATGCCGCTCTACTACGGAACACCGGCCTCTTGCTCAGGTGAGTGAGCACGGCGACGTACCGCGGTGGTTGCTGCTGCAAAGCTTCCTTTTCCGTTGCTTGTTGATTGGATTTGGTGATTCAAAAGCTTGCCATCCACTTCTTTTCGAGTACTATTGCTTTTCGATTTCGAATCAACCTCGCTTTCTCTCTTTGCACTTGGACTGGTAGCTACAGATTTATCTTTACTTGTTTATATTTATTTATGTCTAACCTCTAGCTTTCTCCATTGTTCATACCAGTGGAGCTGATTTGTTCTTCAGTTATTTAGTATACTTGCAGTCTAGATTCATGGGGTTTTCATGATAAGTTGACTCTTTTAAGCTGCGAATGATCTTTGTGGGGTTTTCCCGTCTCTTTTCATTCTTTGGTTAACCTTTGATTAGATTAGATCAGTGACGACTGTAAAAGTTCTTTCACCTCCGGGAAAAGAAATGATTTTAAAATACTATTTTAAAGAGCTTTATTGAATCATTCGTGATATATATGTATGTATCGACATAAGTTTGCACTTCTTTTTGCTGACATCCACCAACGCTTTTCTTGTCCTCAACGGCGCGATCGTGTGATTCCTTTTTGTCATGGCGTCTGCTGATAATACCAGTAGTTCTTATTTATTATTAGGGGAAATGGAAAAGAATATTGGTGTGATCTCCCTCGACCTATACCTCCACTTCTTGAAACTTATAAAATGAATGTGAAAAAAAAAAAACTAAAAGAGCATGAATGCATGCAAGAAAGTCTCAGGAATACAATGGAGCCTCGCGATTCAAGTTTACTGTAGGGTCCCAACCCAAGCCAACGGTGTGATCTTGGGTGGGGCGGCTTTTTGTGGACATCACCTATGAATCTGTGCTGCTTATCAGGTTTCTGATCCTTGCAGTTAGCACTCTGTTCCGAGGCTCTTGTGTCTTCTGCTTGGCTTTTATCCTGCCCTAGGATTGTGTTTAGGAAACGCATGCATCTCGTTGGTCATCTCTATGAAGCAGTACATGTGTTTTGGCTGTGTCTTGTTGGCTTTCACTGCTCTGTTTGTTTGCTCATCTCCTAACTATGCCTGCCTGCCTGCTTCCTCCCCGCAGGATTGAGCTCGGTGAGCTTGAGCACCAGCATGCAGGGGGCAATGGCCAGGGTGAGGGGCCCCTTCACGCCGTCCCAGTGGATCGAGCTGGAGCACCAGGCCCTGATCTACAAGTACCTGGCTGCCAACAGCCCCGTACCTCACAGCCTCCTCATCCCCATCAGGAGGAGCCTCGCATCGTCTCCCTACCCGCCTTCCTACTTCGGCACGAGCACATGTAAGCTATGAAAGAGAGAGGAGAGGAGAACGAAAAAAAAGCAAAGCGACCGAGTGGTGCTTTTGGGCTAGCTTCAGTTCCATCATGCACATCGTCCTCTCGATATGATAAAAGCCGTGTCGATTCTTTCTCTCTTTTCCGGATCTTGATTGTTGTTGCGTCTTGTGGCACAGTGGGGTGGGGCTCTTTCCAGCTGGGCTACTCCGGCAATGCGGATCTGGAGCCCGGGCGGTGCCGCCGGACGGACGGCAAGAAATGGCGCTGCTCCAGGGACGCGGTCGCCGACCAGAAGTACTGCGAGCGACACATGAACCGGGGACGCCATCGTTCAAGAAAGCATGTGGAAGGCCAGCCTGGCCATGCCGCGAAAGCCATGTCCGCGGTCGTGGCGGCTGCTGCTACCCAGCCTGCTGCTCTGGCCGGCGCCGGAGCTACTGCTGCTGGCCTCACAGTCAACCAGCACCAGCAGCCGGCGAAGAGCTACGCCACGGGTGCGACTGATCCTTGCTCTCTGCAATATAACAGGTATTATCTTCTGTTGTACTTGAGCTCCAAATGCTCTAACCGTACGGAATATGTCTAGTCTTGCTCTTGCTAGGATGCTAGCCAAACTTTATGCTTTTGTCAAACTGGTACTAAATTCAATGTTTATTTGCTTTCTCCTACTACATTCTTCTAATTTCGGTGATATTATATTATGATACTTGTCCAAGTACTGCTAGTGTAGTGTTTGTAGTATCTACTATCTAGTCGGTTTCAAAGTCTTCAGTCCATATGTGTTTCCATGAATTTGCAAAAACATGTTCATAAGCCCTCAAAGTCCAGTCATTCTTTGTTATGCATGCTAGCTAATCCCCTTGCTGATTGATTCATGCAGGGAACTGCTGAACAAGCAGAATGAGAGCGAAAACATGCAGGACTCTGACAATCTCTCGATGCTGACTTCCATGACTACAGCAAACACAGGCAGCGTGTTTCCATTCTCAAAACAAAATAATCCTTTTGAAGTGACCAGCTCAAGGCCAGAGTTTGGCCTTGTTTCATCAGATTCACTGATGAGTTCACCTCATAGTTCCTTGGAGAATGTCAATCTGCTCAGCTCACAGAGTCTGAATGAACACCAGAGTTCAGCCTCCCTGCAACACTTTGTGGACTGGCCCAGGACTCCTGCCCAGGGAGGTCTTTCATGGCCCGAGGCAGAAGACATGCAAGCTCAGAGATCACAGCTCTCAATATCTGCTCCAATGGCATCCTCCGAGCTATCATCGGCCTCCACATCTCCCATCCATGAGAAGCTGATGCTATCACCTCTTAAGCTGAGCCGTGACTATAGTCCAGCTGGTCTCAGCATTGCAGCGAACAGAGATGAGGTCAGCCAGTTAGAAGCAACCTGGGCGATGATGTTCCGTGATTCTTCAATGGGCGGTCCATTGGGTGAGGTTTTGACCAAGAACGGCAATATGGAAGCAAAAAATTGCCTGTCGGCGCCTCTGAACCTTCTAACCGACTACTGGGATTCAAGCCACGGGATGGAGTCATCCCCTGTGGGAGTTCTGCAGAAGACCGCCTTTGGATCAGTCTCCAGCAGCACAGGGAGCAGCCCTAGGATTGATAGCCATGGCGCTTACGATGGTATCGGCAACCTACGGGATGATCTTGGCTCAATTGTAGTAAGCCATCCGAGCATCCGCCTTGTGTGAGCTTCTGAGTTGTGACCATGAAAAAACTGCAACAAGACGGCAGCCATAGAAGAAGGACAACATATGGCTGTGGTAATCCTCAAAGCGTGAGGGAGCATACCCTTACCTTACCTCGTAGTTTGTCATTTGAGACTGATCTCCTGTTTTTCTGTCACTTCAGTTCTTCTTTCTTTTGTTTCCTTTTTAACTTGGCTTTGTAACTTTCACCTTCCTTGGATCGTGAAAAAAGCGCTGTGATGTGTGGTGTGGATGGATTTTGGTGCGCCGTGTTGATGCATAATCGTCTGATAAAAGCGAGTATCCGATCATATTCGTCTGTCAAGGATTAATGCTGAGTATCGCCTGCTGTTCATGCTTCATACTGCTACACTACAATACTGTTTGTGTGCTGGGTGTGTTTAGATCCCAAAATTTTTGGGACAAAATTCCTGTTGTGTCACATCGCTTCACGCTTTCGTTTGTTAGTGGTAAATATTATCCTACCATGGCGTACTGTATGTGGTGCTTGAATGTTTCATTGTTGGGATTTTTTGGAGGAAATTTGGGGCTCTAAACACATTGTTGTTTGGTTATAGGAGTACTCCAGTCTCCAACAGGTTGTGAGACACACACATTTGGATTCAAAATTCTGTTTCCTGTCTGCTAATAATTGAGCATCCGAAACTATTCACCATTGCCTTGGCCCTGGTTCTAGCTTGTGGAGTTGTGGTAAAGCTGGGCCAGAATGTGTGCTCTCTGTAGAAGGCATCTTCAGAAACATTGCATTGCATTCACAATGAGATTGAGGAGGAGAACCTAGAAAGCTGAAAATACTTCACGCTGTAGTAGCTTTAAGAAGAGAAACTTGTACTGAACACAGTAAGTTTTAGCAGCTACAGTAGCTCGAAGCAAATGTACTACATCTGATACTGTTGCAACAAGAAACTTCTCTGTACACATGAAAGGAAAAGGTACGTGCTACCACAATGGCGTTGTACGTACCCTGCTCCAAGAATCATTGATCGTTTTTCTACTCCTCCCAGGCGCAGTATTCCAGCGCTCATCACGACTGCAACAGCAATACAATGATACGTTCCCAGGAGGAGGCGGCTGGCGGCAGGCACCAGCCTTTTTCCCACCCCTTTGGGCCTTTGGCCGCAGCTGCCACTGCCACCGGCCGGCCGGCCTGCAAAAGAGCCAATCCCTATTCGCTCGCTCGCCCAGCCTGCAATGCACTGCAGCGAGGAGCCATTGTTCATTGCATCCATCCATGCCTACCCAGCTGCCCTGATGGCTGTGAATGGCCGATGCCTCCTCCTCCATCCGGCATCCATGAGTCCATGACGGGCGACCAGCCGGTAAGCATCGCTGCGTGCCGTCGCCCTTTTGATGATTTGGGTGTACAGTACAGGGGACCCTGCTGGCTGGCTGGCTGGCTGGCTGCTGTAGACTCACTGTAGAGCGAGTGATGTCCACTACACTAGCGTGATGAGGCCTCAGGCGCAGGCGCGCGCTGGTGGTGCTGCCGGCTGCCGGCCGCTTTTTGGTCATCGGCACCGGGAAATGCGTGTAGCACCAGTGGGGTTCGATGTTCATGTTCGTCCTCCGAGATCGGAGTGGAGGCGGTGGAGATGCCGATTGATCTTGATCCATCGGTCAATCGATGTGATGGCAATGCTCGTTTTCCTGTTCCGTGGTTACTTGCAGTTTTTCCACTGTTTGATTGTTCATGGGCTGTTCGCTGAAACTTTGCTGGGTCATTGCTGCATGTGGTTTTGTTTGCTTGGAGGTATCGAGAGCAAAACGAAAGTGATTTGTGTAATGGAAATAATGATTGGATTGATTAGTGAATTGTAGATTTCCATATTTATACTCTCGGAAGGGGTGTGTTACATGTCTGTTAGGGAGTTGAAAAACACCATGTTTGTGTAGAAGAAAATTATTAAGTACTCCTGGAGATGCTCTAAACTAGCCCTTTTAGACAATTCATCTGAACGGTTGGTGTTAACCACAATTAATACATATCTAATAATGTCATTAACTGCTAATTGATCACTAGACTATTTCTAAAACTCCCCTTTCTCAATTTGATCCTTGAAACTTTACGTGAATATCCTTGTAAAGACGTCCATTAGTTTTCTTGGAGTCCGTTGAATACTGTAAGAAAATTGAATTTGATCATTGATATTTTGAATATTCATTGAAAAAAATAGAAAATATACATTGATTCTTGTATTGATGTTGCATTGTTAAATCTTCCATGAGAAAATTGATTAAAAGCTCATGTAAGATTAGGAAATGCAATACGATGTGTGAATAGGATTAACTCAGGAAGAGACTTCCTCTGAACCTTGCAAATCTCCGAAATGATGCATATCAATTCCATGGGATATATTTTAGGAATGTGGTTGTTAAAGATTTAGCAAAATAAAAATCAGCATAATTATCATTAGACTTAGCAAAGAGTTAATTTTCCCATTTTGATATATTTCATGATGATAAAAAAATTAACTTAGGGACAATATGTTTTGTGATATTGTTCTTAATGTATTCTTTTTCCATATGTTGTACAATACAAGCGACATTATCTTCATAAATAATGGTAGGTGCTTCGATAGAACCAATACCACATGATTTGTGGTATATGGTTAATCATTATGCGTAGCCACACGCATTCGCGAGATGCCTCATATAAAGCATTGGATTAGTGGATGTAGTCACTAGAGTCTATTTTTAAGACTTCCATAAATGGCAGTTGTACTGTATAGAAATACAAAACATGTTTAAGGATATTGTCCTATTTATTTGTTTCCTATAGGATTAGAGGAACTTGCCACCTCCAATTCTATGATTTCCCTATCCCTATCATCTGTTTCACCTATCTACCAAAAGGGGCCTTAAGATGTGGCGTTATGAGGATCATGTAAATAGCTAGTATTTTGCATATCCAATCATACTTGTTCTATTTTTCTTTGAAAAAAAAAATAAAACCTGGGCATAATATAGAGACGTCCTATCAATTCATCAAAACGCTAATGGATTCATGTATTTTGTCCACTATCATCCCGGTCTTATTACACCTATGTTTACAATGGCTACCCGTCGAGGAGCAACATGCCATTGCTACTCATTTCACTAACAAGGAATACTATCAATGCGATGCTAGGACGCACAAGATCTATTACAAGCCTCCAAATCTTGCCTAATGGATAGTGCACGCACATTGGTTATCATCTATTAAATCTAATCCATCACTTATAAGGAAATATTTACCACTTAAGTCAATTGAATGTTTAGCCCCTCATTTCCATGTCCAAATTCATATAATGTCCTATGCATCTAGCCACAACCAATATTCTGATTCAAACAATAAATGTTGCACTTGGTTGCTATCTAAAACGTCCTTTATATTGGGAAAGAGGAAGTACATCACACGCTGCATCACTCATCACTTATAAAAATTTACCACTCTACTCTTTATTAAAACACAAGAACAGCTATGACAAAATTAGCCCCTAAATCATCATCACAGTGAGGTGAACTGAAAAGAAACGGCAAATAAACGCCTTAGAGGGTGACGGCACAGCAGGAGGGCAGCCGGCTGCCCGTCTCATTTCATTTCCCTTGTCAAAAAGCACTGATCCCTGGATTGCTTGCAAACATTGTGAGCCATTGGATCTCTCTTGAACGGTGGATGCAGGTACATGCGAAAGTTACGTCGTGACTTCCTTGAGCAACGATCCGCGTCCCCGTCCCCTTCCCCCTTCCACGCCGGATCCCGCTCCCGCACAGGCGCTGCCGTCCGCCGGTCGGCCGCCGTCCCTGCGGCCCTCCGCGCTCTCTGTCTGCGACGACTGGGTGGACTACCGCCGCCGCCGCCTCCCTACCCAGGTGGTGAGGCCTTTGCCTACCTCTTCGCCGGCGATGAGCGCCCACCAGGTATTCCCACCCCCATTTCTCTTTCCTGTCTGGCGTCTGCTGTGCGAAATCGACTTTTCGATTGTTTTTCAAAAGAAAATTGAGTTCTCAAACTGTAATCTACTATTTGGCTATTTGATGCTCACTGACTTTTTGCAAAAATTATTGGGTGTATATGTGCTACACCCATGTCCCTTCACTAGATCCGCCCCTCTTCCGGTGCAGATGGTGAAGTGGATGCAGGATTTGCGAAGCTCCAGGGAGAGGATTTCGAGTACTACATGCAGACATACTCCATCATGCTGGGACGCAACAGCAAGAAATCGACAGTGGATGTGGATCTCTCGAGCCTCGGCGGGGGTATGAACATCTCCCGCCACCACGCCCGGATATTCTACGACTTCCAGCGCCGCAGGTTCGCGCTCGACGTCATCGGCAAGAACGGGTGCCTCGTTGAGGGTGTCCTGCACCTCCCAGGAACCCCCTGTCAAGCTTGATTCGCAGGACCTGCTGCAGATTGGGGACAAGAAGTTCTACTTCCTACTGCCAACGCGGTCCATCTTCGCCACAGCTGCTGCTGCTCGGCATGCTCCTATTATTCCACCGCAGCTTCCTCCACCACCCTATGCACATGCACGGGCGGGGCGCCCTCGTTTGTCAGAGTTTCATGATCGCTCCTTCGAAGGCGATTATGGTCGAGAGGTTGATGAGATTGGGAATGGTAGCAGTGACGCTGGGATGAGGGGAAAGCTGATAAAGAGAAACAAGAAGTCCTCTGTAGACTTGGATATCTATGGTGGACATAGAATCAATGTGGAACCAATAGGAACACTAGGTGAAGGTACCATCTATACTATATATGTGCATTTCTGTTGGTTATGATTTATGTTTCCTTATCCTCCTGTTGTATTATAGTGAAAGGAGCATATACTACATGGTGATTATTCGTTGATAGTCATTCAATCTAGTTGTGCATTGATTCAGAACACATAGTAATAAGGATATGCCAACATTCGATATTAATTAGTGGATTGGATAGAATATACACAGCCTAACAAAACTTGATGGTTAAGGGAACTTTGGTAACTCTTTACAATTAAGGATGATTATGAATACTTTCTTTACAGAAATATAGCACTTTGTGAATGCTGATGCAAATCTTGTGCTATTTTTTTTTTTTTGTTACAGGAGGACCTTATAATATTTTATATATGTATTCCCCAAATGGAAGTCTCTTTTATGTTCAAATGTAGCTGTATCTCTTTTATATATGTGACTTCCTAACATGAAATTCTAGCAATCTGAATGCGCTACCTTGGCTGGATAATAATAATAGTATAGTGGGATACACAGTAAAATACTAATAATATTTTTATTGTTTTGGGGATTAAAAAGCAAATTATACAATGAAAGTTTGTCAATCCTGCTGCCCCTTGTTGCTGTTGCTAATTATAGATCTTCAATTGGAAACACTTGTACTATTGTACTGTATTCTTAAGTTTTTTTTTGAGCTATTTCCATTTGGAGGATTTATTTTTTTATCCACAGTGCTGAAAATAGCTCATTTAATGGTACCTCAATGGTCTTTTCTTTTTGTTTTGCAGACAGTAGATCAGAAATAAGATCAAGGGGTGACAGGGATATTGACAACCAACAAGCCCTTCAAGCAGAAGAGAAGGATGTTGTGTCATCTGTTGCCACAGTGTTATCTGACCTTTGTGGCCCTGGAGAATGGATGCCCATGGCAAAACTCCATACAGAGGTTTGTTATGCAAATCAATCAAAATATAGTGCCGTTTTGAACTTTGATTGCTGAAGTCAAATTTTTTTATCTCCTTCCCTGATTAATCTCAATCGTCTCCTGCTACTTAACCAACCGAATTATCAAGGCAAATGTACTAGTGTTATCATGTGTTTATAAACTGATGGATGAACCATAGGGCTACATCATTAAGGAAATGGAATTTGGATTGACTACATTAATGACTGAAACTTGTGGGCACTAGCCAACTGGAAATGTTAGCCAAAATGTGCATTCCTACCCTGTAAGATCACCATGTAGGAGCCTATGCTTCCATCTGATATAGATAATCCAGATCATCAGCAGCACAATTCTAACGCACACATTATTTGCACTTTAGCCTAGGTTATGTTGCCTTTTTTTTTTATATCTTGTGTTAGCAGTCATTGTCATGCCAAAGCTTTCCTCAAGGTGTATACAGCTGACCTGAGAAAAACTATGAAGTACATTAGAATCATTTTATGTGTGCCTGTAGGCTACAAAACTGCTAGTATATTTACTCGTTACTTTGTCTGCTAGCACCTACCCATACAAGTAACATGGGCATTATTAAGAAACACAATTTACTTACACAGTATGTTGGCGTGGGCCAAACATCCGCAGCAATTGCACAGAAATTACTGAAAAAGCAACATAGCACCGAGCTGTTGTAGTGGCAAGATCCTTTACACAATATAAGCTGTAATTTATGAATGCAGATTTATAGTTCGGTTATTTTCTTTTTTAGATTTAGATTTTTGGTGCACTAGTGATTGATTTTCTTAGGTTTCATATTATTTATTTTGGTTCAAGACAACTTATCTCTGTCAAGGTATTGTAATGTATCCAGTTGTGAGCAAGCAAAGAGAGATTGTTCTATTCCACCCCCAATGTTTATTTCCCCATCCGAGCGTACTCCTTCTGTTCTTTAGTGTAATTCATATTTTAGAATAAGAAAGTTATCAAAAGTAGAGTTTAACTATTGTTTTTGCTTAGATCATGTTATCAGTGCTACAAAATCAACATTGTTTTTAAATTATTTTGAATATGAGTTTGATGATGCAACCTTTGTACAGTGAACATGCATATAATGTTACTAATCATTGGTCAAATTTTATGAAATTTGACTCCTTTTTTTTTTTTGAAACAAAATAACGCCCAATACATTGATCCGCATAGGGACTAATATTCTAACCAATTTCTAAATATACCCTAGTCTCCTTAAAGTGATGTGATGTGCTATTAGTTTATCAGCATCTTATCTAGCCTTCTCACACATGGGAGTGATATGTGGTACAAGTCCACCAAAAATTCAGGGCTAAATTCAGGCAGAGTAAGGTTATCTATTATTTAGAACCTATGGCTTTCAGTGGTTTTGTACCAGCACGGCAGCACCGAGAAACTGAAGCTTTGGTCCTCTTATACATGAGATGGTGGTTTCTTAGTTCTGATTTATGGTTACTATGTTATTTAAGTACCCTTCAGTGTCTGTTTCAAGAATTTATATAGTTGCTTTTAATTTGCTCCCTTGTTCCACCCATATAGGCCATCATTGATGTTCCAGTTGCCATTGATGGAACTTTTCTCTATCACTTTATATACTTAATCCCTTTAGGTTTTTCTTTCAAATAAAGCATGTGATATGCATTTTCCTAAATTCCTTTGTTTGGTCTAGCTGTTGTATTTGTTGCCACATCCAATTTTAACTGTGTTTGATTACTTGCAGCTTCTTGATCAGTTTGGCAACGTGTGGCACCCCAGCAGGGTCCGAAAGTACTTAACACAAGATGACTGGTCACCAACGGAGACGAAGGGCAGGCCTTGGTTTGGCCTTCTGGCACTGCTCAGAAAGTACCCAGAACATTTTGTCATCAACACAAGATCCAAAGGTAGAATGACCTCTGAGTTTGTTTCGCTGGTCTCCTTGCTCTCATAGAGGGGGAACTAGGGACCGAGAGGGCATGCTGAGGAAATGCAGGCACACTGGCTCCCTCCATTTCCAGTCCGTGTTCAGAAGGGTCGGAGGGTAGTGGCTCTCATTTGCCCCTTGCTGTTTCATTCAGCAGCCTGTTTTGGACCCTGCTGTACTGTATCTTGTGTGTTTGAGCAGCTCTACTGGTCCTTGACCATCTCTGTAATGTCGGCAGCAGTATATGGAAGCATGGTTTTAAGTCTTAACCTATACTAGCAAGTAGCAACTTAGCAACAGCTCGATTACCGTATCCAGTATGTATATATCCAGTGTGATGTTTGAAATACTTGAACTAACTGTTGCCTGGTGTCCTCTTCTCAGCAGTCTTCCTACTTTTTTTTGTAAACTATCCTAGCATCCCCGGTTGAAACTACATGAGTTTTTCGCCGGAGCGAGTAGAACTGTTTGTTACAGGCTTGAGCTAGTTACACCTAATAGGTTGTTTGGATATACTCGTATTCACTTTATTTTATGTGTTGGACTGGACTTAGGTAGAAATTAATTAATTAAACTTTCACTCTAATTCTCTCCAACACATTATGAATTGATGTGGATATGAGTGCAGCCAAACTAGAACTTGAGTTGTACGATCCACAGCAGAATCAGGACAATGGAAGAGGTACCTGAGAGAAAGGTAGACGCCGTTGTCGTGAAAGTAATCAGGCAGGCTCGCTCGCTCCTGTTTGCCTAGTAAATGAATTAAGTTCTACAGAGTTTGTGGTCAGTTAACAGCTCAAAGCTAAAAAAAATAAACCAAGAAGACACTGGAAGCTCAAAACCTCATCTCAGGTGGCTTCTAACAGATTGAAGGGCGAATGCAAAAATTGGGAAAAAAAACATTCTGGTTGCCCTGGTCGGTCGCACAGGCTGCACTCCCACCGGGACGGGCCTGCGAGCACGCTCGGTTTGTCCGGGAGGTACGGTCTCCTGTGACCGTGAGCGCGCAGTCGCGTTGGCGTCCATCCAACCGGCGTCCCAGCACTCTTTTTAACTCATTCCAACAACGACAGCTCCTGAGTCCTGCTGCTGAGCACGGCGTTACCGAAGGCCCGTGCGCTTGCTCGCGTTGCGTGCCGTGGCACGACCAGCGTACGTCAGTTTTTCCCGGGCAGGCAAGGGGCGGGCGTGCACGTACGCAACGCAAGGCCACAGGCGGAACAGTGGGTACGAGCGCCCGCGCCGCGAAAGGCGAAGCCGTGCTGCGCGCGCGAGGCCAGGCCCCAAAGGAACACCAACGATCCCCGCACGCCATCTTGTTCACATGCCAAGGTACGTAGAATGTCTCGCGATCACCATCGTCACCATCAGACTCGTCACCGTCGATCGATCACGAGCTCGTCAGAAGCAGCAGCAGCAGCCCTATATAAAAGCACGCCTTTTTGTCGGGGGTGAGCTAGCGAGTCAGCAAGGCAGCAGATGAGCCGTAGAGCCAAGCAGCAGCAGCCGCCGGCGGCGGCGGCGGCGGCGGGTAGTAGCCGCCGGACCAGGCGTGCCGAGCTGCCGCGCTCACCGGCGGGCCTCGCCGAGAGCCCCCAGATCGTGTCCAACCCCATCTTTCGCTGCGAGGCCGGGCCGAGCCAGCCCAACAAAGCACCAGGCGACCAGCTGCGCTGCGTCTACGGCCCGGGCTCGCTCTACGCGCTCGTGCACGACCCGGCCGCGTCCCCTGCTGCCCCCGTGCACGACATCGGCATCGGCAAGGCGCCCCTGCCGCTGCCCCCCCGTGCAGGGCCCACCCGTCGGTGCGCGTGGGGCCCGCCGCGCATGCTGTCGGCGGCCCACATGGCAGGGTACTGAGGAGGGCGGCGCCGCATGATCCGTTCCTGGCCGCCTACGTGGCGTGCAGCAAGAGCGCCGCCGGCGGCGGAAAGGACGCCGCCGGTGATGAAGTGGTGGACTGGCAGAAGCAAGGGAGAAGAGGAGGAAAGAAGAAGGCGACCGGGAAGAAATGCAAGGAAGGCGAGGAGGTGATCTTTCGGGGGTGTGGGATTTGGACCGGGTGGACGGCGGGAGCCAAGTACGCCGGCGCGATGTCGTGCAGGTACGGCGGCTGCGCCGTCGCCGGGCAGCAGAAGGGAGACGCAACTGCGACTGCGACGAAGTCTGAGGACGACGCGCCGGCGGGGCCGACGCTCGACCTGTCGTGGACGCCGGCGGTGCTCTCGGCGAGGGCGTTGGAGCGGAGGACACAGCGCTGAGTGTATTTATGTCACTGTGTAATGGTACGTGTCGGTGAATTCAGTAATAGGTACATGTTGCGATGGTGTCAATATCGAACCAGTAAACTCCAATTTCTTTATATTTATGCAGTGGTTTTTGTATATACAATATGCAGTGATCGATGTCTCATGTCTACAAAAGTTTTTTTAAAAAAAGAAGCATTAACAAAACATGCAATTAAAAAATAAAAAGAAATTAGTATTCGTGGCATTTATCCGTTTTTGAGATTACATGAATAGTTTTCACTCACAGGTGGGCTATGCCGTTATAAAAAAAAAATCTTGTGTTTTACTTTCACTAATGTCATGGCATGTTGGATATGATATGATAACTGCTACAATTCACAGTGTAGGTAGAACCATGCCCCGTCGCTTCAATCAAACTTCAAAAAAAAAAAAAAAATTTTTTGAGAAGAACTTCAAAAATGCAAGCCGTAAAGCAACCGGATCAACGGAACTCACTCGCGGTGGGCTGCAAAATCATTTCCGCATGCAGGGCCGCTAACAGGTACGGAGTCCCATCTCTCCTCAGCAACTGGACCGATCGGGCCTGGTTGCGTACGGCCCAAAACGCAAAAACCCCTTGTGCTAAACCGACCGGATATCCACGGAGAAAGTCCAGTAGACCACCGCCGCCTCCACCCTGCGCTGCGGGGACCCCACAACCACAAGGACACGAGCGCTTCGCCGGCGTTAGCTTGGCCACGGCTGTCGCCGTGCGATAATAGGCCTGGAGACGGGGGATGCTTACGTCCGCCGCCTTCTCCGCTTCCTCCTCGGCGCTGCTGCGCGGAGCCCCGCCGCGGACCTGGCGCCTGCTCCTGGGAGCCCCCACGCGCGCGCACAGCGGCGCAGCGCGAGCCGCGCTCGTGGTGGGCTACCGAGGTTCCACGCCCCGTCTCTCCCTTCGTCGAAGGTAAGCGTGTTTGTTAGCCCCGCGCCAGCCGTCCATCACCTAGGCATTTCGTCGAGCGCCATGTGTTCGTTCCTGTTGAGCGCGTGGTGGTCTTCGTTTCTAGTATCCTTGTAGACATTGTGTTTTCTGCAGAAATACTCCCCACCTTGTTTGCGCACTGAATTGTCGAGGAGTGGATGTTGATATGTGTTGCATGAAACGTCGTATCTTGCTTCATTGTAATGGCATTTTGCTGAGCTGTGGTGCCGTGCCGTGCGTCAGGTTGTTCATGCATATCGCCTGTGACTGAGATGGATATTACCATGCAGGGTGAGGTCATTCGCATCCAAGGAGACGAGTTCTGGCACATGACACGGGTTTTGCGGCTTGGCATTAACGACAGGTTTGTACCATTGCTTTTCTTCTTTTTTAGACTACATGGGTTCCAAATTAGTTATATATTCGATTCTCTAAGCTTTAGATTCTTGCAGTGTGGTTCTCTAAGCTTTAGATTCTGTTATGTATTCGATTCTCTGTATACAGTTGGTATTGAAAATACATGGGTTGCAAATTAGTTGCTGTCTTCTCTGTATACAGTTGGTCTTGAAAGTACATGGGTTCCAAATTATTTGCTGTCTTCTCTGTATACACATGGTCTTGAAAGTACATGGCTTGCAAATTAGTTGCTGTCTTCTCTGTATAAACTTGGTCTTGAAGGTACATGGCTTGCAAATTAGTTGCTGTCTTCTCTGTATAAACTTGGTCTTGAAAGTACATGGCTTGCAAATTAGTTGCTGTCACTGCTTAAGCAGGTAGCCTTGGTAAATTATGTTGTGTACTCCGGCAAGTTTGATATGTGAAGCCTATAACTTTTCAGTTTTAATTTGTAAGGCATTTTCAACATCCACGGAATGAGTTAATGACCATCCAAAAATGTTTTAACTGGTAAGATCACAGATATCAGATAAATATAATGATACTTTTTTTTTTGCGAAGAAAATATAATGATACATTTCATAGGAGACCTTACTGTTCATACAGAGAAAACTGTTCTTGTGGTCTTGGTGAGATGTCATTGTCAACCTACGTTTTATGTTTCTTGAGCTTATCAGTTACATCATGAAATTTCTCTCACCAACTTACTTTTGTAGGGTTGAACTCTTCGATGGGGCGGGTGGTTTAGCTGAAGGATTCATACATAAAGTTGACAAAGGTGGCTCAGATGTTGAGTTATTAGAGGATGCTAGGATCATAGCTCCTCAAGGCATCCAATGGCATGTCTATGCTGCATTTGGTGAGTCTTATGAAATAAATGTACTATGTAAACCAGGAGAACTTTTTTATTCCAACCTGTAATCACTTTATTATTCTGATCCTCAGGGACACTCAAAGGCGGGCGTGCTGATTGGCTTATAGAGAAATGTACTGTATGTTATTTACAATTTGGGTCTTCTTCTTCTTCATTGTCTACTTCTAAGTATGTTTCTTTTCTTATTTAGGAACTTGGAGCTTCTAGTGTTACCCCTCTTCTGACAGAAAGATGTCACACAATAGCGGAAAATCGGGTGGACAGGTTGCAACGTCTTGTGCTGGCTGCAGTTAAACAATGTATGGAGTTTGGCTATAACCTCCGTTCTTGGCATGTTGATTAATTAGTTTATGCTCGATTTAAATATGTTATTAGCATGTTCTCCATATTGAATTGTGAATGACTAAAAGATTTTTGTAAAGACTAAATTGTTCCTGCCTTCTTAGTGACCTAAAACATACTAATCACATTACTATTATACCTTTTGTAGGCCAGAGGATACATGAAATGTCGCTGAAGCCCCCAATTCAGATGAGTCACCTTCTACCTGTTGTAAGTACCTCCTAGCTTTTGTTATCACTGTACCATGCATGACATATTGTGAGCAATCTCTAATTAATGCATTCACTACTGAGAATTCCTTGGCTACTGTGGTCAAGTAGCATTCATTTTTAGAGCAATCATGATGTTCTGCAAACTACGGTTCGTTGTTAACAAAACAGTTAAGATAATAATATTTCTGTTTGAATTAACAGTTATTATTAATTGGATGTGAAAGACTGAAAGTAACATAATATCATGGTTTGAGTGATTTTTTTTGTAACCATAGATGGAAATTGGTTATGTGTACACCTTTCAGAATAATTATAACTACAGTTACATCTATGATTTCTTGACTGTCCGTGTATTGACCTTTATTAGCTGCTGGCCTTTTCTGCCATCAGGTATCACAGTCAAAGCTTGCTTTCCTAGCATCAGCAGAAGCACCTCCTCTTTTAAGTGTTCTGCAAAACTCCAGCACTGAACAAAGTGGGCTTCTGATTGTTGGCCCTGAAGGAGGTATGCAAATCCATTCATATTTAACTATTCGAATGTCTTAGAAATCTAATTATTTAAATAAGACTATAATAGTGATACTGGTCAATATAAACTCGATTTTTTTCAAGTGCTTATTATTATTCCCCCGTTTCAAATTATAAGGCGTTTTGGCTTTTCTAGATACATTGCTTGTACTATGTGTCTAGACAGTCCATATCTAAGTGCATAGAAAATGTTATGTATCTACAAAAGCCAAAATGTCTTATAATTTGGAATGGAGGGAGTACTTGCTTATAATTTAGAAAAGCCAAAATGTGAATGTCTTTTTTTGTTCGCTACCTGCATGGTTGCACTTAGAGGTTAACAAATGCTATAAATAATGCAAAGAAGATGTCAAAATTTTAAAACAAAACAGTAACAAGCAAGGATTTACAATGTAGGTTCAGGCAATCAGACATGAGAAGCTGCAGAGCCCGTTTTAAACATATGGGGATACATTAAATTTCACCCATGATAAACTTTATAGTACCTCTCACTAAGAGAGTACCTTTAACTTCAATACAAAGAATCTTATCTCCAAAAAAATTCAGACATGATGTCATATTGTCATGTTAGTGGATCTAATATGACCGTCCATGTTTCTCAGACTTCACAGAAGAGGAGGTACATTCACTGAAATCAGCAGGTGCGGCCCCTGTCGGTCTTGGTCCATGCAGGCTACGAGTTGAGACAGCCACAATATCCCTCCTATCTGCTCTCATGCTATGGTCAGATGCTAAACACCAGTAACGAGTCAAGACAGCAATGCAGGTAATCAAAGGACAGTCCGTCAGTCATCATTGTGGGTAATTAATAGTGCCCCCTTTCAGGTGACTATTACCGCAAAATACCATTCAGGATCTAGTTGGACTCAGTAAGCACGATCATGGGTAACTATTGCATTGGATCTCAGCAAGCATTCCGCGAACACATCTTGGGCTTGACCAACATGGAGGATGAACATCTCATCGCAATACACAATGTTTTGATTGAGTTACGTTGTCCTAGTGTTCTGGTTGAATTGTATTTTTGTATCGACAGCCTACAATTTCTCTCGCCTTCGCTTTTGATGTAAAACAGTAAAAGCACAAACAGCCAGATCTTGTGCTGTCGATATTAGTAACACATATTTGTGGAGATCAGATGTTCTGAAAACTCTAGATTAATTGGTAGTTGTATACAACAGTCACACGATTCTGAATGCGTTCTAGCCTTCTACTAGGTCATATTTTGAGCCACCTTGATGTAGCTTCAGGAACCAAGAACCGATGCTGGCTTTCTTGTTAAACAAACTTCCTACCCATGGATCACTCTTCTTTTTTGTCATTTTTAATTGTTGCACATAAGAATATTTCATCCGTATCTCAGTAATCATTGAACAGGCCGGCTAGTATGGACGACATTATCAGGTACCGTGCCAAAAAAAACAAAAACTACGGCTCTGGACGTGCCAAATGCCGGTTCATACCAACAGTGTGTTGTGCGGTGTGGCGCTGTGGCAGCGCCTCCGTGCGCCGCAGACCTTTGGCCAAACCGGAGGCCGACGCAGCCCCGCCCCCAACCCAATCCACCGCGCCGCGCCGTTGCTTGTCGCGACGACCGCACGCCGGCGCCTGATCGCTAATTGCGCGCCAAGCCGTTGTCAATCTTTATCTCCTCATCATGCCCGTTTTGCAAGTTGATGCCTCGCAGTTTTCGCGCCATGCCGCGGTAGCTCTTGCCGACTGCCGCGGCGTGCCGACTGCCGCGGCGTGTCTGCCAACACCGTACCCCCACCTTGGCCCAGCATAGGGCAGTGCCAGTCGATTTGTCTACTACCTGATATGGAGAAAGCCGGCCGGTGGCATATATGGCATCGCTGTCCACGTTCCCGTCCATGCAATGTTGCAGCGCCGTGCCGTAGCTTTAGGGTTAATCTGTCACCTACTACTCACCTCGGTTCAGCAAATAATCAGCATAGAGCACGCAGCATGCCGGCATGATTGATTGCGATTTGTCTACTACCTGATATGGAGAAAGCAAAACGTATACGGGATACCTGACTTGAGGCTAGCTGGGATAAGACACTCACGGTCAGGGCGCGCTTCATGACTCGGACGGCAGTCAGCAGTAGTTGCAATCCTTGGCCACAAGCCAACCAACCATTGTCGCCGCCATCTATCGGGGCGGTCTCGAAGTCAGAGACCACTGTAATTTGCAAGCAGACCTCGTGGAGTTTCCATCTGGTCGACGAGGAGGTGACCTATCACTGTGAGCACTCTAGAAGTATCGTACGGATCAAAAAAAAAAAAAAAAATAGGCATGTTCTCGTCCACACAATTGATTTCCGTCGACCAGGGCCACCACGCCCATATCGGAAGCGCAGTAGCACGCACCGGAGTGATGTCATGGCACCTTTTAGGCATAATCGTAATTCTCATATACGCACTTTTCACATTTGAATCCTGCCGCCGTAAATCCTGATAGGGGCAGGCTAAATCGCAACAAGCTGTACGTATCGAATCAGCGAGCGAGCACAATCGCAGCTTAGCTACGGCTACGTGCGCCGCCCGCCGTCTTCCGTTGCGGCCGCGCACGTCGATGGGCGGCCACACATAAACGCCCGGTGGCCCGGCCGTTTCGGACCCCGATCGAGATGACGCCACGGCTGCAGGGACAGTGACGTACGTGGCTGATCGATCGATCCATCGTCCTCCCTCTCACTCCCACATGGGGAAGCAAAATCGACGCACGAGGCCGTACCCGTACGCGCGTCGCGCCGTCGCCTTTGTTGCGGCCGCACGTCACCGCGTCACGGGCGCGGCCAGTTGCCCCCACTCTTTTTACTCCTCGCCGCCGCGTGGCGTGGCCTTCTTCAGCCACGCACTTGCGTGAGTCGTCGCGCCGCCGCGGTCGGTCCGCTCCGCTGGCATGCGCAGGTTGATAAGGTACTCGAGGAGCCGCAACGTACCCCGGCCACTCCGTTGATCCGATCCTGCCGTAAATCGCACGAGCCGGCGGGCACCCATGTGGACGGGTTCGGCGCTTCAACACTTGGGTTTGGGGTTTGGGCTGCTGTCTGCGGCTCTAGATTGAAGCGTAGCCTAGTGCTGCTGTCCAGGCACGCCACCGCCGGTGCGTAACTAACCACTAACCGTGTACATGACATGGCGGCCGCAAACGTCAGCGCGGCTGACAGAGTTGGCCGTAGTGCACTCGCTCTCGCCAAAAAATTTAATTGACTCGCTGCCATCCAAAATAGCATGCATAGCTAGCTATTGCTTACGGGCAGATCGAGCACGGAGTTCGTCCTTGCTAGTATCTATCTGCCTGACATGGTCAGACTCCAGTTAGTTGTGTTCATCAAGCAGCGCATCCGTTGGTAAAACCCGACCCAGTCATCAGGTTCCGAAGTGTACTAGATCTAATTCAATCAAGGACATGGACAATGGACAACCTGGCTAACATGCATCCAACTGACCAAAACAAGCTTGCCAGGCCAGGGCAAACACAAACGTCTCCTTGAATCAAACTAGAACGAAGCAGCCAAAGGCTACCCGCCGCTCCACAGGCGGCCTACGGCATTTTGTGTTGTTGTTGCCCTGTGCTCAAGACAAAAAAAAAAAAAAAAAAAAACACGTCCGTGGATATGGATTCGTCGCCATGGTTTGGTCTTCACGCATCGCGTCAACAAAGATCGCGAGATTCTAAACTGGCATAAGCTTGGCGGCGCCGCCCTTGGGTTCGTGCAAGTGCACGCCGGCGACATCATATCATGCATGGCTAATCGCTTCAAAACACGGACTATAGTAATGGCCGTAGTGCATCTTATCAACCATGGAAACGACCAGCCAACAGGGCTGATTTGGGTTTTTTTGAATTCCATGTATTTGCCTCAATCCACGCCGTTAAGTGGGTTTTATTGGAGTGTTTTGAACGACTTCTAGAACAATCTACTCGTGTTAAAGTGGATTTGGGTTTGTTTGAATTAATTTTATTTTAACACACGTGGTTTAAGGTAGATACTCCCCCGGGATGGTATTAGAAGTTAAGAGGGGTTTGTTGGAATATAAATTATCAATAACTTTTAAGTTATTGAGTTTGTAAATGTCAAAACTATATGAGTAGATTTGTCTTAAAAATACTTTGATAAAAGTATACATTTCAATCTCCATAAATATTTTTATAATAATAAGAGGTCAAAGTTGTGTTTTGGAGGTATCATATATTCTAATATATCCCGTAAATATCTAAACAAGGTTTAATATGGCGTAGGAGAATTGCATATTACCTCAAAATACAAATGCAGACATATCCAGACAAAAAAATGGTTTGCACATGATTTTTCTCCATGTAATCACATGAAACGAAACTATTATGTAAAGTATTATCTCCATTCTAAACTATAAGACGTTTTAGCTTTTTGAAATACAATTTTTTTACTATGTACTTAGACATATAGTGTATAACTAGGTACATAATAAAAGAAATGTATCTAGAAAAGCCAAAACGTTTTATAATTTAGAATGAGGAAGTAGAACACTCGTGAAATTCCTCTCTCCCGCAATCGAAAAAGGACACGTCGTACGACACATCTGATGATCTTCTACATACATACTACAAGCAAAAAAGCCTTGACCGGTCACGGTCGACAAGAGTGTTTTTTTCTTTTTGAAAGCCACGGCCGACCAGAGTTAACAAGGGCCCGCCGGAGGAACCGAGGATTGTGTGTGGAAGGAAAAACACAAAGAGAAGAGAAACAGAGTCGGAATTCAGCAACGACGAAGCGGACAAAGGCTACGCTAGCAACCAGGGTGCCTCCGCCACGTGCCCGCGCGCCCGTCCGACGTGCCCGTTCGCGCCTCCCCGCTCAAATCCCGCCGATTCGCAGAGTTCGTGAGAGGAGGAAGAGCAACCAACAGAGAGAGAGAGGCGCGCCCGCGAACGGAGCAAATCGGAGCCCGGAACCGGGCCGGGCGGGCGCGCAACCACCACACGTGACCTCGGCTCGGTGGAAGCGAGTTGCAAGGCAGACTCGTTGCAAGGTGATCGATTCGATCTCCCGCCTCCTCCCCAATCCTCATCCGTTCATAGTGTATATAATAACCTCCCGCTCGATCGGTTTGGTTCGTTCGTCGGCTCCGTCCGTCGGTGATTTGCCGCGTCGCGTCCCCAGCGAGCATGCTGTCATTGCGCTGCTGCCACGCCGCCGCGCCGGCGACCCGCGGCGTCGCATGTGGTGTTGTCTTCTCTCTTTGCCCCGTCTCTCTTTTTTTTTGTTTCTTTCTTCTTCTGTTTTTTTGAAATCAGATTAGATCTGTCCGGCCTTTCTTACCATATATATATAATCCTCCAGGTTTCTACCTAGGCAGAGATAAATAAGATCGGCGGAATCAAGAGGCTCTGTACGTTCTTGAGATTGCCGGGCAAGCAGGAAGCCATCGGCGACGGCGATGAAGTACGTTTCCGGGCCGTACTTCGAGCCGGACTTCGACCCGCTCCTCGACCGCTTCGGCACTCCTGGGTAAGCATACGCCGCTGCCTTGGCTTTGCTCCGCGATTTCTGAACGCCGGCCGGCGCTTGACGTGGCTCCTGCACTGCAGGGTCGTCATCGACAATGAGACGCGCGAGGACTGCACCCTCGTCAAGGTTGACAGCGTGAACCGCGACGGCGTGCTGCTGGAGATGGTGCAGCTGCTCACCGATCTCGACCTCGTCATCTCCAAGTCGTACATCTCCTCCGATGGCGGCTGGCTCATGGATGGCAAGGACTGCTCCTCGTTTCTTGTCAATTTGCTTTGATTGATTTGAATGCCATCGTGCCATCGCCCGTCGAATTTGACTCGGGTCTTTTCATCATGGCAAGAAAGTTGGGGGCATCAATCATTGCCCTTGCCGTCGGCTTGCCATCACAATCCAATTCGTTCTTGACCGGCTTGTATGTCACTGTTGCCCAATGCAGTGTTCCACGTGACGGACCAGATCGGGCGCAAGCTGACGGACCCGTCGCTCCCGGAGTTCATCCAGCGCGCGCTCGTGCCGTGCCACCGGGCGCCGTCGCTCCGCTTCACCACGTGCCTCGGCAACGTGGTCGGCCCGGGCGGGCCCGACGTGTCGGACTGCGCGGCGCTCGAGTTCACGGTGCACGACCGCGCGGGGCTCCTGTCGTCCATCACGTCCGTGCTGGTGGACAACGGGTGCCACGTCGCGTCCGGGCAGGCGTGGACGCACAACGGACGCGCGGCGGGGGTGCTCTACGTGTCGACGGACGGCGCCGGCGAGCTGCGCCGCTGCCCCGAGCCGGTGGGCGCGCATCGAGCGGCTGGTGAGCGCCGTGGTGGACGCGCGCGAGAACGTGACCGGGGAGCGGCACTGGGTGTGCGTGTCGGAGCCCGTGCAGGGCCGCGTCCACACGGAGCGACGCCTGCACCAGCTCATGCACGACGACGGGGACTACGAGTCCGGCCCGGCCCCGACCCCCGTCGACGAGGAGCTCTTCAGCATGGGCGACAAGGCGCGGACCGCCCGCCGCGGCGCCGTGACGCGCGTGTCCATCGACGGTTGGGAGGAGCGCGGCAACGCCGTCGTCAAGATGACGAGCAGGGACCGGCCCAGGCTGCTCTTCGACACGGTGTGCGCGCTCACCGACATGCAGTACGTCGTCTTCCACGCTACCGTCGGATCCCAGGGCGCTCTTGCCATTCAGGTATCACCACGTGTGCCTCCCTCTTGTCAGTATGTGGATGCCCATGTTGCATTGCATCATCGACGCAGGAATATTACATCCGGCACAAGGATGGGCGCACGGTCGACAGCAGCGCCGAGCGGCAGAAGGTCTCCCGGTGCCTCGTGGCCGCGGTGGAGCGGAGGGCCACTCATGTCAGGCTCGCTCGACCATTCATATCATTCCTCGCCGCTCTTGCCATCGATCGTTTCACTAACGCACGGCGTTGCAGGGCATGAGGGTGGAGGTGCGCGCCGCCGACCGGTCGGGGTTGCTATCGGATTTCACCAGGGTGCTGCGGGAGCACGGCCTGTCGCTGCTGAGAGTAGAGCTCAAGAGGCACAAGGACGAGGCCTTTGGCATATTTTACCTCGTCACGGACACCGGCGGCGAGGTGCGCGCTGAGGCATTGCGCGATGTGCAGGCGAGGGTGTCCGAGATGGACATCTCGCTCGACGTTGTCAAGGACCGGCCGCCGGTGAGGAAGACCAACGTGCCAGCCCCGCCCGTCGACGGGCCTCAGCATCAGGATAGGCCCAGAGCTTCCCTGGGGAGCCTTCTATGGTCACACCTTGGGAAGCTCTCGAATAACTTCAACTACATCAGGTCTTAGAAACCTGTTCGGAGAACAATCCACCTGTTGTTCTTCTACATTATGCATAGACGCTTCCATAGGTGCTCTGTTCCAGGAAGCAGTACAATTTGTATATAATAAAGTATATAGCAAGTTGCATTCCACAAAAACTTCTCAATGAACTGAAGACAATCCGCTTTCTTTTATCTGATATATGTGCAATTCTTTGACCAAACAACGAGTGGAACTTTATTGTTGTGACCTTACAACATAACGAATGCTTATGTACAAAAGAGTATGAATCAAATTACAAACTGTAACGCTGGTGAAATGTAGCACCTTACCATATCTTGGGCAATGAAATCACGGTACCTTCAGCCCGGCAGCTTGAACAGTGCCATCAAACCGGCAGCTGGAGTGCAAAACAAAGCCGCTCAGTTTTCATTGTAGTACACCCTTTCTATTCTGGAACAACCTTCACCTGTACATTCTCTTGTACAGCATATATATCCAATTCCAATATACAGGTCGATAGCTCGCTTTGCAAGTTGCAACCAAATCATTTCACGTCATCCTCTTCCAAGTCACTAAAAGACACGTCTTCCTCGTCACCTATGTGGATAGTTGGGTGGCCAGCAAGATCGGCCTCCTCGTCGAACCAATCGTCTATGTCATCATCAAAGGCCTCTTGCAAAACATTTGAGGTCTCAGTATGATCCTTGGGCAGCTCCTCCTTGATGACCGATTTGTCCACAACTGCAACTTCAGTTACATGGATAGGATGCTTCTCAATCTCAATTTCTGTTACGGGCATAATAGAAGCTGCTTCCCGTCGCATGAATGAGAATGCTTCAGTACTATCTTTCAAGGTGTCCTCTCGGAACTGAATTCCAAGATCATCCTTATGATGACCTAGCTGCTCATTTTCAAGCTTCGACTGGTATTGCAAACGTTGCATAAGCATTGCTCTAGCCTCCACAATCTGCAAGAATAAGAACTAGACTTAGATTTCTGGCTCAGGCAAATATCATTATTCGTGAAATAAATTATTTGATACCAACAGAAATGGCAAATAATCATATTCTGGTTATGATTGCATCAACCACGGCAACTGATATTCTCATTATGCATCCCTCCTTTTGGTGCATCCATGAGGTAAATGGACTCCAAAAGTCTAGAAAATCAACTCAGGGAAGGTGTTCCACCACATTGCAAATCTAATTTTAGAAAGAAATACGAATGTGCGGAATACTAATTTTAGACTTCAAGCAGTTTTGATCCTGGACGGGTTCCACTTTTAATTACTATTTTTAACTTTTCCTCACTGGTTCCTCTATCGATTAAGTTGGAGTTTGAAATTTAAATACCTAGCAAGATAACTTATGACAAACTAACTTTATTTGATTTCAGGTTGTCAACAATAGGGTGCATGGGAGAACTGGGAAGATGCAATCAGCTCACTTAATCCATCACAAGCAGCCAATATTAGTTTCTTCTCAACCAGAGAAGGTTGCACATGGAAAACAGGCAGGGCAACAATTAGTTGGAGATAAAGAATGTATATTTCTATACTAATTCTCTTTATGCAGGATCTTGCAAGTGCATAAATGGAATTTTGTTTAATCATGTCTCATAAAAAAGGAGGTTCCTGGACCATTACTGCACAGCATGCATATATTTTATATTAACCGAGTACAGAATAAAGGCGCCGACGCAGAGGCAGAGGCTCGGTGAGCCGGCAAGGCGGTCACGCAAAGACAGTGATGCCACACCACACACTGATGCAGAGGAACAGGCGCACAAACACCACATGTTGATCAGAATCAGGTAAGGGAGTAAGGCCCAATTTGCAGCTACAGAAGCTTTTTTTCAATTATTATTTACGTGTTTAAATTTGGATGAAAAGAGTGCAAATAATTAAGTAAAGATGGACTCAGCAGTGCAAATAATTCTGTACTTGGCGAATATAAAATCTCTGTTTATGATCAAAATATGCCTGGCACTATGGAAGAGACAACATAATTTGCAGTTGCTAACTTCAAGACAAGCTAGATGAAGGCTATTTCAGCTTCCTTCATCAGACCACTAATAGCATGTGAACCAACAAGTCTTATGTCTAGTAGTTGAGTATGAAACTAAAAATGTGCTACCACATACATAGAACTAAATCAAGAATCAACATCTCTTAAAAGTAAACACAAATTATACGGCTATGCTATGTTGTTTAAGAGATCAGAGGATCATAAAAATGAGCTACATATTACGAGTTTGTCTTTGCTCGTACAGTTAGTGGTCTGATGATAAGCACCTATATCAATACTGCTGATAGTGACATATGGGATTCTTTTCTTCTTCCCATATAGCAACCCTTAGAAGTTCTTGTGTGTCATGTATCACATTAATGAAATAAATAAATCCATAAAGAATGGTTAATGTAGACCACAAAATAGATGTCTTGAGAAATATTCTAACCTAATGAATGTCAAGTCAGAACTAGCTAGATATTTGGGACAAGAATAGCATCGCTAACCTTAATATTAAGTACCAGTATGTTCCAAACTTGTTATGAGAGATCAGCAGATCATCAATTATTAACTATTCTCTAAAGTCCTCGCATGCACACATAACCACATATAGCTTTACTCCTTATCTATGCCAGTTTTCTGGAACAATGTTAACAATGGAGTGGAGTTTATATAGTATCAAGAGTAAGGAGAAATTTACCTGTGGTGTAGATAGAAGCTCGGCATCACGCTTGTTCAGTCTAGGATGTAGAAGAACAAAGTAAATTTTCCAAAAACATTCTTCACTCATATGGATTGGGCATAGTTCAATCCGCAGAGCTGCTAATCTGGGAGCAAGATGCTCAATAGCCAAGGAATGCTCTTGTTGAGCATCAGACATGTCAAAATCTGAAGGAACAAAAAGTTTAGGTAAGAAATTCTATATGCATAAAATTGGTAGAAAAAAACAATGAACATGCAGAGCAACCAAGACATTAAGCTGATAGTAGTTACACATGGAGAGTTTTTTCAGTTACAGTAGAGCCAAAATGGCTTGAACCTAGCAACACATCTTCCAATGGTAAAGTTGAAACTTTACATATCATTTCACCGAGAATCAATGTGGATGAATTGAAGAAAGAGGTGAAGAAATTACATGAGAATGGTCCATCGCATTCGTCATCGTCAGGCAGCAATGGGAAGTCGAGCCAGGTCTCCGGGTGCCTGGCAATGTTTGTGGCGAATGCAAGCACCTCCTCAGTGATTCCAATCACATCCCAGTCCTCCTCCTCCTCCTCCTCCTCATGCCTTACCCTCAACTCCTCTGGTTCACCATCCTCCTCATGCCGTGCTCTCTGCTCCCCCAATTCGCCACCATAGTCATGCCTCGCTCTCTGCTCCTCCAATTCGTCATCATCTTCGTCCCTTACTCTCTGAATCTCCAACTCATGCCCTGCGTCGCCATCCTCCCCCTAAGGCCTACCCCCTCCCTCCCACTGATGCCACTCCTCGTCGCCCTCCACCTCCTCTTCCATCTCATACCTAATATTTCGTCTCCGCTCTTCCTCCCACTCGTCCTCCGCGTCGTCATCAGGAGCGAAGAAACTAGAAGCCATCTTAGAGAAGCCAGACACGGCCTTGTGACCTGAGATCCGGGAGATCCCGCTTCTGAACCTCCCGCCGATCTCAGCGAAGTCGTTCCGGATCCCGGCGATCTCGGGCGGCGTCCTCGCATCGGCGGATTGACCCTCCGCCAATTGAGGGGAGGGTGAGGGCGACGGCGAGGTCTCCCCAGGCGGTGGCGCGAGGAAGTTGGCGACGCCCCAGAACTGGCGCGTTAGGGTTTTGGAGAGCTCGGTGAGGTCCTCCTTGACGCCCTCCGCCGCGCCCGAATGCAGCGGGTGAGTGGGGAGCGGCGGCGGCGGCGGCGGTGGGGTGCGCGCGGAGGGGGAAGGGGTGGGTGCGGCGTCCGGGTCATCGTCGGCGCCTGAATCGTCGGGGGTGTTGAGGGATGTGGCGAGAGAGCGGGCGAGCCATGACATCTCCGGCGATCGCCGGCGGCGGGGCAGTTGGGTCTGGGATTCGGGTTGGGTTGGTTGGTTCGGTCTCGCTTTTCTTCGGGTGGCTGCTTCTGCTTGCTTGAATTGAAATGGAGGGATGGGAGAAGAGACAAGGACGGCTCGTTTGCTGAGTTGCCACTGGGCCCGGCCCTCGTGGCGCTCCTGTTTTTTTTTTTTTCTTGTTCGTGTTCCCACCGGACCATACTCCTCGTGGCGACGTTCGTTTCAAACTGTAATTTTTTTTTTTTTTTTTTAAAAGTTATTATGCCCTAGACTGCCCTCGATTTTTTTTTTTTTTTTTTTTTTTTTTTTTTTACAGAAACCAAATAAAGCTCACCATGTGTAAGTAAAAGTTTTTTATTACAGAAACCGAATACTTATACGAAGTTTTCTAAAGCTGTCACCATGAAATGAAAGATAAAAATGTTAGCTGGATTTAAAGGAGTTTGACTTGCACGCTCGAATCGCAGGCTTGCTCAGCTACCGCTAAGCCCAATTAGATGTCACGTATGGACCAACCGAATCAACGGGTAAAGTGATCCTGCTTTGTACTCAACGCTAAATGTTAAATAGATGTCACGTACGTACTCAACGCGATCTGATTTGCGATGATGTAATGGATCATGTGCGACCACAAGCAAGCATGCACTTAGCCCTACCCGTTACCCGTACGAGTACTGGAGAGTGGAAGATGATGTACTTGTGATCATGTGATGTAACGGATTCTTACATTCTGCCGTAACGTTACTTGCGCCGTAATGTCTGTATTCGCACAAGCAAGCACTCATTGCAAACCATGATTTATTTTATGATAAGAAAACATTTCAGTACAACTCCATACTCAAGATGAATTAAAATTACGTTTACGGGCAATATTCGAAGTACAAGAGCTTTTTAAAGAGCTAAGTTCCATACTCTTCGTTTTGCTGCTTATAATAACAAGAAGTCACAGTTCTAGTAAATCTTTTTTTTTTTTTTTTTTTTTTTTTTTTTGAGGAAGAGCCGGAGCTTCCCTCATTGATCATGAGCATGATTACAATGAGTGTTGATAATAGCCCATAGTGTCTTGTTTGTGGGTTGTATGATTTATCTTTAACATGTCTGTATGATTTTCTAAACTATTTAATGCACGCGCATATTGGATTAGTGGGGAAGACGCTTCGAGTAGACAACTACGCAAGATGAAGTCGTCTCTAAACATTAGAGCACAAGCCCAAGTCGTCCTTTCACGAAGAGACGAGGCTGAGCATTTGTAGGAGGTTTTGTGAAAAAATAACAACTTAGAGAGGGTGCGAAAAGACCCGTTATACATGACCCGAGAGAAATTGATCAATTTACCATAGTGACTACCTCATGAGTTTGACGCCCCAAAGTTTAAAGAACACTTGGCCACCGGCCCATTCTGGGTTTCCCACCACCTTTCATATCTCTGGACCTCTATTTCCCCTTGCTACAGTTTTCTATGGCAAAAAAAGTTTAAGGATTCGGAGATTTCGACACAGTTGTCCATGCGTCCTACTATTATATATAGCTTCAAGTAGTTTAGGGTTAGCTCCTCCTGGTGCTTGAGCCTTGTTTAGTTGCCCAAAAGTTAGAATTTTTCTAACGGTAACACTTTCGTTTGTATTAGGAAAATATTATTCAATCATAGACTAACTAAGTTCAAAAGATTCATCTCGTGATTTATAACCAAACTGTGCAATTAGTTATTTATTTTATCAACATTTAATGCTCCTATATGTGTCCAAAAATTAATGTGTGAGAGAGAGAGTGTGTGAAAAAAACTCTTAACTTTTGGAAGATAACTAAACATGACGTTGGTATGCCAGCCACCACTTCACCAGTACTACTTCCCTCCATGGTGGATCCACCGTCGGCTACGCTGACAGCTTCATTGGTGATGTGCTATGGAAGTACGTCTATTAACACAATCTTGAGAGGAAAGGTTGCTGGTTTCATCTCCCCTTGGGGTCATGCTGCCTCGCCGGTGTGTTTGCCAGCAATGGATTCGTCACTAATGTTGCAGTTGGAGGCATCAGTTCGTTCTTCATCTGGCAAGGTACCGGCCGAGTGCAGTTTCGTGAAGCCTTGTTCGTTCAGCGAGATTAAGGCCTGTCGTAGATGGGCTGTCCTTTGTGGCGCAAAAAAAAAAAAGCAAAATGCACCATGGGTCCTCAAACTATTCGCCTCCTCCCGTTTAGATCCTTCAACTTTCAAACTAACTACCTAAAACTTCAAACTATTCACCTTCCCATCTGTCCTCAAACCCTCAAACCAAACCAACTACCTAGGTCCTCAAACTATTTGCCCTTCATTCGTCGCCCTCAAACTTTGAAGCCACGTGGCCGCCTCGGTCATGCATGCTACTTTTAGGGTGCATGACCAACCGCACGTCACGCGAGCACATGGGCCGAAAGGCCTGATAGTTGTTTAAAAGTTTGAGGACGTAGATGAAAAGGCCTGTCCTTTGAGGGACGTGTTTGAGACCTAGGGTGCATTTTACTTAAAAAAAAAAAAAAAAAAAAAAAACTGAAGCTTCGTTGCGTCTGAGGGAACAGGTGGTCCGGCTCCATCTTCGGTACGTTCCTTCGTCCAACTCCAACGAGGCGATGTCATGTACGAATGGTTCGGCTAGAGGTCAAACAGAGTCTTCGAAAGATTTGGGTAGGCCTTCAAGGTTTCTTTGTAATCCGTTATGTAATTTCCATGTTACTGTATGAATAAAATATTCACCGGTTCCTCTAAAAAACAATTTGCCCCAAGTAAAAAAAAAAAATCACTCGATCTTTATGCCCATGCTGGATGCATGTGAGGTGCTTCTCCTAGCTGATTCAACCTGTAAAATCCCGAATGAAATTCTTGCCTGCAAAAAAAGCAAAGCCGACATGATGCATGAATGCGTTGGCCCAATCAGAGTTCTGGTGAATTCTTAAACGAATTTTTTCCCTTCATCTTCCACTCAGTCCAAGCCAAATAACCCGCAAAGCGAAAAAAAACTTGTATCATGTTGAACCATTTGTTCTTAAGTAAGCCGACCCGGTATCATCAAAGCCCGTTTAGCTGCCAGACGACCTTACACGAAAACTGTCGTCTTGACCTTTTACCTCCGGAACAAAATCCTAACCCTGCTAGAATGCTAGTCCACCTTTTTGTTGCCTTTGGAACTATCATCGTCTTGCTCTTCTTTAGCACCACCTTCCTCTGCCTCAACTTTTGACTCGTCAAACTCCAGCAGCTGCATTTGTAAGAAACGTGGTCATAACTCAGAAGGTCCTGCATTCTGATACATATTTTATAACTGTCTACTTTTGTGGGAAACAAAAAGGTTAAAACTTTGCAAAGCACCGCCACCCCCACACAAAAAAAAAGATGGTACGAAAATGGAACGACCAGGAGATGGAACTACAGATCGCCATCAACATTCTTGAGTTCAATCATCAATAAATGTAATAGTAATAGTAAATACTCCCTCCGTCCCAAAATAAACGACGTTTTGGGTTTTCGTGCCCACAAGTTTGACTCGATTTGTAGAAAATACGTAGAAGATTTAAATCTCCAAATAAATTTGTTAAAAAACTAGATCAAAAGATCTTTCCAATGATATTAATTATGTAATATAAATATTAATCTATTTTTAATATATAATTGCCAGCAGCAGATTCTTCGGGGAAGCGAAAACGTACGGAGGGAGTACCAACTCAGCATAAGGGTAAGTTCTTCATGACTAACAGTAGTACTGTTAGAGTGATAAGTACAGGTACCCAAATGTACGAATGAAAGGGCCATACGGTGCTTCAGTAAGTCAGATACTCCAAGTGAAGCAATCAGATTGCAAAACAAGAGTTATTTGTATTCTTTAAAAGACAATAGTTTTACAACCAATACTAAACTGTATTAACTGTTCTAAGAAGTTTATTTTTGCCCTGAGATACTTTTCTTGCATGCACAACGCTAATTTTTAAGATGTGACATTGTTTTGTAGTAACAGCTAAGAGACAAGCATCAACCAAGCAGAAAATTCAGGAACACAATTAGGCCCATCCAAAGAAGCATATTTACTCTGTCTAACAGTTCATCTTTTATTTTACTTTTATGCTACTCAATCAAAGTTCAAGGCAAGGGATGGAGTTAAGAGGCTAGACAAAACTTTTTCTTTGGAATGGTAGCTGCAGTAAGTATTTAGAATCTGACCTGTTTCACTTCTCCATACCATAGACTAGGAACTGCGACGAAACCGATCACACCAGGAACAAGGTATAGTAGAGCAGGCTGCAATAAACCCCAAAAACAATCAAAGTATTAATATTAGAGGGATGACAGAAACAAGGGGAAACAAGACAATATAAACCTGATAACAGAACTCACCTGTGCAGCTTGAAACCAGTTCATTACAATGATGGTCACCGTCATACCCACAGCGTATCCCAAAAATGCACTGTTGAAGTAACGGTTCTTGATACCTCTTGAGACATCAAAGCGCAAGGCAAGTGCAACAAATATACCTGGAAGAAAAAGTACAAATACATATTGTGTGCTTATGACTTGGAAAATGCCTAAATTCAGGTTCAAATATCGCCTTTTTTGTATGCAACTTGGATCAATTGATATTATCGTTTCTGTTGATACATATTGTGTGGTTCTCAGGGACCAAGAATGGACACAAATATTGGTAGTATTGGCTAACCTAAGGCTGCATGCAACGAGATGGCCTAAAAGTTTTTTTTTTTTTTTTTTTTTGAAACTTCTAAAAGTATATTTGGGCCTGGACCTAGCAACATGGTGCAGAGCATGATCTCAATCCAGCAGGATCAATTCATTACAACATTGATTCTTTGTCAAGTGCTACAAAGAATACATAGATACCAAAAGTAATCCATACCATAAATCTAAAATTCTGATCAATCCCCATGAATCAACAAAAGCAAGAGCTCCACTGATAGCATATCAGTAAATGCCACTTATAGACATTCTAACAATGTTCCAATATATAACAGTTTGGTACAGATAATCTAATCATGAAGAACAAAGTTGGCATTTAAGCCTCCTACAGAAGCTGATATCACCGTTCAATAGGGGGATCTGCATCACTGCAAAGCAGAATATAACATAGCACAAGGAAAGAAATTTTTATTACTAACCAGGTATTACAATGTCACCAAGGCCAAGCATGGAGAATGGCCGTGCAGCATCTGCAGTTGGAAACAGAAGCTGTACATGACCAAGCAAAGTGAGATCAGCTGACGCATCAAGATGAGAAAATGGAACTGACAATGGTATTAAGAAACACCAAGTTCAGTAGGAAAGAGCACCGACCTTTATCGGAGCATCAAAAGATTTAGCCACACTGACCATAACTGGAGTGAAGAACACCCAGAAAATGTCATACACAAAAAAGTCCACCCTGAAATGGAAAAAAAAGCATTTACATATGAAATAAATGAACAGAGAATGTTTCAGTGGCACTCTAAATCCAGGGGCCCAGCCCCAATTACTTCAGAACTATTAATCTATTATTATACACCAGATAAAGGTTCCATATTTTAATATTCATTACATAATATGATCACCAATTCAAAGCTTGCTAAGAAAAACTATTTTTTTCCAAGTGCATGCTAAAAACCCAAAGCATCGAATTAAATTAAATTTACCAACATGTTGACACAGCTAGGACAAATATTGCAGGCAAACAAATGTTTTGGTCAATACAGGGGAAGAAACAACAGGTAGCATAACCTGAATTTTGATTATAAAATACAATTATTGAAGTGTTAAAAAATATATTGAACTCTCATGAAGATAGGGGAACAATACAATTTGACAAGAATAAGAAATTGTACACATTTAAATCCACATACAGACAGCAAGCTATACTTTTAGCTTTCCAATAATGCATAGGAGATAACTCCTTTCATATATTCTTCTTAATATAATGAAGCACAGCTCTCCTGTGTTTTCGAGAAAAAAAAGGTCCTTTCATATAGATAAATAAAGTAGAGATATGTTAAGATTCTTAAGACCAGATGATCCATAAATAAATCATAGATATATAAAATGTTACAGTGGTGATTATGATAGTGCAGAGATAATAAAATAGGGACAGGTTTGTGACTGAAATAATGACGATGTGTTCTTAGAAGTTATAACAGAAAATAGAAAAATATTTTAGTGTTCAGGCCAAATCAAGCAAACATTTGGAAAACCCATACCAAGAGAATGGCTCCAGTTTTAAATGATCCCAATGAAAGCATCTCAATCCCCTGCAAAATTGAAGTGTTAAGGTTCTGGAAAACTAAAAACTGGTGCGTAAAACAGATCAATTGATTTTAGTTTTTATTGCATAATCTTTAGTAATGTATATTAATGTTAAACCATGCAAACAAACCTGAATACAGAAAGCCAATCCCAGAACATTGTTTGCAAGCCAATGCTTCTTTGACGCATACCACAAGCAAAAAAAAAAATCCAGGTATTGAAGCAACAATCTGGGACTTTGTGAACTCCACTGAGAGTGCTGAATTAAGAAATTCATGGGCTTAAACCATCTTCAAGAATAAAGATTGTGAAGGGAGGCTACTGGCATAGTTAAATCCAATACCCCTTGTCCTTGTTCTGAATTAAGAGTCTAAGACTCGTAAGAAATCAAATATCAAATGCAAAGGTTGTATTAACAATTTAACAGTTAACACCATGACAGCCAGTGTAATCGAAATCTTGTAATAAGTCTATTTCTGAGGGAGAAATCGAAGCTTCTATATATCAATGCTGCAAACAAAGAATATACATCTATGCCAGTATTTAGAGTTTCTAATGTCACGATAATGGAAGATCCCATTTCCATATCCACATGGAGAAATATCATTTTGTTCATAACAAGTTTTTTTTTCTTTTATAATCATTCATAGCAAGGTTGAAAGAGTCAATGGTGAAAAAGCTCGAGTTCATTCAGTTCAAACACACAAAAAACAACTCTTAGACACCAGTCACCAAATTTTTAAAAACATGCAGCAGTACTTCAAATACAATCAAATGGTGTTCTAAAATAGCACCGAAAAAATAGATGTATAGGTGTTATTTCAAGATCTGCGTAACTAGATCAACAAGACTAAGCACCAAAGAAAGAGAGTCAGGATCATACAGTGGATAAATGGAGCCCAGCGGATAAGTGGAGCCTTCCAGACTATGAGATTATCATTCCACTCTTTTGGAAGAAAACGTTGTATAGAAGGAAGCAGTGTTGCACTGCATAAGAAGGGCCTCATAAGCACATCGCATAAACACTTAATATGTCTGCAAAAGCTGTTCCAAGAAAAAAAAATGGACTTACGCGAGAGCAACAATGCCTAAAATGAAAAAGTAGGCAGTGAGCACAGCATTGACCAAGTCTTTTGAGAGAAACTTGAATAGAAGGAACAGTGATAAAAGCATAGCACTTCCAACTAAGGGGAACCGCATGGCATGCTCCTTGGACATGGTCTCCTGCATGATAACAATTGCAAAAACAAATCAGTTGGCCGCATGACTTACATGTCATAGTAACAGCCAGCAGATACATAAACACATATTGCTTACAGAGGGTGGAGTTGGCTTCACAGAACGGTAGCAACCCACATAGACAGCAAGGCATGCTGTCAATACCACATTCACATTTGGGTTTACATTGACCACAAGTGGCGCCAAGCTCAGACCTGCATATTGTAAAATACATATGCTGCTGATGTCAGCACTCTCTCATTATATCAAATGGAAAGCAAGAAAGTAAGGAACACTACAAAGGCAGTGATGGCTCAACTGCACAACTAACGTACCGGCAAGAGCCAAATTGGCAGCTCGTTCATGAGTCCTCATTGTTAGGAAACAATCTGGGAGAATAGCAAGGTGCCCTTTGTTGGAATATCAAAGTGAACCTGCGAAGATGATGATGCACAAGTGGTGTTATCATCAGCGACATACAAATAATGAATTAGCAGAGCAAGTTCTGATATGAAGCAGCTAAGTTTTTTATAGAACAATCAGTAATGCTAAGTGCTAACAGTGGAAACAACATCTCATGGTAGAATAGATGTGATTTCATCCAATTTGTTTTACATTTATTTAGAGTCCAAATTGTCAAAGAATGCTTCAGCCATTCGCACTGAAACCCACAAGTCCAGCAAGCAAAACTTGGGAGCAATAGCAAGTTCCCAAGTAAAATCATGCAGTAACGCAATAGCAAGTTTCATGGTTCTGATGTCTTTCATGATTTCATCTCATAGCTCAATTCCCAAATTTTCCACATGGTTAACATAATCAATTCCTCCTGAAAACCACCTTAGCAGAGGCAACACCCAATGATCTGGTCCGCAAAACCTAGAGGCGTGATCTCGTTTTATATTCATTTTGTTAATATATATCATCAGGGTTCCAAAAAGTGGCACTAAAGCGCACGCTTCAGCGCGCTTCAGAGCTAAGCGCACGGGTAGCGCTTCGCTACGGGGCATAAGCGCTCCCAAAGCAGCGCGACCGCCTTGGTGGAGCGGCGTCTGCTGGCTCCCGCTGCCCGCCGGCCACGCGCAGCGCAGACGCAGGGGCCGGGCGCCGTCGATGGTTCAGCGGAGGCGGGAGGGGAGAGGGAGGTGCGTACGCAGGGTCGCCGGCCGGTGTGCTGAGGACGGAGGCGAGGGCGCGAGGCGACTGGCGAGAAGCGGGAGGGGGATCCGCTGACGCCGAGCCTGAGCGCCGCCTCCGTCGCCTGCGTGCCGGTGGAGGAGGGAGCAGAAGATGGAGCGCCGGCGCTGCGAGAGGAAGACGAAGAACCGGCGGCGGCTCTCAGGCTGTGTGCCTTCGCTGGAGGAGTGTTAGGGTTAGGATTGCAAGGTCGACCGGACTGTCGCGAGAACCTGCTGGGCTGCCTGCGCCACCAACCCACGTAACACTGTAACCCAGCCCATTTAGACAGTGGGCCGAAGAATCCAGCTCTCATATTCAGATCTGGAAAGTAATTGTAACCAGTCAGCAGTTGCACTTTAGTTGCCTCAGAAAAAAAAAAAAAAAAAATACATAGTTGCACTTTAGCATATGGACACAGAAATGCAGAGTTCTTCCATTCATTTTGGTGGAACTAAAATCTTTCCATCAGGATAAATTATGTACAGTTATAAATATTGGAAGGTTAGTCAAAATGATAAGTTCATCATTGCTGATTTGTTAATTTCTTTTTCTAACTCTTCATAGACATCTTTTTTTTTGAAAAAAAAAAAAAAATCAATCTTGTTTTCCTTGGTCAACCCAGATTTGCTAGAGTTGGCTCTATAGTATTGGCAATTCATGATGCAATGTAACGTTTTTCCTTTTCTGTTTCCAGTTTATATCTGCATCCCATCCCAATGCTGAATTTTAAAGGGGCAAAAATGGCACTTCAAGCAAACAATCTTCTTTGAGTTTTTTTTTTTTTTGGATTTTCAATCCAAAATCTCCAGTGTGTTCAGTAGCTGAGGAGGTTCAGAGTATCGCTAAGCGAGGAGATTTTTGGAATTTTGATGTACTCATTGAAATTTCAAACAATTGAGACATATAAATGCTGCTACACAATCTTATCTGCAGAGTTAAAAGAACTGAACAAGGCCTTTTCCTCCCTTTTTTTGTTTTGCCTCCAACAAGATGGCTTGGTCGACGTGAACCACAAGCATGCATACTCTAATACAGAAGTACCGCCAATAGCAAATCCCAAACCCTAAAATTCTAGCAGCTCTCGACGATTAATAAAGTGATGAAGAAAAATCATTCCTAGTCGTCTACCAAATTAAGGCAAAACATCTCTGAGGGTACCTCCCAATCCACATGCACTAGAGTGGATTGAAGTAAAAGCTAATTTCCACTTCATCACATATGGAATAAGATGAACACATGTGCATGCAAACGATGTCTAAGAGGGCTGATGATAGCTCGTGGCGTTGAAGTTGATAGAATCGACGATTCTGATGATCTGCTCCAGCGCGCTCTTGTCCTTGAGCATGCCGGAGTGCGACACCTTGGGCAGCTCCACGACCTCGACGACCTGCGTCGGCGAGTCGGACCACGCCTTGATGGGCCCCACGAGGCTGGCCAGGTTCACCGTCCCGTCCCCGTCGCCGTAGACCACCTCGTCGGGGTCCTGTTCGAAGCCGCCGTCGCCGTACACGAGGCTCTCCACCGTGTCGACGCCGGTGCCCACGAGGCAGGTGAGGGGCACGCCGGGCTCCGGCAGGGCCTCGACGAGCGGGCGTATCCGCGCGCGGTACGGCTCGACGCCTTCCTCGAAGCCGATGTCCCGGAGGAACTGCGTCATGTTCTTGGCGGAGTAGGAGCGGTTGCCGCTCCGCGACACGACCTGCACCAGCGTGGTGTTGCCGAACACCTTGGGCGTGGGCAGCAGCCACAGGTTGCTCTCGGCGGTCCGCTGCTCGTCGCGGATGAGGGACGGGTCGACGAAGGGCACCCCGAGCGTGTTGCCGGAGGCGAAGGTGAGCATCTCCTGCACCGAGCCGCCCCAGGGCGTGGAGAGCGTGACGAGGCGCTGCACGTGCGCCGCGCGCCACGCCGCCGGGCTGCGCGCCAGCAGCTGCAGCGCGAACAGGCCGCCCAGGCTGTGCGCCACCAGGACCGCGGGCCGCCCGCCATTGGCCGCGCACGCCGACTCCACCAGCAGCCTGAGCTGCTGCAGGTACGCGCTGCCCACCTTCGACGGGTGCCCCGGCCCGGCCAGCCCGTACCGGAAGTCGTACGGCGCGCCGAACAGGTCGCGGCCCTCCTCGTAGCCGGCCTTCTCCTCCAGCGTGGTCGCCAAAGTGTTCATGTACCCCGTCAGGAGCCTGCACATTGCACAGCAAGTCTTGTGTTCTCGTCACGTCACGTCTCACCGACAGACAGACGGTGCGAATGAGAAATACGCCTACATACTTGAGTTTGGGGTCGAGGTAGCGGAGGGTGGAGGTGGAGCCGAAGTCGGAGACCCTGGTCTCGACGCCGGGCGCGTTGCGGTAGTCGTCGACGTCGGCGTCGTACGAGAGCGTCATGCGCTCGGCGAAGCACCTGGTGAGCGGCGCGACGAGCACGGAGGGGTCGAACCAGAGTCGGAACCAGCCGCCGCGGCCGCGCAGGAGGGGCCACACCCGGCACACGAGGCTGGACGGCTCGTAGTCCTCCGTCAGCCGCGCCTCGAGCTGGTTGCCGCCCGCGCCCGGGATCAGCACCACCGGGTGCCGCTGCTCCGCCACCGCGCCAGCCGTTGTTGACGCCCTCGACACGCACAAGCAGGACGAGCTCAGCGACAGCATAACAAGCACCATCGTCGTCGGCACTACTGCCAGCGAAAGGCGCCTCCTCCCCATGTCGTCCAACGCTTTGGATTTTTGTCTCCTTTTTGCTCTTTTGGATCAGGTGGTCACTGCTACTTGTAACTTGCTGTGTGGTGACTGGCGATGCGATGCTACTTGGTGGATCCCTTGAGGCCGCTCGTACGAGGGAGCGGTCATGGGAGGGTTACGTCGTCCTTGCAGCAGTGGGTAGCATGGACGTCGGAATCGAGCTCGTGTCAGAGTAATTATACCAACTTGGTTATGTGAGTGAGGACAGCGACTAATTGAATGTTCCTGTACCATCACCGGCCTGTACGCGGTGCGTGTAGACTTGGAGGGCCCTGCTGTCGCCGGGTCTGGCTAGTGGCTGTCGATCACGGCGATTGGGAATGAAGCGTGTACCGGACGTACCGGCTGCCTTCGCTCGCCGGACACGATCGGGGCTGCGGACGCGTAAACGTGCTTTTGTCAATCACATAATCATCAATCATTATTGCACGGATGACGGATCCAGCGGCTGAAATCATCTGGCTCTAGCGGGACTGCATGCGACGAGGCCGGACTGCCGGTGCCGGAGATGCAGATCCCCGTGACTCCCGCAGGTCGCTGCAGCTGAAGGTACATGGCAGATTGGCAGCTACCTTCAGCTTCAGGCTGCGGCATTATTATTGGGGAAGGAATGCTGCTACGCTAAAGCAAACCGCTTGGATAACCGACGACGAGGACATGGACATGGACATGGACAGGCCGTGGGCTTGGGCTGGCTCATTTTGAATCTATGACCAAGCACTGTCGGACTGGGCCGTTACGGCTAACCTCTGTGCTGGACTGCTGGACATGGGCCTCATCTGGTAAGAATCTGCACAGAGATTGGAATATTTCTCTTTTTTTTTTCTTTGTTTCAAAGAAAATGTTTGTTCTGTCACTTCTGTGACTCAGGAACGAATGCCTTTAGTCTAGTAGCCCTCTGCCTGAGCCATATGCGCTTAAATTTTTCCTTTTCTTTTTTAAAACTATATACATATGCCGTACTCGTATTAGTTGCAACATTTAGCTAGGCTTGCACGTACATTCCTTTTTGTGCAAGAAATCTTGATTAATGTGGATTTAATAGCCAGCTTGCATGGTATTTTGCTCGCCGAAATGCTTGACGTGACTGCTACGTCTCTCCGCCTGAAAGTGGTAGCGGCTTGGCACTGTACTCTGTACATCCACATGGCTGCAATTTTATCTTGTATCAGTACACGGCACAGTACAACACAAGATGTTTTTGTGCATTGCTAGTAGCCTACGACTAACGATCCAACTTGGGAAGAAAATCATCAAACCCGCGTCCGTTGACCTCAACTCATGCTGCTTGCGTAAAGAAATCCCGGCCCGTATACGAAGCTTCAGGGCGACCGACACCAGGTCCGCCCGTCGATCTGTGCGACAAGAGTCCACACAAGCTGGGCTTCCCGCCCATCTGACTTGAACAGGCCAAACCAAACCAAGACCCCCATCACCGTCAAGGCTACAAGATGCCGTTCTTTGAATTGACGATTTTATTTAGGAAAACAACAACATGCCGTTCCAGCCTCGTGAGTTCAGTCACGCGCAACCAAACGAGAACGAGACGGGCATCGGGTCAGAACTCACGTACTCCGCCCTAGCGAGTCCGTAGCCATCCAAACAAGCCACTCGCCGTAGAACGAGTCGCCTGTTCTGCACCAGACTCCAGCTATATAACACATCATCAAAGCCCCCGGCTAGCTGGACACTGGAGTCGATCGTACCGGCCGGCCGTGTGCACCACTTCAAAGTGCCTGCCACAACTCCCAAGAGCACAGCTCGTACGACGACGTGCAAGACAGCAGCAGGAAGCAACCCGGCCCGTACGATTCATCCCTCGATCGAGGCCAGCAGAGGAGCAGATCTTACAATATGGCGGCGGCGGCGGCGGCGACGACGGCGAGCAGGGGTGCGCGGGCGCTGGCGATGCTAGGGCGGTGCGTGCGCGCGCCGTTCCGCGTACTGATCCGCGCGCGGGACATGTACGTGAGCCGGATGGCGGCGTGCGCGGGGGGCGGCGGCGGCCGTGGTGGTGGCCCCGTGGGGCTGGTGGCGATGCCGCGGTGCCAGAGCCACGGGTTCTACCGCTCGGCGGCGGGCGGCGGCACGGACGAGGACGTGCGGGAGCTCATCAGGCTGGCCACCCGCGCCGGCGCCGCCGGACCGCCCAGGGTCGGTCCGCGGAGCCAGAGCGTGGCCATCGGACGGATCGACGAGGACGGCCCGTGCGAGTTCGGGCTGGACCACGACGAGCGGGCGCAGGCGCTCATGGGGCCCCGGAGCAAGAGCTGCGCCGTGGGGCCGTCCGCCAGAACGGCGGCTCGCAGTCGTCGCAGCAGGTTTGCTGCTGGTGCTGGTGCCGTCGTCGCTGTCGCGGCGTAGCTCAAGTTCAACGCCGGCCCGGCGGTGCATTGCAGAAAATCTGCGTGCACTGTGTACTAGTATTTGTGCGGTGATCAAAGGATATATACACAAAAAATAATACTATATACGTGACATACACGTCCGTCTGAACGCTCCTTAATTAATTTGGTATACAGATTCGGCGCCTCTGCAGCTGCTCATCCACTGTTCGCTTACTGCAGTCACTCGATTGAGAACGCCGCCGATCGTACATGGAGTATGCGACCATGGGAGCTTGGTTTTGTGTTAGTATTCGTTAGCACCGGGATGTTGACGGGAAAAAAGGGGGTCTTTCTTGACCTTAATAACGGGCGGCGAAATCTGCAGGCTGCTTGCCCCGTTGCGGGCCCAGCGCAGTTATTTTTGACTTGTTACGTTCCCGTTGGACAAACATAATTTGGGATTAGTGGTTGAGCCAGAATTATGCATAAGGGAGGTCAATCAAAAAGCTTTTCAATCGTTTAGCTTATTTGCTTCGATTTTTTACTAGGGCTAGACACTTTTTTTTTTTCAAATTTATTCAATATTTAGCATTTAACCATTCACGTTGTTCTTTCCGAGATAAACTAACCACAATGGAGCCAAAAAAAAAATATACATGAAGATTTGCCCAAAGAAAAATTTATAGATTTATGTGATTGTAGTAAAGTCATGAAAAAAATATGATAAAAGCTTTAATTATATATTTATAATGAAGATTATTAAATTATATATTACATAAAACAAATTTGATGTGATGTGTGTGTGTGGGGGGGGGGGGGGGGGCCATGGCCTGCCAGCCCCCTGGCTCCGCCAGTGTGTTTGGGATTGCTCGTACCGGTACCGTTGTCATCAACCTTGAACTTGAGCTGCCACGAGAGAACCGTACCACCGGAGCACGGTAGCAAAGAAAGCCAACCATACTGCTGGTCATGTACGTTGCTAAAATGATTGTCTCATGTGGTCTTGTGTGGTAAGATTTTGGTGACATGGAGAATAAATAAATAAATATGAATTTATGGATCATTTTGTAGATGCACCATTCAATTAGGTTTCATCGCCACACAGCTCACAGTCTCACACTATCTATTTGTTATACCATGGTTGATAATCCGGGACGATAAGTTCAAGCGAACAGAGCCGGCTGCCGCCGAGCTCCTGCAATACCATTTGCATGGTCGAGGGCGTCAACCACAGTTACGCAAAAGTTGCTGATATGTAGGTACAAGCAACACGGTACATTGGATGTGGATCGACAATTTTAAGTTTTTGGTTCGTAGAAGGTATACCTTTGTGGAACGCTTGGAACGTGAAGGGGAACATGATCCTTACATAATTGGGATGATATACTTAGAACGTAGATATGGAACGAGAATTGTGATTCCCATATATATTTTAATTTTATAGATAAATATATATTATATATATATATATATATATCATAAAATCATTTTTATAAATCGATCCTTGTATTTTTTTTTATTCTATTGTAAAAGATGTTTTAATCCTTGTATCATAAGATAATTAATTTATAGATATTTGTGTTCATAGACATTATCTTAGAATAATTGGGATAACTCCTTGTATTTTATTATGTTGAAAAAGAGGTTTCAACCATTAGTGCTTTCTCATTTTGTTTTCTTCTAGATGGATATAAAAATTGTGTTTTCTTAGCAGAAAAAAAAATGTGTTATGAATTGTTAGAAAACATTATTTGTTAGTATGTCCCTTGGTCCTGCAGCGTGTGGGCTAATAAGGCCCATTTGCCAACGTAATCGGCTTAGAGCATAGCTTAGGTGGCAGAGTTCCCAGGTGGGGCTGCCGGTCGGAGTTCTGAGTTCCGGTTGGGGATAGAATTTCCGGTCTCACACTAGGGTTTTTCTCCGTCTTCGCCGGATTGTTTCCCATTGGACGTTTGTCTCTTGGTCCTGCGGTATGTTTAGGTGGCGTCCCAGTGTTTGCCTCTTCGGTTGGGGTATGTTTAAGGGAAATGTGACAAGTCTCATCGCCTACGGATTCGAAATTTGCCTATAAAGAAGGACATGATCTTTTTCTAAAGAAGGACATGATGTTTCAGTTGTAGATCTTGATTGTACATACGTGAAGTGTGTAGTGTGCGTATGTAGAGTGGGTGTGCGTCACGTGTGTGTGTGTAAGATTGGAGGTGACTACTAAAAAAAAGTTCCTGCGTACATCAAACGTACACGCGCTCGCCTCCGCCCGGCATCCAGCATCGATCCATCGGCCAGCATCCAAGCATGGATCCATCGCTGGCGATCCGGACGTGTCCCAAGCATCGATCCGTCGCTAGTACCGTTTAGCCCCGAACCGCGTTTGGAACGGTCGTTCCAGGGACGCAGTCACGCAGAACGCCACGGCGACCCGCGTTCCGTGTGACTGGCGTCAACCAAAACATCGGCACAGAGGGTCGCAGAGGGGAGCGCCGGCGGGAGGGCAAGGTAGAGCCGTCGAGGAGCGGCAAGAGCGACGCGGCCAACCTTCCTGACCCTTCTCTGCCGACCGCCGGTGGCATCCGAGAGTGCAATTCCCCAGTCAAGGGCCTCCGTGGTTCTATTCTGCCGCCTGCCTCCCTCCTGCCTACCATCATTTTGTTTTCTCTTTGAATCACTACAGTCCATTGAATTCGATTTCAACGCCTGAGATGCCACTGAAGTCCACAGCGTCTAGCAAGTCGCTGGATCTGGGTCCCAGGTACTGCAGTGTACTCCTACTACTAGCTACGAGTAGCCACCTCGCCAACAACTCAAATCATTGAACTAACCCCTCCTGAATACTGCTAGTAGGTGTACTTTAATGGTGCAGTTCTCGATTAATTAAATAAATTAAATAATGCACGTACGCAACATGCGCACCACGAGTAGTACTGTCATTGTCTTAATGTCTTTCCCGAGATATATAAAAACATCCACGACCGACCACGAGTAATATTATCATGAACATATATGATGAATCTATAGTTATACTAATTTGAAGTTATAACAAATCAATACTCTTCTAAGAGATTTGACAAACATATAATTAGAAATACAGTCGTTTTCGATCTGATTGAGATGGGACCCGATCGTCCTTGCTTGTCATTTTAAAATTTGAAAGTCCAGTCCCACGGAGCTCAACATGTAGCGACTCCATTCATCACACCTGCAAGCAAACACGATCCCAAGCATGGCCTTCAAGCAGCTTACGCTTCCGATCCAAGCCGGCGGCAGTCGCGGTCGCCGCCATCTCTCCCTGCCGCTGCGTCTCGCCGCTGCCTGCTGCTACCTCCAGCTCCTCCTTCTGCCGCTGTCCCGCGCATCGTCTTCGTCGTCGGTGGTGGTGACGCACCTGCCGGGATTCGAGGGCCCTCTGCCCTTCTACCTTGAGACCGGGTACGTGGGCGTGGACGACGACACCGGGACGGAGCTCTTCTACTACTTCGTCGAGTCGGAGCGGAGCCCGCTCACAGACCCCGTCCTCCTGTGGCTGACCGGTGGGCCACGCTGCACTGCCTTCAGCGGCTTCGCCTTTGAAATAGGTTAGTGGCCGTCAATAATGCATCATGTGAATATATACAGTTTTTTTTTTTTTCGATCTAGATAGTTTTTCATCTTCTTGCACAGGTCCTATAAAATTTGTGTTGGCACCATATACACCTCACGAAAGCAGCCTGCCGGAGCTGGTCTATAACCCATATTCATGGACACAGGTGAAAAATCATTTCATAGTCCTGAAAAATCTTTGTCTTTTACCTAAAGCCTCATTTGCATCCAGTTTGTGCCTTGTTGATGGTTTCAGATGGCAAGTATTCTCTTCGTGGATTCCCCTGTTGGCTCTGGTTTCTCGTATGCGAGGGATCCCAAAGGCTATGATGTAGGAGACTACTCATCGTCTCTTCAAATCGTCACATTCCTGAAGCAGGTGAAAATAAGCATAGTTGATTGGCAGCCCTGAACAAGTGTTTCTATATGGAAGAACTGTGTGCCTCAATTACTTGCCAACTTCTGTACGGTTATTATGCATGTAGTGGTTCATCGATCACCCGCAGTATCTTTCGAATATTTTCTACGTTGGTGGAGATTCATATGCTGGAAAGGTGGTTCCACTTATTGCACAGTATATTTCAGAAGGTAAACGCTACAGAATGCTCCACATATATCTCAAAAATGCATGAAATTTTTTGAAACAGCGCAAATAATTTCACAATTTAACTGCCATACTACACAATTATCTAATTTTCAGTAAACATGATTTCTATGGTATTCTGAAATTTTGTTCATAAATCTGACACTTGAGTTTTGTTATACTGTACGCTTCAGGAATTGAGGAAAGGCGTCAGCCTCACATCAATCTCAAGGCATGTTTTTCTCCGACCTTCAAACAATTTAAATGGAGACAGGGAAAAAAAGGAGTCAAGATAGTGTGAGATCATGTGTTTGTCTAGTTCTTTATACAATTATTTACAATTTTACAGGGCTATCTAGTTGGCAATCCTATAACAGACGCTTGGTTTGATGGAAACTCCGTGATTCCAGCTTCTCATGGCTTTGGAATCATATCTGATCAGATATACGAGGTACTCTACATACTAATTCCACATCCACACACGTTCACCAAGTCCAGCGTACAGCTTTGTTTAGAATGTTTTCATTTTTTCCTTTTACAAAGGCTGCAGTGGAGCATTGCAAAGGAGATTATGTAAATCGTGCAACTGCAAACAAATTGTGCGCTGAGGTGCTGCTCACTATTGACGATGTAAGAAAGATACATGTGCTCTGACCTGTTTTTGTTTCTTTTCCTCATGTAACCAACCAATGCCACCTTGTAATTTTCACTGCAGCTCCTTTCTGAAATCCCAACAGGACATATCCTGTACGACCTATGCCCTGTAGCCGCGCCAAAACCCAAATATAATGGTGATTCAAGAAGGGTTCTATCCGAAGAATCTACACAGCTGAATGAGGCGCCGCCTCGTCCTAAACTTCATTGTTTTGTAAGTCGATCTCTACCTCTGGAGTTAATTTTATACTTGATTTAGACGAAATGCATGTGCTGTGAATTCATCTGGAATTGTTCCTGAATTGCAGACATACGGTTACTACCTGTCTTACTACTGGATGAACAACAATACTACCAGGGATGCTCTTGGGGTCAAGGAGGTATCTGTTTTCAGTTTGTATTCCTGAATACTTTCTTGTCAGAAAACTGCTTCTGCTAAGCACGAATCTACAATCTGTGGTTAATGATTCTCTAGTCCACATAATCAAGGCATTTTTGGCACTAATGGCTTTAAATAACAATGACCCAAATACACCGATCTTCAAAAGGGGACAGTTGGCGAATGGATAAGGTGCATCAAAGGGCTTCCTTACACAGAAGACCTCCCAAGCAGCATCAAGTACCATCTAAACCTCACGACCAAAGGCTACCGTGCACTTGTGTACAGGTGAGCATCCAAGAATTCATAACAGTTCTTTCTACCTGAGCCTCAACCTGAACCTTCTTCCATGCCATGCCATTGCGATTTCTGTGGGCGCAGTGGAGACCATGACCTTATGGTACCGTTCCTCGGCACGCAAGCGTGGATAAGATCACTGAATTTCTCCATAGTTGATGACTGGAGAGCATGGCACCTCAACGGCCAGGCTGCTGGGTTAAGTCATCTAACTAACTCCCTTCTTCTTTTCCCTTACATACACTGACGTGTACAAGGGGTTTAGTTCACCTGCTGAGTATATAAATGTTTGCCAAATAGAAACTAGTATATATTGCAATCAAATCGTCTGGAATCCGCTCTCTGACAGGGACGTCACTTGCATTCTTTTTCTTTAAATTGTCCTGTTCAGGTTTACGATAACATATGCCAACAATTTGACCTTTGCGACAGTGAAGGTAGCTATCTCTCTAATCCCAATCAGCTTTCTGTCGATAGCTCACACACGTTTTCACGGTTGGATCAGCTAATCAGACGCACTCCAAGTAACCTAATACGTTGTTGCTTGCGCAGGGTGGTGGCCATACTACTCCAGAATATAAGCCTGAAGAAAGTTTCGCGTTGGCTCAAAGGTGGCTAGACGGTGAGCCTCTCTGACATATCTGCTCTGCCCTCAACTCAAGTGTCAAATCCCAACGATGGTGACTGCTACGCAATATCAACAACCGCCAGCATTGTTTTATCTGACAAATCCTCCTATGTACTGAACTTCACCCAAATTGGTGTATGATTCTTCTTAGGCTCGTTTTCTTTCTTATTACTGTAACAAAACTTAAGAGATGTGCTATATGTTTTGTAAAATAACAAACATGTCCTTGAAATTTCAGTGGCCATATATAGCCAGACATAGTCATTTGTTATATGATTTTGTAAAATAGAAAGTCTGTTGTGGACCTCTTTTTTTTTTGAGAAAAAAGAATTTTCTATTTTACAAAACAGCTAAACAATGAAATTTAGCTATTAAGTTTAACCAAACTATTGGAGTTTCTCTTATGTCTCCTATGCTTTCAAGGAAAAAAAAAAATTATGTATGTTTGCCTCTCCTCTCTACTCGTCTGTTCTGAATTCACAATATGGACGACTGCAGTGAAAATCTAGAACCATCTAAAGTAATTGTTCACTTAACTATTGCCATTGGATATAAGCTCGCATAAGCCATAAGCAATGGGTAATAAGAAGTAAAGAGGAATAAACTATCAGACCCTATGTTGTACATAAGCGCTTCATCACATACCATTCTCATGCAGTGCCTCTGATGGTATTGAGGCCTCTAAGCAGAAGAATAACATGTTCCTAAACAAGTATTCATACTAGTAGCGTACCCCGCATGCCAGGCCCCTTACCACACTGCGCGGGTCGGGGGGCAGCCACTACCTTGCACACTATCACTAAATATGCATTATAGGGAGGCTCAAACCCTGGACCTTCCGGTCACAAACAGTAAAGCACTACCGCTTGCATGTAAGCATGTGGAATGGAGTTAAGGTCAATAGTCCTCCAAATATCTGCATTATAAACCGAGACACAAGATAAAAGGGTACTCCACTGAATGGAGGATACTGCAGTTAACTATCATAGAGGTTCAGGACATAAGAACCCTACTGAATGCAACAGAGAATTCAGTGGAGCTAAGTCTACTGCTTTATACATACTAGCACGACATTCCCAGTCACATTCATGAATAGTAGCACACTACTAAGTCTGGAATAAACAACTTAGAAGATCACCACTCTGCTACTGGTGGCTACACACCACAAACCTACAGTTTGCGACGCTTCAGCATTGTTCTCTTGACTTGATTGTGATATGATGGTGTCATCAAATCATCCAACATTAGGCTGTCCAAAATATTTCCTGATTATCCTGCAGAGAACATAGCAGGCTTAGCAACTTGTGGATAATAGTCAAATAAGCAATCTATTAGTTATTAAAAAGTAACATGGTTTAATTCACTTGGGCAGGATTACTGTAAGAAAACTTTGAAGTAACTGGTTTATCTTAATTTCCCTTTAAGCAATTGACAAAGCTGTGCAAATAAATAAATAGTTAAAAATAAAAATCAAGCACCCTTATTGAATCATTCAGATAATCAGAAGTGGCAAAACAGTGGATAATATCCTAAAAGAATCCACCAAATTCTTGTACACAAATGGTTCTTGTTAATTAGATATTCAACATAGCAAAGGGTCAGGCAGAAGCTAATATTGCAGGTGAACTGTGCACCATTAAAAAAATTTGTCAGCAAAAAGGCATAGTAGTTAATAAGGGGGAAAAAACTAAGCATGCAAATAAAAAAAAAAAATTTGTCCCTGAAGAACTATGGTCCTGTTTGGTACAGCTTCTATTTTCATGGTGTTCACAGATTAATCAGAAGCTGTGCAGAACAACAATATTCTGCAGCAGCTTATCAGTAACCAGACCAGGAACTAACTGAATAAGCAAACTACACTTTTCACCAGCTTCTCATAAAAGAAATTCTGCACAATTACAAGTTATGCCAAACAAGACCTATACTGCTCTCTTTACATATCTAAGAATCAAAATTACCCCCCTTGCCACTGGCAAACAAGTTGTTTGCTACAAGAAAATTTCTAATTATATAATCAGCATTCACAATAGAACAAAAACTTGAAAGATTTAACCACAAGATTTCAACATTTCACACAAGAATATTTCATTGCTATATAGCAAAACAAATATATTAGGGGCACTTGCAAATTGCAATTGATTCTTAAAAAAACATGAACAGAAGTAATAATAGGAGAAAGTTTCAGTTATACCTGAATGTACCATGGAATCTCAAGGAGCAGGACCCTGTTTGAGCTTGAGCGATTTAACATGTTCACAAAACCGCCGATGTTTCTCTTTCACTTCAGCTATCGCCTTGTCAGCAGCCTCTGCATTCTTTGCTAGAAGGAATTTCTCGATCTGAACAAACCACTCCCCCAATGTCATATCCTCCAATCTGCGTCTTCCTTTGTGCTCCCCCACATGGCCTTTCTCTCCACTGGCACCAATAGCTTCGCTCTTGTCATTCTTTTCCACTTCTCCAACACCATCCAGCTTTGACCCAGGTGACTCTTTTTCCCTCAATTCCTGATCCAATTCAGTTTTCCCTCCCTTGCTCAAATTCTTCACCTCCTCTTCTTCCACACCACCATTGTCAGCAGGAACATGCTGAGCACTGACACTCCCCTCTATTGCCCTCTCTGTCAATGTCGCATCCTCCTCCACATCCACCATCTTCTTCTCATCCTCCATAGATGCCTTTGAGTTTTCATCCAACTTGTCATCCTCAGTTGCCACCTTATCCTCTTTAGAACCATCATTCACGGCCAACACCCTCAATGGACTTCCCACTTGTTCCCTGCCATCAGCCATATCCCTATTCTCCTGCTCATTTTCATCGTTCTCAACAATTGCATCCTCAGCCTTCCTTGCACTTGCCCTCGTAGCCCTTCCTCGACCTCGGCCTCGGCCTCCTCTGCCCCTCCTTGCTCGTCCTCTCCCAGCCGCCGGCACCACCTCACCCTTGCCCTCGGCAGCTGTCCCTTCCTGATCTCTGGCCACAGCCAACTCACCTTCCTCTTCCTTCTCGGGACTTGCCCATGTAACCCGTCCTCGCCCCCTTCCGGTCCTCACCACTTCCCCCTCATCGTTTTCGCACCCCAACACCTCACCTCTCCTTGCAGCAGCTCTCGTTGACCTAGTATTTTGCGGCTGTGGCGGAACGACGACCGTCGCTGCAGCCTTCCTCGACCTGCCACGGCGCGGTATTGCCGCTTCCTCCTCTTCATCTTCATCTTCAGCTTCCATCTCCACCCCAGCGGGCTCAACGGCCTTCTTCCGCCCGCCTCGGCGTGTCGGGAGTGCAGCTTCCTCCTCCACTTCATTCCCAGCTTCGAGGGCTTCCGCCGCACCGGCCTTCTTCCGCCCGCCTCGGCGAGTCGGGAGTGCAGCTTCCTCCTCCACTTCATTCCCAGCTTCAGGGGCTTCCGCCGCACCGGCCTTCCTCCGTCCGGCCCTGCGAGGAACCTGTACCTCCACCGCCGCCGCTGCGTTGCGCGCAGAACGCCTAGTCGCGGCGGGGCCCGGTCCCGGGCCTGCATCGGTCGATATGGAGACGGCGAGCATGGTGGTCTCCCCGATCTTGATGAGGTCCCCGTCGGAGAGCGGGGCGGGGATAGTGGCCACGAGAGGCGTACCGTTGAGGTCGGTGCCATTGGAGGAGCCTAGATCGGTGACGGCCCACCGGCCCGCAGGCGGCGGGAGGAACTCGACGGAGAGATGCTTCTGCGACGCGCCCGCGTCGCCCACGGAGAGGTCGTTGCCCTTGGCAACGCGGCCGACACGGAGCGCCGGCGCTCCGGCACGGCGCTGGATGGTCTTCCCCTCGCAGGGGCCCTTCTTCACCAGGAGCGTAAGCGCAGGCGGCGGATCCGCCATCGAGGGGGCTCAGGGGTCGGGGGTCGACGAAGAGGGAAGGATTTCAAATTTTTGGGCGGAGTTGGGGAAGAGTGCCGGAAGCAGCCGGCTGTGGACTCGGGGAGTCGGGGGCCCGGTTGAAGCATGTATATATACTGGGCGAATGAGATTCTGTTTTTTTTAAAAAATATATATATAGCAAACGTTTGTGTACGATGCCCCGGAACCATTCGTTCGTGGGATGATTTGCACTTTTCCTATGCTGTCGAAAAAAAAATCATCCAACTCCATCTTGCAACGTGTTAGTTATGATTTATGAGAACACACTTTAATTTATCATTATCTTTCCATAGAAAAAAAATTGTTAGTTTTTTTTATATTATAAATATATAATTAACATTTTATTTGTGGTATAAATATATTTGAATTTTTAGTATGTTAGCTAACACAAAGGGAGTAAGCCCCAATTTGTAGGTACTCAATGACGAGAATAGAGTTGATTAATTGAAGAACAAACTCCTCGCGGATAGGCACATTTGCATCCAAGGGTTCAAATTACGTTGTTCAAAATGTTGTTCAAAAAAAAGAACGATTTTGTTAGTTGCGATTTATGGTATAAATATAAAATTTATGTTAGCTAACAAGCACTAAGATAATGACAAATCACACCTTTGATGATTTGAACGACAGTTAGGTGTAAGCCCCAATGACACGGTTGGGGTCAATGACGAGATATAGTTGATTAGTTGAAGAACAGACTCCTCGCGGATAGGCATCTGTCATTTGCAGTTGCTAATTTCCACGCAAAAAAAGTAGCAGTTGCTAATTATTGTCTAAATTAGTTTCAAAACATTGTTCCCTCAAATCCAAATTATAAATCAGTTCAAAAATCATAATTTGCAAATAAACTTATACCTCTAGATATATGCTACAAGTACATAGCAAAAATCTATTGTCTTGAAAAAGCCAAAATAATTTAATTTAGGTTAAGGGAGTTAGTATTTCCAAAAATATCAAGGTGCAAAACTTTTGCAATGTAACAATGACAGAAATATCAGAACGGCCTGTCACCCAGATAATTTGACAGAACCTGATGTATAACTTGGTTGAGAGGGAGGCGGTGTTACAGTAACTCATTCCATTTGTAACCATCTGGTACAAGTGTAGCGCTGTCTATAACTACCAAGAAATGGTTCTGGAAGCTGCTCTATGTTTTCTGACCAAAACTAGCATTCTGAGTCTGACACCCACAATGAATTGTGGTAGTCATAACCCACAGAAAGAAATGGTTCTGGAAGCTGCTCTATAATCACGAACTCATTCTCAAAGATGCTCTGCCATCAATTGTGGTAGTAATCACCCACATAAAGATTTGTACAATGTCATCTTCACCCATGAACATTTGCCAAAAATCAGTCTCAATACTAACAGAAGACAACCTTTTCGCTGTGTATTGTATGCATCTCATATGTTGAAGCCTAAAATCAATTGTCTCTTGACTCTTTTGGAAGTATCTCACGTCTCCACAACCTTAAAGGGAATCTTCGACCTGCAAACAAGCAAACTCAGATTCTACTGGCTGAAACAGCAGATGCTGAAAGTATTGTAAAGGAACATACCTCTTGGGCTTCTTGAGAAGAATTTCAGCACCTCATCAATCAAAATTACCTGACAATTAGATGAAATTAGTCTGCCAAATAGTTAATCAGAGAAAATATTTGTTTTGAAAGATCCGAATGATGTTAAGAAAAGATACAAAAACACAAAAAATGGCCGTGTTGTAATACAATGATATTAGCAAAACACATACTCCCTCTGGTCACAGAAACACGTCATTCAGGACAATATTTGGTCAAACGCTAAAAACTACTAGTACAAACATCAAAACTTTTAAATTATTAATTTTGGAACCATGTAAGTTATGTGTGTAATTGTATTCAAAATTACTTGCAACATCTCAAAAAGAAGGATTTCAAGAATGACGCCTAGAAGAAATTACTGGTCAAAAAGATACACATTGAAGATCGATATGGTCCAAAGTCAAATGTGATAAGTATTTTTGACAGGAGGGAGTATCACAGAACAAGTCAAGGGACAAAGAGTACTAACAGGGAAGGATAGATAAAGAACAATTTTCCAAAAACCCACGACAATGGAGAGACCTGCAAAATAGATTTAGGGTTTATCAATTTATTTTTCAAAAATAAGAAGGTGCAAGAAGACAAAATGAAAGAAAAAGAAAAATTACTTACAGAGAAAAGGGCCGATAGTGGTTCAATGTACAGGACTGAACATGAAGAAGCATTGTCAGAATAATGGACCCAACAAGCCACAGGTTACTCCATGGATGAATGACACTGCACGAGTGAAGCTACATTAGTACAACATATTTTGGTACATGCCACAGCCTTTTCATAGACACCTGTTATTCTCAAGCTCACAGAATGGGGGGGCCAAGACAAAACAAGCAGAAGGCCATGCACCACAGAACATAAAAATCTAGATTTTGAATGTCTGCTTCCAATATCATAATTCAAATCTCAAAGATGTGAGGTGTTTTTTTGGTAGTGATGAAGACACAAAAGACCATGACCAATGTCATCTTTACCCATAACTCTTTTTGCCTTAAAGGTTACAATACTAACAGAAACCTTTTCGAACAAAGTATGCATCTCAATAACAAAGCCTAAAATCAATTAACAAAGAGCTTTGACTCTTTTTGAATTGGTCACGTCACTTAGGTTAAACATCTTCGACCTGCAAACAAGCAAACAGTCATTGAAACAGTTGATGGATGAGATGCTCAAATATACTGCAAGGAACATACCTGCCTTGTAGAACATGAATCAAAATTCACCTGCCTCAGTAAAAGAAAAATTTGGAGTGTATAAAATAAATAAAATTTAGTCTGTCCAAAAGAAACATCAGGAGAAAATATTTGTTTTGACCATACACTCATGATGTTACAGAAAAATGATACAAAGAAAGACAAAAACATCAGTCTAGAATAAAATATTAGTTGACATATGAAACCAAACACGTCATTAACAATATTTGGTCAAACGCTAAAAAACTACTAGTTTATTTTAAAATATTTAAATATTAATTTTGGAACCATGTACTTAACAACCAATTGTATGAAAAATCATAACATCTCAAAAGAAGGATTTCAAGAATGACGCCTGTTGAAGATAACATACCCACACAAATCATGGAACAAGAATTAGTAATAAAAAAGATACACATTGAAGAATGAATAAAAAATTCAAATGTGATAACTTACCAATTCAGAATATTTTTGACAGGAATAAACGAAACCACCAAACAAAAGTATCATAGAACAAGTCAAGGGACAAAGACAGTACTAAAGGGAAGGATAGATAAAGAACAAATACTCAACCCAATAATGGAGAGAAGAAAAGAGATCTCAGTTTATCCAATTTATTTTAAAATAAATAAGATTAAAGGACCACTGAAGAACAAAGAAAAATTACTTACAGAGAAAAGGGCCGATAGTGGTTCAATGTACAGGACTGCTACATGAAGAAGCATTGTCAGAATAATGGACCCAACAAGCCACAGGTTACTCCATGGACGAATGACACTGCACGAGTGAAGCTACATTAGTAGTACAAGTGTACAACATATTTTGGTACATGCCACAGCCTTTTCATAGACACCTGTTATTCTCAAGCTCACAGAATGGGAGGGCAAAGACAAAACAAGCAGAAGGCCATGCACCACAGAACATAAAAATCTAGATTTTGAATGTCTGCTTCCAATATCATAATTCAAATCTCAAAAAGTGAGGTGTTTTTTTTTTTTTGGCTCTGAGTGAAGACAAAAAGACCGTGACCTTTGTTTCTTTTCCTGTTTACCCCTAACTCTATCTTTTGCCTTACAGGTTACACCGATAATAGAAACCTTAGAACAAAGTGACAGTAATGAAGAACAAAGAGCTCTTACAGCAGAGATTGGTTTTCACTTAGGTTATTCAAGGCATTAAACATCTCAACAACCACAAGCACAGTCATTGAAACAGTTGATGGATGACGATCCTCAAATATACTGCAAGGATAATTTGTTTGCCTTGTAGAACATGAATCAAAAAAATTGACCTGCCACAGTAAAAGAAAAGTTTGGCTCATATAAAATAAATAATACATATTAGGGTCACAGAAGAAACATCAGAAGAAATACAAATTAGACCATACACTCATTCGGCACCATACAGAACAAATGATACATACAAAGATCAATGAACATCAGTCTAGAATGAAACATAGTTGACATATGAAACCATGCAAATTAACCGCCTCTCAAGGATGCTGTTCCAGTGTGAGCCTATCCCAGTTGTTAACTGGGATTTTCCTTTTTGATCTTTTATTTTAAAATATAAGATACCTGATTAAAACCAATTCACTAAACAACCATCAACTGAAAAATCATAGCCTATACAGGACTACCATGTTGAGGATAACATACCCAGCAGGTCATGGAACAATAATTCCAGTAATAAATACACAAAGGTACCAATGAAAAAAAAAACAATTCTAAATTCTCAACTTACCAATTCAGAATATGGTAATCTAGGACCATTCTCAGAATAAACGAACCACCAAACAAAACCCGCTATAGTAGCAAGACCAACATAAGCTGCATTAGCAAAGACAGAAGACAATAAACAAACATGAGTCAAAAGCCACTACACTTATAAGTAGGAATAATCAAATAATAAGTAGACAGAAGAAAAGAACCTCCAATGACCAAATAACGGAAAAAAAGAGCCATCCACTGACCACAGCTTCATTAACCTGGTAATTTCAACAGAAAAAACACACTGTTTAATATCTATAGCAATTAGAAAATTAAAAACATAGCATTTTACTTGAAATCACTTGTCTAGCAATTCCTAGCCATTAAAATAAACTCATGCATGTAGCAATCATCTAATTTGATATGTAGTCATCAAAAACAAGTGATTAGCAAATCTACAGTCTCATAGATACAAGGATTTGCTTAATGCAAATCCCACAAATAGGTACAGCAGTATTCTTGTAGACAAAGAATTTCAGGTGCAAATAAAAAGTCTCAGTAAGTATGTTATAATGCTGCTGCTCACTTGACTAATTGAGTACCGATACAACATCTGTTAACACACAGTTTCAACAAAAGTTTAAGCAAAAGCTACCAGCATGAAATCATAGATAGCTATTGATAGACTCAGATAGTCAGGTGCACAATCAAATTTTTAGTTGTTTATTACCTTTCGAGGCTTGACTGTCATGATGTTGCCATCAGGCTTGTTGAAGCCAATAGCAGTTGCAGGCAATCCATCAGTAACAAGGTTCACCCAGAGTAACTGGACCTGCAAAGCAATGATGAAAAGGTTAAGCATAATTTGCATCCATAAATAAAAAGCAGAAAAATTCACAACAAAAAATGAAACGGGTGTTCACAAAGGGTCTGCAAGTAGGCATGTGGTTTGCCTATGGTGGAGCAGGTCAACATAAACCCAAGGGGGAAAAAACTCTAGCACATGATAAAAATGTGGCATACAACATTTATGAAGATCGTTATCACAATAGTTTGTAAATAAACACAAAAAGAGATAAAAGTATACACTCACAGGTATAAGTGTGTCAGGCATGCCAAGCACTGCCGCCACAAAAATACAAACCACCTCCCCAATATTTGATGAAATCATGTACCGGATAAACTGCTTCGTGTTATTATATATGGCTCTTCCCTCCGCAACAGCCTATGAACAATTTGTAGAATAGGATTTGGATAAAGATCATCAACTGAAAATAATAGCCGATTGTTCTCATTATTTGTATATCATGCAATGAGAAATAATCTTACTGCAACAATCGTGGCAAAATTGTCATCCGCCAAAACCATGTCTGAAGCACTCTGAGATAGAGAAACATTACAAGTGCATTCAGTGATTAAATACATGAAACAACCATTATGGAGCTTCACTCAGTTGGCAATTGCTGAGACACAATGCACAAAGGCTATTTAGATAGACTCAGCAAATATTCATCACAACTTAAATAAAATACAAAAATGTTTTCATTAGCTGGTGCAAATGACTTTCTACAGGAGAGTATATACGCTCAGGTTCTACAAGCACACGACTAAGGTAGAGAGCGTTCTCTTTGTGCCAATACTCCAAGAGATTCATCCAAAGAGATAGTCTACTGTACAAGCTCCTTCCTTGGAGTTGGCACAACCCAGGACTGGCTGGTTGAGGAGACAGCTTTTGATGCCATTTGGGTCTTAGTGGCAGTTTTCATCCCCAAAAAGAATGGAATGTATTTTTAGTGACTTGTAAAAGGTTGTATTTTTCCTGCAAAATTTCGCAATGAATCACCTGATGTATGCCAGGCGCCCTTGAAGGTGACACAGCTCCTCAAGGTATTGAGTGTATAAAGGCCCATCACTACTATAGGCCCATACGGCTCATGGGGCTCTCTAGATATAGCAATCTCCATCTACTGGAGTGATCATCTTCTCAAATCCCAAAGGTTAGTAACAATGAGGAGGCATTTAGAGTATAGCCTTCATTTTCACTTTCTACTTTAGTTGGCTGGAGAAAATGGACCATTTTTTTGTGTGTGTCTTAGGAGCCAGTTTTACAACGGGAAGAGGGAGGGGGGGGGGGGGGGTATTTTACTTTTTAATACCTTTGCAACTGCAGTTCCTGATCCCATTGCTATTCCTATATCCGCTTTCTTTAGTGCAGGTGCATCATTGACACCATCTCCAGTCATAGCAACCTTGTACGTGAAAATAAAATACAATTTAGTATGTCGAATGATGGTTGGACCGTTGGAGTTTGCCATGTCATTACTGGGATAAGTTAATTGCCCCTTAAAGTAAATTTGGCATATCAACCATATAATGATAATAAACAGTGTATGAGCTACATAATAAGACCTAAGCAATGTTTAAAAGAAACCCTAATGGACAGAAGTGTCCTTAAAGAAATACATGCCACCGAAGTTTTGTTAGGTACAATGCTCCAATCCCATCATTGATGAATAAAGAAGAACGACAGGGTGGTTTATGATAGGTATCATATATAAATGTTAGCTTACCACTTCATTATGTGTTTGCAAGGCTTCAACAAGCATCTTCTTATGAGAAGGTTCCACTCTGCACCATCCAGTATAAATTATCAGCTTAGTGAAGGACAATTGAAAGTAAAGAATTGAGAACGTCACTATATGATATTATATCATTACACATTTTAAAACAAAGTTCAACATCAATTATGAGTAACTGCCCCCATGTCGTTTATCAGAAACATCCAGATTCAACCCAATGTTGAGGCTGCTGCTAGGTCTCATTTTTCATATCCGAAGGTGGTTCTGGTATGTTATGGTGGCCAGCAAAGTAAGAATCGAAAATCTTTTGCTTAGGTAGTCGAAATTGAGAAACAAAATCCTCTTCAACCAGACATGATGAAATTCTGAATTGAAAAGAAAATTTATTTTCTCACAGCCTGTACACTGGTAAGCAAACTATAATGCACAGTACAAGAAGTAGCCTCTTGTTCCCATTTTTAACCAGAAACTTTTCAAGTACACTATGTTCTCTTTCCTTGAAACAAGAAGTACCGTAGGCATGTGAACATTAACAAGAACAAGAAAAACTCGATCTATTTCATACGTTGTAGACACCGGGCCACTATTATATTTGTTTTAGATTATTCTCTTGTGTGATCATAGCTAATCTTTCACCATTTACATGCCCCTTGTCTAATGCACGTGCAATCAGCAAGCGCCAGATTGCATGAGAATTTGGCCATCATGACTGCTCTGGTTTGGTAAATAGCAAAACCCTTATGTTATTGTGCACTCAGCTTTTATAGCTTTCAAAATTCAAACCCAGTCAAAAGCTAAGCGATGATCTGGGGCGATGTGTCAAGCATTTTTCATCCACCAAAATAATTCCTGACATTCTGCTTGTCCTTTTAGCTTCACAATTCAAGACCATTCAAAGGAATAGCTGTCCTGACTTATCGAGAAGACAATTATATGAGATCACCTTGAAAACAGAACCATCCTTTGTAATGCGTTTGCCCTTTCCAAAGGAGGCAATACTTCAAACTCCGATGCTGTATAGGAATACCCTGCAAAGTCATTCAAGTGCTCAAAAGCACCAATTTGCCGACACAGAGATTCTGCTGTAGACTAATAGAGTGCGTATTAATTTTCTCACCAGTAGCAAAAGTACTCAAAAGGTAAGCCTAGATTTCACCAACCTTGTTATCCCCAGTAACAACTATAACACGGATCCCCGCAGACATACAAGAGTGGATAGCATCCCAAACTTCTTCTCTTGGTGGGTCAAGCATCCCAACCTAAACAAGTACCAAAAGAAAATGGTTTCATCAATAGCTAAATTAATATCATACGCAACAGAAACTAAAGGCAAAACACACTACAGCAAGAAGAAAATGTAACAGAAAACAAAGGAAGAGAGGAAACAGAAGGAGAATGATAAACCATACCAATCCTATAAATGTGAGGTTGGCCTCGTCACCATAAGAAATACTTTGTTGACCAGCTGGCATCCGTTTTAATGCTAATGCTAAGCACCTTAGTGTGTCTTTCCCTGCAAAACTAGAGTTTCAGGAGCATTTAGCATATTTATACTACAGCCTAAAAGTATAATATATGTTTTTACAGTATCAATCTAAACAAAGTTTACAAGTGCATGAAAACAGAACAATCAATCAAAACAACAAGTTTAGCCCAAGGAGAAAATAATCAAGGTCCCTTGCCAAAGTGTCAGAAGTATTACTAACTTTTTTTCTCGAACACAAAGTATTACAACTACGTTGATATTTTGTTTTCGCTAACATGCAAGAGAGCTGTGTATCATCATATTAAGAAGAAACTAACTACATTGATATGAATTGGATATTTCCATATTATACTATTATAGTAAGATTCAGCAAAAGAAGGTAGCATGCCTTAAGACAGATAACATAAACATATGAAAAGGCTAACCTTTGAAATCTAGCTTCCAACTCATTACGAATGTCCATAGTCAATGGTACCGAAGAACCATCATCATTGCACAATATATGTGTGCATCTGGCCATTATACTTTCAGGGGCACCTTTTGAAAACATAATTTCTTGGTGTTTTCTACTGCAGAGGACGCTCATCATTTTGCGGTCTCGGGAGAAGTCTAGAACAGATATCTAAAAAAAAAAATCAGAAAATAGACAATGAACAATGAGAGCAGTGTCAGTAATACCATATGGTCTACTAATCCCATCAGTTGTCCATGCATTTGAGGAACTGTGCTTGCTTGGTCTACTAATCCCATCAGTTGTCTATGCATTTGAGGAACTGTGCTTGCTTGGTAGGGACTAGTGACCAAGGTGCAGAGGGACGGGCAATTAAGATGCCAAATGTATTCATCAAACCTGAAGTTCCCAGGCAGCATTTGAAAACCTTGAAGTTATAACGATGTGACTAGAAAGTCATTCGAAACTTCTTGTTTTATTTTGCCTATTTACTAAAGGAGTCATTTTCTGACTTTCTAAATATTCAAAAGATGTTCCCATAAGAAAATACAAATGATGATGAGCTTTAAGGGAATATAAACCTTTCTAAACTGATTTTCACAGATATTCTTTAAGGGAATATAAACCTTTCAGTACAGAAGAAATATAGCAATTTTTTTTCTTCTTAATATAAAGATATGCAGCTCTCCTGTGTATTCAGAAACAAAAAAATAAATATAGCAATTCAAACAAGATGAGAGTAATAACCTTTCTAAACTGATTTTCCCAATAGTGGTTGCAGTATGATGCACGTTCATGCTTAGTTAGCATGTTGAGGGCTGAAGGCATTGAGTCAAAACCAGGAAGACCAACCTAAAAGTAATGTATGAAATGAACATTAAAATTTAAATGAAGTTCATAAATCCCGTGAAAGAAAAAGTGCACAGATATTTATAAATATGCAGTAACTGACCTTCTCCACCAGCACACGGAGAGCAACTTCAGTGGACTCTCCAATTTTTTCGTAAGATTTTTTATCAGGATTGTATTGTAGAGTGGACTCGTTGCAAAAGAGCTGAGCACATAGCAAGATGGAGGAGACATGGTGATTGAGGAGGAAACTCTAACTGCAACAGATGAAAGTCCTTTAATTAGTTCTAAAACCCTAAATCCAAAAGAGAACTGCATCTATACTTGTGTAATAACATAGGTGGTGTAACAAGTGGCTAAGATAGCGCTGGAGTGTTTCACATGCACACTGGCAAGTTATCGGCATGACATACACTACCAATCATACTCTGTTCTGTTTCCCTAATGAAAATCATTCATTGATGAAACTGGGCTTCTCTGAACAAACTGCTAAAATCTCCAAGAGGGTGTGATGGGCCATTTCAGGTGCTAGGTGTTTCCTTCTATAAAATGCAAGCACTTTTCTCTCCATAAATTGAAGAGAACATAACTTATGTTCAATAATGCAGGTTTTTAGATTTTTTGCACTATGAGAACCCCAGAAATTGATGGAACCTAGAGAATATGCTATTTACCTGCAACCCACCAGCATCGTAAATAAAACCATCAGGAGCAAATGTTGTTCCACTAATGGAGTACTCATCAGTCATTGGTCTCTGGTGCACAGACCGCACAACGCACACCTGTGATAAAAACACTTCATAAGGTGTGCGCATGAAAATAATTTTAATTACCTGTCGTATTTCAGCTACATGTCATACACAGAACCTGTATATGCAACAAGAATAACAATGGAAACAGCTAAATTAAAGAGAAACGCAGCACCTTTGACACAGACATCATGTTTGTTGTAAGAGTACCAGTTTTGTCACTGCAAATAACTGTTGTGCATCCTAACGTCTCTACAGAGGGAAGTGACCTAACAATGGCATTCAAGCGAGCCATTCTCTTGGTACCAAGAGCTAAGCACCTAGAAGAAAAACAAACAAATGATTTATGAGGTTTACTTCAATGTGGATGGAATATAGAGTAGGACACCACATCTAAGCAAACATGATCTTGGGACAACTGAGAATTGTTCACAGGAAACTCACGTTGTTACCACAGCTGGGAGACCTTCTGGAATAGCAGCGACAGCAAGAGCAACAGCTACCTATCAAACGAAAAACAACAGAGAGTACATGCTTTGAGAAACAATATTAGGAGCAAAACGCAAATGAGTAAGGATGAGTCACGTAACCATACACCCACAGTTGGGGCGGTAATTTACAAAATCAACTAAAATGGTGTGCTATAGCGATGAATAATTTATCAGCAGCTCTGATGATAAATTTTTTAAGATGCATAACGTGTAGTGCATTGCCATTTAATAGTCACAAAAATATAAAGGTGAGAAGAAGATTTTTGACAGGGTCAGTTGACTTGGTAATAAACTGGAGAAGCATAAGTTGTACCTACAGAACGAAGTAAAAAAAACTAACAAAGGAGTATGATGAGAAGACATCCTTGGTTCCCTTTAAATGTAATTATCTTATAAAACCATACCAACTGGTGGGTTTCATCATCTTAGACCCGACCAGGGGGGAGAGAAGTTCCCCTGGTTATGCCCATAAGAAGTTTGTGCCAGCCTTCACCATCAACTGGTGACAGGGGTTTCATCAACCCCCATACTTCAAGGTCTAACCAGTGTAACTCAGGAGAAGTTGGCATACTGCACACAGCTTGGAATCACTAATATATACTAAGGCCAAATAATGTATCCTGGAAGCAGACACACGTACACACACTTTTACAGCATAATTTCCAAGTGTTCAACCTAATAAATAAGATAGTACATGCAAGACGGGAGATTAACCCACACTGATTGAATGTTACAGAAATGTAACTTGAAACATAGGAGCAACAGCATACCTTAAAATAGTGGATGGCACCCCTAACAAAGCCACCATGAGAAGGATCTCGGAAATGTCCAATATTTACAACCCAAACAAGTATGCAGATCCCTGCTATCACCTGAAAAGAAAATTATATTATGGAGAAGCTTGAAAAGGCATTTGAACTGCACAATTTGTCTGGAATAAATGCAGGGACCCACGTTCGACAGAATAAATATTTCATTTCTCTCTGTGACACTATAATATTTTACAACAATATCACTGTGCATTGACACTGCAGCTTCTACTGATAAGTTTTACATTAAGATCCAGGAAAAACATTATACCAAGGCTGCTTGGATTGTATAATGTCATCAGTCTCTCAATAGTAGATACTCGATACATAAAATGTTTCAATGACCACTTCAGTGCTAAATTTCCATGCCATAGTATTTCTTAGTTTTGGAAGGAAAACAACAACTCACAACTTGTTGAAAGGACCATCATCACCTTTGCCAAAAAAGTACCAAATTCATCAAGCTTTTTCTTCAACGGTGTTGCTTCCTGTAATATTGTGAGGATTTTAACTGTGAGCAGAATAATCATCATATAAATCAGGGGAGGCTACAATTAATCAAAGTACAAATAGGCATACTAGTTGCAACATTAAAGGAAGGTAAAGTTAGAATGAAGTTAATAGCATAGTTCGATTCTCACTGAAGATGTAAATGAGAAGAAATATGTGTTCGATTACTTACATCCTCTGTTCTTAGCATAGCATCACGTATACTTCCCATTGCAGTATTAGAACCAACCCCAATAACGATTGCTCTTGCTCTACCAGCTACAACACAACAGTGCCCTGGGAAACAACAACAGCACAAACATAGAATTCTCAGAGGAGACAACAAAAGTTGGGAGTAAAAGGATAATAAGGTGTTTTAGAATGTGCATATTCAAATATCATTTCAGCACAATTACCAGGAACTCAAGAAAAAACTAGGGTTAATTTAATCTATCCCATCACAATTGTCATGTTTCTGAGTTCTACCATTATTATTATTCATCTGTAAGGAATCATGCCACCACAAGATTTCATGTACCTGAAATATGCCACTTTATACGTTTAGTACAATATTGGGCCCATTACAAGCAATTGTATTCTCATATGGACCAAAATGCCTCTGCTACTCCCATCTCCCTCCACTCACTGACCTGCGGCCCCATGTGTCACCCCCTCCCTACCACCTGAGCCCCGCCGTCTGCTCACTCATAATTAGTGTCTGCCTCCTGCCCCTACTCCCATGGCCAGCCTCCACCTGCTCCAGCTGCCAGGGCTCAGGGATAACCCGTGCCGCCGCCACGTCTCTCCCAACGGCAAAGCTACACCACCTCTTGAAGATCCCTCCAGCTCTCGGCTTCAACTCATGCGCAGTCAAAACAGCGGAACCAGCGAGTGGTAGCATGACGCCGACACCAGGTTAACGTGCAGACGCGGCTCAGCAAAGCCAGCAACACAGCAAGGCTGGCATGTAGTGCAGGCAGCAAGGTGGCGTAGCGCATGGGGCCGGTGACCGGCGAACACGGCACGGCAAGGCTCCAGACCTGACACGCAGTGAGGCCAGAAAGCAGGGCGGCGCGACGTGCGGGACTGCTGGCCATCAAGCGTGGACACTAAGCTCTGGAGCTGCATGGAGTCCATGGAAAAATGCCAGCCTAACCGAGAGCATATGGCTAAGCTCTGTCCCTAGCAGCCATCTCATCCAAGAGATTTTGTTATCATGGCCAGACTCGAGGATGGTGTGAGGAAGAAGAGAGCAAGTGGTTCACAGGTATTTTCATCCATACAAAATACCATAGCCCAAAGATAGTCAAACAGTGCCCCAGACTTACAGCGTGGCATTGATCCAAATTTCAAAATATTGTAATGTCACGGTTACAGATAGATGAATAGTAGTGGTAGAACCCAGAATCGTGACAGTTATAATGGCATGGATCAAATTAAACCAAAAAACTAATATTGTGTATATAAGGTCTCTGTACTGCTGCTGCTTCACTACAGTTTCAGAAATCGATCATGATCATGCAAAGACCTCCCCAAAAAATCAAATAAATGGGGATGAATCAAAGGTAATCTAACTTGTTTGCTTTTATCCATAATATATGGATCTTATAAATTTTCAAATGAAAATTGGAAACTTCTATGTGGTATAAGTTATCATATTACATGCATGAATTTATGATCATAATGAAGTTCCAGTTCCATTGAATTAAGCTCCTTAAATGGCACTACCAGTATGGTTCGCTTACGGAAAAAAGAATGTTTGTTTTGTCCTGGTAGACAGCATTCATTGCTGGAGTTGACTCAAGCTCTTTTGCCACTGAACAGCTTTCTCCTAGTCAAACCACAAATCCACAACAGTAGTAAGAAATAAGAAACTATATTTTCAGTAACTGATATTTATGTGCAGCTTATAATTCGTACAGATTGCTCTATAACCACATGCTCATCAAGGAAAAGGGACAGATACACCTTCTCACCAGGAGCTCCAGAAGATCAATTAATGATTCTATGGCATATGGCAAATAACCATGTTTTTTAACAATGAAGCTATTGATAAACTGGAAATGTTCAAGAAGAATGTTTAAAGTGGTGAATAATTTAGTCGATACAGTACTTTTTCCACCTAACTCTTACCATAAAATGTCTTCATCGGAGCCAATGGTTGATACTAAATTTTAAAACCAAACAGTGAAAGAACATATATGAATGCTAAAATAGAATGGCCTTATTCACAATTATGCTATTAAACTAAAAGGCTTCAAAATTCATATTAGGACGAATGAGCGGATGGCACAAGAAAACAAAAGGAGTACCTGTAAGAATTGCTTGATCAACACGCAATTGGTGACTTAACATTTCAACCATTCTCATGTCAGCCGAACTTTGCAACCGACTTATCCACAAAAGGGGAAAAAGCACAAATGAAACAATATCAGGAAAATATTAATATAGTACTACAAGAAAATCATCAGATGAGCAATTGACAGTACCTCCTACTTCAACTATATCTCCAGGAACAAGTTCTGTTGCTGGAAGTATAGAAAAGCAACCTACAGGATTAACATTGATAAATGTGCTAATCAGCTAAACATCTGACTAAATATATACAAATAATTTTAGAATGATGGTGATGCTATATCTGGAATTGTGATTATAAAGGAAAATACTATGTACAGTCTATATGCAGTAATTAGCTTTAGAAGGTTGCTACCACTTTACACTCCTGTTGTGTGGAAGATAATGGTACATCCCCTAGTGCATGTATATCTTTGGTTCCTGGATAATAATAGGCTGCTTACTAGAGATAATTAGCTACTATACGAAAGTGGAATATATGTCCTGTCTTTTATGTGCTGAGGATGAGAAATTATTTTTTAATGTTGTGTGGCAAGGCGTCGCCTAAGCGTCGCCTAGGCGTCGTCTAGGCGACAAGGCGTGCATGCAGCTCTGGGCGTCCAAGACGCCGCAACTGAAGTCGTATGGCGTCCGCCTAGGCGAACTGGGCGTCGCCTATTCTTAGAATGGCGTCGGGCGGACGCCCATACGCATGCCGCGGATGCTGAAGTCGATGTCCGCATGTACTCTGCTCTCTAATATCTGCATGTACTCTGCTCTCTAAATATAGTATGCGTTGTATGCCTTCGTGCTGTCCATGGCCTCCTCTGCATGTGCTCTGTTTTCTTAAAAATAGTATGATGCATGCATGCCTTCCGCTTTCGTGCTCCTAATCTGTTCCCAGGTGCTCTGTTCTGCTCTGAATTTTGTATGTAGTGTGCACATCCCTCTATTTGTGTGTTCTCTGTTGTCTGCTCTCTAAACAGAGATTTGCACTTAGCTCTTTTTTGTCCTGCACCCTTGTCCAACACCCATGTTGGATGGCTTTGGTGTAGTTGACTAGCCACTAGTAATTAGTATGCTTTAGATTCCAGTACTTTAGTTTCAGACTTTTAGTCTAAGTTTCAGTCTAAGTTCCTGGACTATTAGAGACAAACAATGATGTAATTTGTCATGCTCATGCATGAACTAATATATGTGTATAGCTAGCAAGAATTGGGAACAGTATATATGTGCTGAAACTAGTATATAAAATTCTAGTTTAGAACGCCTTATGATTTGAATATGGCGTCGCCTAGGCGTTGTGAAGGGGGTCGGGCGCCGCGCAACGCCGTAACGCCTCAAAAACAGAGAATGTCACAAATTATTTCTGAATTTTGTGAGGTGTGGGAGGGAGGGGGGGGAAAAGGGTACTGGTTTTGAATTAGTAGCAGTGCTTTGATGGGAAGAGCTGCAGTGATACAGGAGATTGACGGCGGGAGACAACTAAAAGGCAAGTTCAGTTGGATGGCATGTCGCGAATGGCCTCTGGAGGTGTAGGACCTGAAGGGAGAGCAGAAAGTAACAAGTGGTGTTTTGAGCAAACAAATAACTATTGTCAGGTTCTGGGGGGTGGCTGCAGTAACCTGTGTTGTGTCAATGGTGCAGTGCTTGCTCTTGAAAGCACTGTGTTTTGATGTTGGGAAGCGTGCCCGAGAATAAGCTGAACATGGATGACATAAACGCTGTGGGAACCTTTTCACTAAAATAACAAGATTAATAATTTAGTTTAGAAAAAAATGGGTTCTGGGAACAAATGTTTTAGGACATTTGTTGGCCGAACCATTTAAAACTTAGGTGCCGATTGAATCCCAGTGGATTACAAAAATCAGGATAAGAAGAAATCTAGTGTGTTCCTTGGATTCTGTGTTTGTATGTTGAAATTCAATAGAATCTAGCCTGTTTGTATGGGATTCTAGGACTCTGAGACTTTTTTTATCCAGCATAAAATCCCCTAGGAATCAAACGGGGACTTAGTTTTGATGGCACACGCAGAGCCATATGGTACTTGGCCCCTGGACTTACCCAATCAAAATATAGTTTTGAGACAAAGTGAATAGATAGTGTTGACAAAGCTTACAAGAATTAGCAAATAAAATTCAATAGTCAATTGCAAAAGCTTCTTAGTTCTTACCATTGCGCAACACCGTTGCAATATCAGCTTGATAAGCACGAAGCTCCTATGGATTTGGTATAAATAAGTCATCATGGATGGTGGAAAAAGTTCCCATTGCAAGCTAAATTAGAGTCAAAGAATGCTACAAAAAGTGATTAACTGTAGCATGTGACATTGAGACACAGCATGCATACAAGAATCAGTTTTTTTTTTTTTTGGGGGAATGCATACAAGAATCAGTTATGCGGCACTAAGCATAGTACATTAATAAATAGGACCAACCTGTTCTGACTACAGCTCCCAGTGCCAAAAAAAAAATATAAAAACACACCCAGGTGGCCAGAAAAAAGAAAGTAGATTCTAGATCACCTCATAGTTCCACCTATATTTAATATAGCTCTATTTTCTGCTGATATAAAGATACATGGGAGGCCAAATATTAATGCCACTGATCAATCCCATTTGTGCAAACTATCTTGTAACATGCAGGAAATAAACAATCATACAGCAGGAACAATATCCCCAGAGCTAAACACAACATTAGGGCATTGTTTAGAAGTGAGAACCTCAAGAGCTTTTTCAGCATTCGTTTCTGTAATCACACCCACAGCTGCATTTGCTGCCAGTATCATAAAGATAACCTGCAGTGCAAACATCAACGTGTCAGGTCATTTGTTGCCTGCAGGTCATTTTCAACCCATAGGATGTATCCAATTTACCGAAGGTTCCAAAAATGCTGATAATCCAGTTTCACCATTCATTCGGGCCAAAAGGAACGAGATCACAGCAGCTGCTATCAATATTTTGACGAGCAAATCATCAAACTGCTTCAAAACTAACTTCCAGAAGGGAGTACCTGGGTGTGAATTTCCATATCAAAAACAATATGAACAGTAAAGCATATATGAAATTGGAAATTGCTAGTTCAAAGCACAATCAGAAAAAGGAAAAAAAAAACATAGGGTACACAAAAATAAGGGTGGCCTCAAAAGTCCAAGCAAAAGTTTGTCTTAATTAAATGAAATTATAAGAAGACGCATATCCCAGAAATAACAAGTGTGCCTCGTACATACAAGAGCATGTCATCATCAAATGATAAAAGATGACAGAGCAGGAAGGTAATTATACTTGTAAGTAGCATGCAGCTAATGTGTAATGAAAGGTATATTTGTAAATAGAATGGAAAGAAAATAGCAATAGCACCACATTATCTGAATAAGTTTCATATGTATTTGTTCAGTGCTGTTCCAATTGGGATACAAAAACAGCAGCAAAGCTCTATTGTTGTTGTATACCAACAGCAAGCAACCCAAACAAATAACAGGAAGAAACTTGTTTAAGTAACTTTGTAGAGCTATGATGTATCTTCCTACCAAGAGTACACAAGCGCAGAGCAATTGATTAGAGTTAACTTCATCTCTCAAAGATGATAGAGAAGCTCATTAACATTATATTCCAATGATAACAAAAATATTGGAATACTGATTGGCAGTGAAACTGCCGGGTGGGTTCAAAAAGGTATTATGTATTGTACTGCAACTTCAAGACATATAAAACAAAAGTGGGTTCTATAACTTACTTTCTTCTTGGGGAAGCACTGGAGATAGTCCATGCATGAAAACAACAAAGACAAATCAGATAGTCATCAGCAAAAATGTATGAATCCAAACTTAGAATAATGCAATGCAAAAGGTAATTGTATATGAACACGCCAACTTGAGTTATGAGTCAGTTTTGTTTAATAAACTTGTTTGGGTCATTATCGTTCTTAATGGGAGGTCTGGAAGCTGGATTTTTCTTTCCATTATCTAGAAAAATGCACTAGACATGACTCAACCAAAATGGTAAAAGCATTAACATAATGACTCGAGTACTGTATAGACTGACAATTTTCAGGTTTTTATGTTTGTGACGCTGTAATCGGCCAAACCTAGACATGTAGAAAAGACAAATAGCCTCACCGTTTTTGCCGTAGAGCCTCGCATTCTGCTCCACCTGCGTTCGGAACCAAAAACGAATAAGCGCAGCCCCAGCACCCCCACCACATTATCACCAGTACGCACACTGAAATTCACATGGCGAAACGCTTCAGTTCAGTACCTGCGAGTCAGAGAGGCCCTTGGTTTGATCCACGCCGAACGCCTCCAGCACCTGCGAGAAGCGGGGAGGCCAGATCCGTGAGAGGCGGCGGCGGCGGGGTGGAGTGAGGTCAAACGAACGCAGGACGGGGTTGAGGTAGGGAGGCGCTCGTTACCTCGGCGACGGACTTGGCGTAGGCGTCCTCCATGGGCGGCCGGCGCCGCCGCGGCCTCTGGGGACGCCGGGGCCAGTGAAGGCTGTGCTAGAGAGGAAGGGAGCGCGCGAGCCGGAGAAGGAGAAGAGGCCGGTGCGGTGCGGCTACAACTACAACTACAGACCGATCCAGTCTGCGCCGTTTAGCTGCGATGTTTGGCAACGGTCACGCCCGTAGGACCGGCCATCGGCTGGGGTTTTGCTGCTGATCGGGCGCGGCACGCGTGGCGTCGGTCGCGGTCGCGTCTGTGCTCGCTAACCTTTTTGTGCCGAGCGGAGGCAGCAGGTGCGGCGGGATCGGGTGCAGCGTGTGGCACGTGAGCAGTCAGTGGAGTGAGAAGCAAGCGACCCGTCCGAGGTCCATCAGTGGGCTGGCCTTGCTTTCACTCGGAAAAGTTAAGTTTAGCAGGCTACGATCTGAAACATTCTCCCTCCGTCCCCAAAAAAAATAACGTTTTCGAATTAATATTTATATTACATAATTAGTATCATTGGAAAGATCTTTTGATCTGTTTTTTAACAAATTTATTTTGGAATTTAAATCTTCTTACGTACGTTTCTATAAATCTAATCGTACTAATCGTCAATTAAAGTTAAAAAAGCAACTGTTGTCTATAATTTTACTTTATCTATTGCTATATAATATGAGGTCAAGTTCATACGTAAAACACGTTCTAATTTAATCTCATCGTCCTAAGCGGGTTGTACAAACGAGTTACCTGAGGGTAACAACATCCTTTTATCAAGATCTTGTTTAATTGAACTCGTGACAGTACATTCTGCATTGAGCTTTTGATACAATGATAAATAAATGGGGCTCACCTTTGGAAGGGAGAAATAGGGAAAAAAAAAAAAGTCTTGCATAGAAACTAGAAGAATGAAAAAAACATAGAGGTTTGCCGTTATGTTCGTAGCTCCCTACCTCAAGTGGTGGTAGTTTTTTTCATGTACATCAAATTTGTCCTTGCGAAAAGATTAATCAAAATTTCATAATAACTTAGGAACCTCGACTCATAGACATAGGCGACATATATGATTGTGTGTATTATTTCCTTAGTGTCAGAATGGTACCAGTAACGTTTAGTTCCATGCATATTATCGCTCTACCTCTCTCTTTCTCGTCGACTATACATCACATACTTGAACTTTGTGTTCCATTTTTTTTTTTGAAAGGACTGCATGAGATTTTCCATTTTTTTTTTCATTAGATGATGAAAGTAAAATGTTCAAGATAATCAAATGTATCTATCGGTGGTTCTTATTTAACTAGTTAAACGCTCGTGCGTTGCTACGGGATAATAATATTTTATATAAAAAAATATAGATCGCATGATAAGATAACAATACTATAAAATTAAATAATAATATTAAAATGACATTATGAACTACTACATGGAATTGAATATGTTTTCAACATATTATTTAGAACGGAAAAGCATTTGTTAACATTCGATCAACCTCATCATTATTCTATCACTCTTATCCGACAAATAAACTGATTGCGAATAAGAGTGTATCTTAATGTGAAAACTATACCGCGAGTGCAAATAATTTGAAGGGGAGTTGTAACGAACTAACAGAAATTTGACGAATTCATTTCAAGTATATGTGTATTTCTATTGTATTTTCAGATTTATTATTCTACAGGAAAACGTCATATTGCATGTACATGATGTCATATGATGTCACCAAGCTAACAAGTGAAGAACGTGCATCCCATCCGTTTGGTGGCGCTTGCTTCGTTCGGTCATGGCGCCGCGCTCTGTCTTGGCGCGTGGTACACCACCTGTGCACGACGGGGAGGGTGAGGTATGTGGGCGGCCACTACGACTTCTTTGGGCTTGGTGCCGGAGTAGGCGGGCGGTGAGGTTGAATGTGGCGAGCCCGCCATGGCTTGGGAAAGTCCTAAACGGACATTATTTAGCTTCCATTGAGAGATCGGGGAGACTCGGGAGGCGGCGTGGGCTTACCGTGCCACGGAAGGAATGGATTGGAGGAGCGGCGGAGGTAATCGGCCGCAAACAACGGGGATGATGTCGCGAGGTGATCACAACGACCTCCCCTAGTGTCGCTATGGTGGTCATACGCGGCCCGGCGGGCGACAATGGTCGTCGACTTCGGCTAGGTCTCGATGCGGGGCCGTCACGGCCGGCTCGGGTGGGCGCGAGCAAAGATCGGCGGCGTCGGGGCGTGGGCGTCGCGGCAATGCGGCGAAGTTACGGGGTGGGAGTGGTAGATGCGGTGTGGGGCGTTGTCGCGTCGGGCGAGGTCTCCACGGCGTTTGGCGGGCGGGGAGGTGTGGGCGTCGTCGTCGCAAGGACTAGAGATCGGGCGGGGAAGGAAACCGTATGCGGGGAAGGGGGCGTGAGATCACAAGATTGGGTGGTTGCCTAATATAAATCGCATGTGTGAGGAGATTGGGTGGTTGCCTAATATTATTGGCATGTTTCCGTGCTAACGCTGATTGGGTGTTGCCAAATATAGATTGCATGTGAGGAGACTCATGGGAAGGGGGTGTGGGATCCCATGGTGGGGGTGAAAAGTGAGGCGAAATTTTTACCGCACCAAATAACAGTCTTCCTTTTGTTTTTTTATGTTGTAAAAAGATCTTCACCTCATATATTGCCATCCCCAACAAAATCAAACCATCCATATCAGAAATGACAATCACATCGTCACCCTCCTCCATCACTTACCTATATGAACCCATACACGTAAACCCTAACCCTATAGCCATACCCAAAAGACTTATGCATCAGAATTTAAAGTTAACGATCATGAGCACATCATCTATCACCAAGAGAATATCACTATTAAATTCTAAAAAAATCATGAAAAAATATGCACCTATAAATTGAAGATTTGAATTCACCATAATAAATCTAACCAGAGTTTATATCACTTATATTTGGATCAACAATCACGCTATCACAACAACACTTTACCACCTACCATCACAAACATTAACACACATACACATATTGTTTAATTTCATAACTCAAATTATGAAAAATGCCTAGTTTGAAACCTCAACTATTGAAATGTCAGCCTAATACATGAAACAATTGTAAAGATAGTTTTTTGGTTGACCTGGCTATGGCGTAGAACTCAATTGAAAATTTTGAGTTATTTTGAATAACACACCACGCTCCCCAAGAAGTCTTCACATTTAGAACCCATTTGAATTGTAGGAATTTTACACAAACTATACAATAATTTTTCAGGGACCAATTTAATTTCATATAAGAAAAGAGAAATTTAAGTGTTTGAAACCAAAACTAAATGAGTTGACCAACCAGAATATATGTGATCAGGGGCATTTGGCATGAGCTCCAGTTCTCCAAAGTCACCATAGCAAGCACTATGGTATCGAGTTTTTTTTTTTGTTTCTTTCATCCAAATCAAGGACTAGTCAAGAGAAAATATGATTTGTGTAGCGCGAACATAGAATCGAAGTTAGAGAAGCCTTCTCAAATAGAGCCTTGAATATACCAATAGCGGAGCCACCGTCCAAGTATACTGTGGGGCCACCAATAGCACAATTCTCCTCCACGAAATGCAACAGATTATTTTTCTTTTTATAAATAATGTTTATTATATTTTTGTATGTAAATATTTTCACGTTTTAAGAATTTCCTAGCTTCTAAAATTTTCTATTCTAGTTCATCTTGGCTGTACCAGCGGATCCAGCACCACCGGAACCGCTCACCATGCCCGCGGGAATCAGTCAATGAACTGACGAAGGCATTTCTGTCAGCTCTTCGGTACGAGTACTATACTCCGTCGTAGTTAGAGTACGCAAATCGCTTTCTCACAAAACCTATGAACCCGGCTCATACACCGCCTCCCAGTCCCAGACTACACCGACGACAAGGTGCCTTCACTGCTGTTGTAAACCAGGCTCATCGGTCCATTCGATTGCATCTCCTCTGTTGCTAGGTGAGCAGAGCACACCCGTGAGGCCGTGACGCTACACGTCACCTGGATCCCTGACACCGAGGCGCCCCCACTCCAACCCCACCACCACCACCACCACCACCAGCAGCAGCCGCCGCCCGCTACCCAGCTCGCACCACCCAACCACCGCCGGTCCGCCAAACCCGGACCAGATCTGGTACGTGCCGCCACTCGATTTGGCGCGCTCGATCCGGCCTCATGCTGGAGATATGCCAGACTCGAGCTCAAATCTGGTAGATTCCACTGACGCGAGATTGTAGTCAGTCGCGAATCGCGAGCGCCGCGATGCAGGCCCGTGTGGCGTCCATGGAGGACGTGAAGGAGGCGCGGCAGGCGGCGGGGCAGGGGAGGGTGCTGCCCACGGGGATGCTCAAGGTGTTCCTGGGGTTCCTTCTGCTGGGCGTGGGGCTGTCCGCCGTCGGCATGTACATGGCGCGGCACGCCGTGGCGGCGGCCGCGCCCGCGCTGTTCCGCCCGTGCCTGGGTGGCTCCTCCGCCGCGGAGGAGGAGCCCGAGGGGCTGGAGCGGTGGACGCGGCCCCCGGCGCGCGTAGAGCACGCGATGACGGACGAGGAGCTGCTCTGGCGCGCGTCCTTCGCGCCGCGGGTGCGCGGGTACCCGTTCCGCCGCGTGCCCAAGGTGGCCTTCATGTTTCTCACGCGAGGCCCGTTGCCGCTCGCGCCGCTCTGGGAGCGATTCTTCCGTGGGCACGAGGGGCGCTACTCCATCTACGTGCACGCATTGCCATCCTACCATGCCAACTTCACCTCTGAATCCGTCTTCTACCGGCGCCAAATTCCCAGTAAGGTTAGCTCACCTCCCTCATGCTTTTCTTCACTCGGCAGGTCGTGGTTGGTAGTTCTGCTCACTTGTGATGATCTAGATGGATTGACAGCAAAAAGAAATGCCATTTGGTGCCATATTTGTAACTTGAGGTGCACTAACGAATTTTTTGCTTGTAATCTGAGTATCTGACAAGTTGGGTACTGAGAAGTATGAGCCTACGTTTCCTGTAGTTTGTACTCTAAGGAATTTCACAAGTAACATTCATAACGACAGTCCTATTATACGGGCCTACTTACTGCAAGTAAGGAAGCTGCGAATGATGCACCGACGAGGAATCCCCTGGAGGGGATTCAGCTTGATCTTTTGTGTTTACCATGCTTATGACATTGCAAATGTTGTGTGTTGGTGATTGAAGTCAAACTGAAAACAGTCAGATCAAATTTGAACAGATTCTTTGCTAACCAAAGGGTATCATGGGTCCAACCTTTGTTGAATTTTGTGCTATGTCTCTGTAAGTATAATAATTGCTAGTACCTTCCATTGATATATGATGCAAATTAGATTCATTGCACTGCCAATCATATGTCCAGATCCGGACCTAGTATCAAAGCCAGTCTTTTTCAGCTTAATATGGATCTACACCTTAATAAAAGTCAAAAGAGTTTGTAGATTAGATTGCTGTTTTTCTATCAGCACAATACATTTGTATTTGAAGTCAAACTTAACCAAAGTAAAATGGGTGCTCATTGTAGAGCATTGACTACTATCATTGGAAATGTTGTGTGGTTTTGGTTTTTGGGAAGATTCAGCTGCGGAATGCAGCATGTTCTGGAGTTTTTCAAGACTAAGTGGCACATGTACCTTGATTAAGTGTGTAAAAACCACTGGCTATAGTCTATAGGTGTCTCTTGTGGGCTTCATAGTTATTGGCAGGTTTACCGTGATGGTAGATGTAAACCATATGAACCATCTTATACAGCATAATCATGTGTCATATCATTTGATCCATTGGCCAATTAATACTTTCTTCTGCTTCCTGGTTTTGAGATACCCTGAAAGTATTTGTTTGATTTGTGTTCTGCTTACAGGTCGCAGAATGGGGTCAGATGACTATGTGTGATGCTGAGAGACGCCTACTTGCCAACGCTTTGCTGGATATATCCAATGAATGGTTTGTGCTTGTGTCTGAGTCGTGCATTCCTATATTTGATTTCAATACAACATACAGATACTTCCAGAATTCGAACAAAAGCTTTCTCATGGCGTTTGATGATCCTGGACCATATGGACGGGGAAGATACAACTGGAATATGACCCCTGAGGTTGAACTTGACCAATGGCGCAAAGGTTCACAGTGGTTCGAAGTACACAGAGAGCTTGCCATTGAAATTGTGAAGGACACAGTCTATTATCCAAAATTCAAGGAGTTCTGCAGGCCCCATTGTTATGTTGATGAGCACTACTTCCCTACAATGCTGACCATTGAAGCTCCAAACAGCCTGGCTAACAGAAGTGTTACTTGGGTGGATTGGTCAAGAGGTGGTGCACATCCAGCCACGTTTGGCAGGGGTGATATCACAGAGGAATTCCTGAGGAGGGTCCAAAAGGGACGGACATGTCTATACAATAACAAGAACTCAACCACGTGCTTCTTGTTTGCGCGGAAGTTTGCTCCAAGTGCATTAGAGCCGTTGTTAGAGCTAGCGCCTACTGTTCTCGGTTTTGGTTGATGAATGTGTGCTTGAAAAGGTGCCGTCTGTAATTTTGATATTAGATCATTGTAGGATTACACGCTTGGAGGCATGGGCTCAGATTGGTGGATGGAGACGTACACAGTGCCCCCCCATGCTTGTGCATTATACACAAACCTGTATTGTTTTGTACAGTAAACTGACCCTGGATCAGGAGGGATTTTTCTCTAGGATCATTATGACCCTGTATTTTCTTGGTTTGTTTGAAGATAATATACTATAAAATTCTAGTAAGATAAAACTTTAACAGGACCAGTACTCCAAAATGGAAGCTGTCAAATGTCCAATTGTTTAACCCCCAGAGGAACTGTTGAATCCTTCTTTCGTTAATCTTTGAGGGCTTTAACCCCAAGAGAGACTGTTGAGTCCAATCAGAAGGACCATCACTTCTTAATCCTTCCATCAATTAGTGGGGAAAGATTCAGAGGAATGAATTAGCAGGAATCTAATCGGAAGGTCCACACTCCCATCAGTTAACGAGAAAGAATCCTATGAATGAATGAATTAGCAGAAGGCGCCTCCTCTTTAGAAGTTCAGTGGTTTTCCTCCATCCCCCCATAAGAGACTTTGACTTTTTTTGGCTCCAAAGTTTGACCATTCGTCTTATTCAAAAAATTTCAATATTGTCAAATTCAAGTCATTCTTTAAGAACTTATACTAATAAAGAAAGTCACGAATCTAAAAAAAAAGATATTTTGCATAAAATTTTTGAATAAGACGAGTGGTCAAACTTGTTATCAAAAAAAGAATCAAACGGAATGAATTGGTGAATGAAGAAAGGTTCTGTGTGCAAGGCATGTATCGAGAACCCATAGCATGTGCTCCCATTAAAAAATCATCAAAAAGATGCTTGAAAAATTTAACCAAAATATAAATGGATACATGATGAAAATCACATATTCATGCAAAATTTTAAGATGAATATTTTTTTATAAAGCATACCTGGCGGTGAAAAACAATACAAGAAGAAAGGGATCTGTGTATAATCTAGGGACCCCAACAAATAAGAAAATTACAAAAGTCCTTAGACCCTTCCGGAACGACCACCGGCCGCAATCATCAAAAAGACCGCCGCCACCGGCCGCCGCCAAAACCTTAACCAAAATCTAAAACCCCCGGATTGATGGATGAAAATCACATATTCAAAAGCAAATAAGTCGTTGAACGCCCATCCGTGAATATCCGTTTTCCCGACCATGGTGGAGAAAACGAGAGAGAGAGATCAGGATTAAGGAGAAACGAGAGAAGATTCAAGATTGCAAATCAAGGTAAACAACACAAACCAATTATAGTACAACGTTTTTTCTCTTACACCAAAACAACATTAACGTCGCAAAAACCCATCAGTCGAACGATCATTTTCTCCCTGTTTGTGTTCAACCTCAAATTTTACATAATTTGGTCTACCAATTTACCATCCTATATTCCTATTTGCTTGAACATATTAGCCATAGTATAATAATAATATTTTTTTCACAACAAAACAACATTTATCAGAGCCCAAATCAAGAGTTAAGTACCGGAGCAAAGCTTTTGACACGCCGGAACTATGAATTCTTTTTTTCATTCCGAGCTCAACGAAAGCCGGTCCACACGCAGGCGTACGGCATGCCTCTAACCTAACATGCACCTGCCTCACGAGTCACGAGTCACCTCCCACGTTGACGAGATGGTACAGCAGCAGCATCTGAACATGCACGCAAGGCTGCAGCCTCACCCAACTCTCGAGGCGCCACCCACACAAACGCCACCACCACCCGCACCGCATCGGAGTTCGCACCAGCCCAAACGCGCGCGCCGCCGCGACGCGACCCCGACCCTGACCCCTACCCCGAGAACTGGAGCGCGTGCCAGTGCCACACATGATACGGTGCGCCCCTCCTGATCCGCGTCGTGCGGAGACACAGTGCGCCCAAATACGGGGAACGAATTCCAATCCACGGCGTCTCGGAACCGCGACGGCGATGGCGATGCGGTTGGAATCCGTGGAAGAGGCGAAGCAGGCCGCCGCCATCCTGCCCGCGGCGTCGCAGGAGCAGCGCAGGGTGTTCCCGACGGGGATGCTGAAGCTGTTCCTGGGGCTCATGCTGTTCGGCGTGGTGGTGGGGCTCTCCGCGTTCGGCGTGTTCCTGGCGCGGCACGCGGGCGAGGTGGCGGCGGTCGCGCCCGCGCTGTTCCGGCCGTGCCTCGGGGCGGCGGCGGCGGCGGCGGCGGCGGAGCCGGAGCCCGATGAGGGGCTGGAGCGGTGGACCCGCCCTCCGGCTCGCGCGCAGCACGCGATGACGGACGAGGAGCTGCTCTGGCTCGCGTCGTACGCGCCGCGGGGGCGCGCGGCGGGAGCGGGTACCCGTTCCGGCGCGTGCCCAAGGTGGCGTTCATGTTCCTCACGCATGGCCCGCTGCCGCTGGCGCCGCTCTGGGAGCGCTTCTTCCGCGGGAACGAGGGCCGCTACTCCATCTACGTCCACACGATGCCTCTATACCGGGCCAACTTCACCGCCGACTCCGTCTTCTACCGTCGACAAATCCCTAGTAAGGTTAGCTCGTCTCCTCCGATCATCCCCTCTGGCCTTCTGGCCTCGGGAGTCTGGCCCACGAAAACAAACTCCAATCTAGCGCCAGGAATGCCTATTTGTTCTATCACTTTTAAAGATGGATTGAAAGGAGTTTCCAAACTCCAATTAGGAAAGTATGTAAATTAAAGTACTGATCATAGTGATGCTACATTACTAGGCTAGTACTTTACAAATAAACAAGACACAAGTAATGGCAACTCAGTCCCAGAGATGGTTGCTGTTTTGATTTTCAAGAAAATCAACCATTCCTGTGGCCCAGGAGTTAAGAACTAGAACATATCTAGACTAATAAGTAATAATAACTCTGTTAAAAGTTCTGTCTATAGATGTTTCATATTTATTCACTGACTGTTGTACTACTTTTGATATTACATTGTGTCGGTAACCTTTATCTAAAAAATTGCATCACTTCGATGTTACATATATATTGCTGTGGGTGGTGTTATTTGATACAGTAAACTTGAGGTCATCTCTGTCGCATCTCTGGTATCCATACCCTGCTGATGGCATATTAGTTTGAAATTTGTGCTGATTACAGGCTGTGCAATGGGGTCAGATGACAATGTGTGATGCTGAGAGACGTCTGCTTGCCAACGCTCTACTTGACATATCCAACGAGTGGTTTGTGCTAGTGTCCGAGTCATGCATTCCACTCTTTGATTTCAACACGACCTACGAGTATTTCCAGAATTCAAGCCATAGCTTCATCATGTCGATCGATGATCCTGGAAGAGACGGGAGAGGCCGGTACAACCTGAACATGGCGCCTGAGGTCGAGCTCGAACAATGGCGCAAAGGCTGGCAGTGGTTCGAAGCCGACAGAGACCTCGCCGTTGCAATCGTCGAGGACACGGTGTATTACCCAAAATTCAAGCAGTTCTGCAGGCCTGGATGCTATGCCGATGAGCACTACATCCAGACGATGCTCAAGATTGAATACCCGCATAAGCTGGCCAACAGGACCGCCACCTGGGTGGATTGGTCGAGAGGGGGTCCAAACTCTGCGCATCCAGCCACGTTTGGCAGCGGTGACATCACGGAAGAGTTCTTGAAGGGGATTCGAGAGGGAGAGACCTGTCTATACAATGACCAGAACACAACGTTGTGCTACTTGTTTGCTCGGAAGTTTGCTCCAAGTGCATTGCAGCCATTGTTAGAGTTAGCACCCACTGTCCTTGGTTTTGGTTAATAATGTTTTGTTTTGATTAGTGCACCCTGCTCCTGTAGTTTCTTTTAGGTCACTGTGGATCATTGGTCATTGCATATGTGGAGATATTTCGGTGGACGAATTGACGCAGCCATGAACATTGCTGCCCACCTGCTTTCCACGTGATTATTTTACATATATATATACTGTATTACAGCATGTATTTTACACGGACTTATATTGTTTTAGTAGTTTGTATGGTGAAAACCTACAGCGGATCATATGACCCTGTATTTTCTTGGTTCATCGGAAGATTATGGTTCAAATCTTCAGAAAATTGATGTTCCCACAGTTATGGCTTGGAAGACTCCTTCGGTACCGCTCTGTAGATTCCGGTCTAATAAGGCCTGAACTATATGTCCCTGATCCCTTGCTTTTTGTTTCCTATCAGTGTTTGATGCAACAAATGTTGCCACAATGGAACTAGACGTATACGAGACAAGCAGAGATTACATGGTTTGATGACGCCTGGCCATTTCACTACTTTTTGCACATTTGCACATCTTAGGAAATGGGCAATTGATGTTGATGAACATGTGAATATGTATGTGTGTGATCAGAATGTTGGGTGTGCACAGTTGGCAGTTGTTAAGGCTGTTAAACCATTCCTCTCTAACCATGTCGTTATCTTTTCAACATACTGGACTAGGACTAGTGAGGTACAGTATACCAATCAAGTTTGACCTTTGTGTATACTAGCTATCAACTATGGCATTCATCGAAAAAAAAAAAAAAAACTCTAAGGCCCAGAATATAAATGGCTATAGGATATGTATTAGTCATACTTCTATAAATTTGAGCCAATTGATAAAAAAAAAATCACATAATTTGGGAGTACAAGTTTGATGTTATTATATTTAGATGGAAAATAATTTCGTAATTTGACATAATTGAATATGCACCAGAACAATAACAATGCAATGGAAAACAAAGTTCAATGTTACTTGGGGTCCTCCAAATAACAACCAAATGCTTAAATCAGATATATAAGTTGTGGATTATGCCTTTGTTCTTGTGCTCTCTTTTAGAAAAGAATCACCGTGAGCGCCAAATTAGTTTAAGAACAATAAGGAAATCTGGGAGCTTGCTCATTACTCAAACCGTTTTTTAGGTTGGATCAAAGCATTGTGTGGCTAAATAATCATGTTCTTATAAAACCGTTTTTTAGGTTGGATCAAAGCATTGTGTGGCTAAATAATCATGTTCTTATAATACGTATTATCCATCAGCTCTGAGATTGTAATAATTTTAATGATTGCTTAATTATATAACTACTAGTAATAAAGCCCTTTATTTCGAAAAAGATTAGTCTTATAAAACCATTGGCTCACAGCGTGTGAATTATTCATGTCATGGTCCCATGGACCCTCTAAATAGAACAAATATGCTTCAGTGCTGCCTAAATTTGCCCAACCTGAAATAGTCAAGCCCAGTCCTCGTCAAGCCGGCAATCATCTACTCCCTCCGTCCCTTAATAGATGTCATTCTCGTTTTAGAAATCAACGTTTTTAAACTGCCGGTAATTATATATTAAAATATATATAAATATTTATGCTAAGTAATTAGTACTCCCTCCGTCCCAAAATAAACGACGTTTTGGGTTTTTCGTGCCACAAGTTTGACTCGATTTGTAGAAAATACGTAGAAGATTTAAATCTCCAAATAAATTTGTTAAAAAACTAGATCAAAAAATCTTTCCAATGATACTAATTATGTAATATAAATATTAATCCTATTTTAGTATATAATTGCCGCATATGTTTCTACGGGAAGCTTAAAACGTCGTTTATTTTGGGACGGAGGGAGTATCATTGAAAAGATCTTTAAGTCTAGTTTTTAATAAATTTATCTAGAGATATAAATGTTACACGTATTTTCTACAAACCCTGGTTAAAGTTGAGAAAGTTTGGCCCAAGCATCCCATAGTGACATCTAACAAGGGACGGAGGAGTAACTAGTGCTCTCAATCTGAGGTCGAGAGATTTTTATCGGATGTCTCCGAAGAGACAATGGGTGTGTTTAGAAGCCAAAATTTTGGCTTCACATCGCATAATCGTAGTATGTTTCGTTTGTTAGTGGTAAATATTATCCTATTATGGCGTAAATCCGAAAAGAATTGTCTCATGTACATCTAAACCCAAACGTAAATTAGTTTTTTATTTACCTAAATTTTATAGTGGCCGGCAAGCATCTTTGGATGCATTAAATGTTTCGATGTGATAGAATGTGATAGGATGTGATGGGAATGCGAGAAAATTTTGGAGAAATTTGCTAAACACACTCAATCTGAGTCAGAGATGAGCATCTCTTCGGAGACAATCTGCTGTGAGGCCTTAAACTGAAACCGTTGCTGCAGCAGAGCAGAACGAAGCTGGTCCATGCACACCGTTCCCTTCATGGCTTTCATAGACCGAGTCCATGTAACCGGACCATTTCCGTCGTCGATTACTCGTCGATTACGATGGACAAAAAGCCGGCCAGCAGCGGGGCCACCCCGGTGCGGTGCGCGTGCGCCCGAGGTCCCGATCCGGCATTCCGGCGTCGCAAGCGCCGATGGTATGCCATCCTTGCTCTCGAATCTTGGCGATCCCACGGTGCTTAAAGAAATCCTAGCCCCGAGGCCCGAGCTGCAGCCGCGGACGGCATCCATGGAGAACGACGTGAAGGAGGCCCGTGGGGATGCTCAAGGTGTTCCTGCTACTCGGCTTGGGGCTGTCCGCGGCCGGCATGCTCATGGCGCGGCGCGGGCACGAGGTGGCGGCGGGCACGCTGTTCCGGCCGTGGCTGAACAGTTTGCTAACGGCCCATGAGTTCCGGCACGGTCCATGAGGTTCACCGATCACCTGGAAACTTTTTAGGGTTCCCTTCCTCTCTTTATACCATCCCTCCGCCTCAGCCTCGACCTCAACCGCCGCACCATCTTCGACTTGTATAGGTGCGTTCCTGCGATTCGCGATTCTCTTTTCCTGTCTGTTTTACCTCGATTAAGGTTTGGATACTTGAACTTGTCGGGTTGAGTTTCAGTAGGTAGGACGATTGGGCCTGATTGATTTTGTATTTGACAATCGGATTGTTCTTCGAATTCGAATCGCTGTTGCCCTCGATTAAAATTTGGATACTTTGATTTGTCTGGTTGAGTTGCAGTAGGACGGACGATTGGGCCTGATTGATTTTTATTTAACACAATCGATTCTTCTTTGAATTCGAATCGCAGGAACCAGATCTAGTAATCCAGGAGAGGAACGAGGATGCAAGAGCAGCGTACGGTAGAGGATCGGAAGCAGCACCTTTACCTTGTGTTTGATGACTGGAACTCTGGATACTCCATCCGCAAGGTGAGCTTGTCGCGCCGCTCACGCAAACAATCGTCCGATTCGGGAGAAGACTCTGAGCAGCCCGCGTCACCGTCAGGTGCTAAGCGCTTGCCAGTTTTCATGCGCATCCGGGGGTTCCGTGGGTATCCTCAGTTCTTCACGTCAGCCTTTGGCACCAAGATCATGGCGATGCATCCAGTCCGGTCTGATGATATCAGGGGCGGAGTCCCAACTATCGACGTCCAGGATCGGACCATCACCATGGAACCTCTATCAAACGCTCCGTTTTTTCCAATCTACATCTCTGTCGGTGATGATAGGCTATTCCATCTGGATTTTGCCAAAATTGAAATCCTCCGGAAGCTAGAACCTAGTGGACTGTCGGTGTGGCAGCGACTCCCTTCTCCTCCCTTCATTGTTCAGGATATCTCCTACGGCGTGCTACCTGATGGATGCATCCTTGTCAGCACCAAGAGTGGCGTCACGAGTGGCGTCACCTTCATCTTCGACACAAAGGAGTATGTGTGGGAAAAATACAGTGATTGGGTGTTCCCCTTCACCGACCTTGGACACTATGACACTGGCCTGAAGGGCTTTGTCGGTCTCTCCAAAGACCCGGAAACCCTTGGGTACCTCTACTGTTGCACCATGGCCAGCACCACGACTGGCAAAGGATTTTCCCCTCACTTCAAGTGCACCAAAGTGATGGTGTACAACAAGAAGCCAGCTGAGGGGCAGCATGTAAGTGCCACCCTTGTGCACATGCGTCAGCACAGATTCTGCCTTGTGGAGTGTGTCTGCACTGATAAGGAACCAATTGTTCAGGAAGAGCTCACGGTGCCGTTGGGGGCTGATCCATCGAATTTTACGGGAGGTGGGCCCCAAGGCGGTCGCTTTATGTATCGCTTGAAGACCTTCTCCCTCAGCCATGGCAGTAAAGGAGACCTCGAGCTTAAAAACTGCAAGGTTCATCGCTACAGCCTGCCTCATGAAGCAAGAATTGGTTCTGTCCGTCAGGATCCAGTGGCATTTTGGCTGTGAAATGCTAAATCATGAGATAATGAGTTCCTATGTTTTCATTCAGGTGTGACTTCTGCTTCTATGTTTCAGTTTGGTGTACTCTCAAACCGCGTTGCTTTTTTTAATTCAGTCAGAGTGTGTAATCTCAAGTGTGAACTATATGTTTAAACTCAGGTATTATTAATGTGTTGCTTTTCTATGTTTTAATTTAATGTGTAATCTCAACTGTGATTCTGTGAATCCCTTTGCTACGTTTTCATCGTAGAGTTTGCAACAACAATGAGGATTGCATCATTGCATGTAATCAGTTGTGACTTTTTTTGGTAACCTTAAGTTTTACAGAAAGCTTGTGATTCAGATCTGTCGATTCCTTTTTTATCCCTAGGCTTTTGAATGTGTACGTAATTCAGTTGTTTCTCAACTAGTCACACTTCCTGCATATAAATGTCGCCTAGATTCATCCACGCCAACCTTTCTGATAAATTGGTCTTTTGTTTAACATTGTTTTTATGATGAACTGAATATTGTTTTCCTCTGTCTCTAGGCTTTTTCAGGAGATGGATTGTTTTGCTTGTTTGATTCTTTTAATTGTGATAGTTTTCAGTTTTGCTTGCTCTGAGTTCTCGTCCTATTTAGCTGTTTATCAAGGATCCATTCAGTAGTTTTCTTAGAAACCCTTATGCTCACTGTGATTATTTATGGTTCATACCTTGATTATGATGGTGCTAGGAAATTAGTTGTTTTTACTGAGTATGTGCTAGGCTGCTGTGCTAAATTTGTATCGATCTTGCTTTTTTTTAACGAAGATCAGCCGTGTCAATCAATGAACAGAAGGTCGCTATTCTCCCAGAAGTTTGCAATCATGCTTGATAATCATGCTTGATTTTTGTTAGATAGCGTTTTTTTTTCCTGAATTGTGTCTGGATCTTAGTATGACTGTTGTTCACAGCCTTCGATGTTTTTTTTTCCTCCTTTTGCGTATCATTGTAGTAAGAAGAAGAGTTGAGACGAACATACAATGCGCTTGTAACGAGCGCTGAAGGAGGTCAACACAGCCGTAGCTGGGCCATCCTAACGGGGAGTTTCTCGGTCGATATTACACAAAGAAACAACCAACACTGATGCAATGACACTACCTAGGAGGCGGCCTTGCGTCTTCGTGGCTGAACGGCCGGGCAAAGCGCGTCCAGCGCCTCGGCCTCTTCCGATGTTTTCTATACTTGCAACTTTTCCACTATAAAAGTGTCGATTCTACAGCCTGCATGTGTTGTATTTGTATCTCTGTTGCTCAGGGCTCACCTTGGTGCCTCATATAGTAAGCTTCTAGACCATGCTGTTGGAACTCTGGCCAGATATCCTGATCTTGATCATCTGGTGCATCTTGGGCTCTTGGCAGCCCAGACCAACAAAAGGTTTTGAGAGCAAAAATTAGATACTCCTGCCATTCTTTGTGTTGTGGGCTGTAGCCCTAGATTTGATCCGTGGCGACACCGCTTCTAGCAACAGGCTACTGCAAATGAGGTTGTTAGTTGGAGGTAGCATCTTTCAGTACCTCCCTGCTAGCAGTCAGTCCCTCTGCACCCTTTCCCCGTTTTCCATTTGTATAATACAGCGTGCCAGGAGTTATCATAAAAATGGTTGCTTGTTGCCTTGGTTAGATTATTATTGGCAGACGTTTTTCTAGTTTCCACAAATTTCCTTGGCATTGGCAACTGAAGTTCTTGACCCAGTTCTTTATGAATCTGTCACCAGTTTCCCACAGGGCAAATATTGCGTGGTTTATATCTGTAGGTGTTAGTAACATTACTTACCCTTGATGGATATGTGATTTTAACCTAATTCACATCACTTCCTCTCATCTTGCCATACTTAAGGACATATCCATTTCACCATTTCCTTTTGAGCGTATAGTTTTGTAAATTTCTAAAGCCCAAAGAGTTGAAACGTGTTTTGAAGTTGAAACTAATCGAAGATGACAACATACGCCGATACACATACTGAATTACCAACTATATGCAATTATAATCTGAGTAGCCTTGGAAAGGTTGTGATTTTGACTTTTGAGAAAACCAACTCTCTAAAATAAAGAACTGGTAATACAAACCTTTTTATTTGCCTCTGTCTACAGATGTTTCTTGCTAGTCTCATAGTTATTAGTGATTTAATTCTACTACTTTCTGTGAGCTCTGACTGTATATTGTTTGAGTTTTTGGGGGAACCTACTTCATATGCCTAAATTGAAATTGTGCATACTATTAGTTCAGAAGAGTCATCTCTGTGTCTTCCTATTGGTATCGAGAATCCCTGACATGTATTTGATTTTTGTACTGGTCACAGGTTGCAGAATGGGGTCAGATGACCATGTGTGACGCTGAGAGACGTCTACTTGCCAATGCTTTGCTGGATATATCCAACGAACGGTTTGTGCTTGTGTCTGAGTCATGCATTCCTATATTTGATTTCAACACAACGTACCAATACTTCCTGAACTCGAACCAAAGCTTTATCATGGCTATTGATGATCCTGGACCATATGGACGGGGAAGATACAACTGGAACATGACCCCTGAGGTTGAACTTGACCAATGGCGCAAAGGATCACAGTGGTTTGAAGTAAACAGGGAACTTGCCATTGAAATTGTGAAGGACACGATCTATTACCCCAAATTCAAGGAGTTTTGCAGGCCTTCTTGTTATTCTGACGAGCACTATATCCAAACAATGCTCTCGATTCAAACTCCACATAGCCTGGCTAACAGGAGTGTTACTTGGGTAGATTGGTCTAGAATTGCTGCACATCCAGCAAGGTTTGGCAGGGGTGATATCACGGAGGAATTCTTGAGGGAAGTTCGAGAGGGACAGACCTGTCTGTACAATGACCAGAATTCAACGTTGTGCTTCTTGTTTGCTCAGAAATTTGCTCCAAGTGCATTGGAGCCATTGTTAGAGTTAGCACCCACTGTCCTTGGTTTTGGAGACCTGCTAGTTGGAATGTGACTTGAATCTTATACAATACATAAAGGGGTTTAGACTTATCGAAGTAATGAAAGAGGGGGTTGATCCTGGGGCGGGGATGCTGAAGCTGTTCCTGGGGCTCATGTTGTTCGGCGTGGTGGTGGGGATGTCCGCGTTAGGTGTGTTCCTGGCGCGGCGTGGGGCGAGGTGCGGTGGTCGCGCCGGGCTGTTCGGTCGTGCCTCGGGGGCAAGCGGCGGCGGAGCCGGAGCTCGAGGAGGGGCTGGAGCGGTGGACCCGGCCCCGGTTAGCGCGCGCAGCACGCGGCGACGGACGAGGAGCTGCTCTGGCTCGCGTCGTGCGCCGCTGGCGCGCGGTGGGGCGCGGGTACCCGTTCGGCGTGCCCCCAGGTGGCGTTCATGTTCCTCACGCGCCGCGGCCGCTGCGCTGGCGCCGCTCTGGGAGCGCTTCTTCGGGCGGGAACGAGGGCCGCTACTCCATCTACGCCCACACGATGCCTCTATACCGCGCCAACTTCACCGCTGACTCCGTCTTCTACCGTCGCCAAATCCCTAGTAAGGTTAGTTCGTCGCCTCCGATCATCACCTCTCAGGCCTCTGGCTTACGAAAACAAACCAGTCTAGTGCCAGGAATGGCTATTTGTTCTGTTAACTTTACCAAAACAAACTCCAATCTAGCTGTACTCGACTACTGCTTCGCACGCGATCTGACAAGTCGGTGCCGATTACCGAATACATATTTGTTCTGTCACTTTAAAGATGGTTTCAAAGGAGTATTTCCATATTCCAATTAGGGAGCTATATAAACGAAAGTATTGATTATTGTTATGCTATATTACTAGGCTAGTATTCAACGAGTATTCCCAAATTCCAATTACGAAAGTATGTAAATGAAAGCACTGATCATTGTGATGCTACATTACTAGGCTAGTCCTTGTACAAATAAACAAGACATAAGTTATGCAAGTCAGTGACAGAGATCAGTTAAGAACTGGAAGAACATATGTAGACTAATAACTCTGTTAAAAGTTATGTCTATAGATGTTTCATATTTATTCACTGACAGAGATCGGTTAAGAACTGGAAGAACATATCTAGACTAACAACTCTGTTAAAAGTTATGTCTAGATGTTTCATATTTATTCACTGACAGTTATTGTGCTACTTTTCATATTACATTGCGTATAGGGTAAACTTTACGGTATCTTAAAAACTGCATCACTTTGATGTTACATATATATTGATATGGGTACTGTTATATTTGATAAACTAGAGGAGTCATTTGTATAGCCTCTCTCTAGTATTGAGGTACCCATACCCTGCTGATGGCATATTAGTTTCCAATTTGTGCTGATTACAGGCTGTGCAATGGGGTCAGATGACAATGTGTGATGCTGAGAGACGTCTGCTTGCCAACGTTCTACTTGACATATCCAACGAGTGGTTTGTGCTAGTGTCTGAGTCATGCATCCCACTCTTTGATTTCAACACGACCTACGAGTATTTCCAGAATTCAAGCCATAGCTTCGTTATGTCGATCGACGATCCTGGAAAAGACGGGAGAGGCCGGTACAACCTGAACATGGCGCCCGAGGTTGAGCTCGAACAATGGCGCAAAGGCTGGCAGTGGTTTGAAGCTGACAGAGACCTCGCCGTTGCAATCATCCAGGACACGGTGTATTATAAAAAATTCAAGCAGTTCTGCATGCCTAGATGCTATGCTGATGAGCACTACATCCAGACGATGCTCAAGATTGAAGCTCCGCATAAGCTGGCCAACAGGACTGCCACCTGGGTGGATTGGTCGAGAGGGGTCCAAACTCTGCGCATCCAGCCACGTTTGGCAGGGGTGACATCACGGAAGAGTTCTTGAAGGGGATTCGAGAGGGAGAGACCTGTCTGTACAACGGCCAGAACACGACGTTGTGCCACTTGTTTGCTCGGAAGTTTGCTCCGAGTGCATTGCAGCTATTGTTAGAGTTAGCACCCACTGTGCTTGGTTTTGGTTAATGTCGTTTTGTTTGATCAGTTCATCCTGGTCCTGTAGTTTCTTTATTAGGTCACTGTGGATCATTGCATATGTGGAGATATTTCGGTGGACGAATTGACGCAGCATGTATTTTACACGGACTTGTATTCTTTAGTTTGTATGGTGAACCTACAACATATCATATGACCCTTTATTTTCTTGGTTAATCGAAAGATTATGGTTCAAATCTTCAGAAATGTTCCCACAGTTGGAAGACTCCTTGGTGTGCGGCTCTTCGGATTCCGTTCAGTCTAGGGCCTGGACTATATGTCAATAATCTCTAGTTTTTAGTTTCCTATCCCAGCAGTGTTTGTTGCAACAAATGTTACCACAATAGAACTAGATGTTGACGGGACAAGAAGAGATTAGATGGTTTGATGACGTGATTTCACTACTTTTGTTTGCAGGTCTTAGGAAATGGGCAATTGTTGTTGATGAACATGTGATATGTATGAGTTCAGAATGATGGGTGTGCACAGTTGGTAGTTGTTAAGGTTGTTAAACCATTCCTCTATAACCATGTCGTTACCTTTTCAACATACTTCCTCCATGCCCAAATTGTAAGTCGTTTTCAAGAATCTTGGATGAACATGTGAATATGTGATATGTATGAGTCCAGAATGATGGGTGTGCACAGTTGGTAGTTGTTAAGTTTGTTAAACCATTCCTCTATAACCATGTCGTTACCTTTTCAACATACTTCCTCCATGCCCAAATTGGAGCAAGTCATTTTCAAGAATCTTGGAGGGTCAAAACATTCCAAGTTTGACTAAATTTATATGGTAAGATAATAACAGTTAGAATGTCAATCAAGTATCATAGGATTCTTCGTTGATTATATTTTCATAGTATAACTATTTAATTTCATAAATCTTTATAAGTTTCTTTATAATTTTGGTTAAACGTAAAATACTTTGACTCTCTAAGATTCTTAGAATTAATTACAATTTGGGATGGAGGGAGTACTAGACTACACATCTAGTGCAAACCAACATCTCCATATATACAAACCAACAGTGGGGGATGCACACGGAGGAGGTAGAGAGGGATTTGTAAAAGTGTGAATAAAGACAAAGGTTAAGTGCAATAAGGAAACTAGAAGAATTTCCCTCTATCCATGCGTCTGAGATGAAAGAGAAATATAAATGGTTTAGGATGTAGGAACATGCAGGGGACCCGAGCCAACAGTCGGGCTCTAGCCCCACCTACGAGCCGATAATCAAGGTTAATTTTCAGAAGCAAAAACAAAAAATCACCATTAAATCCCCATGCAAATCAACATCTCCATTGTTTTAGCCCGCCCTAAAATTATTTCGGCCGTTCTTTGGAAACATGATATAATATATGTATAGATTTATTAGCACAATCGTAGTGGTTGTATCCATAGTGGATTATGTGTCTCGTTGCCGCTTGCATGAAGAGAAATTGCTATTGAACTTTAATTGCAAAATGATAGTGGACTATTGAGGTAGACATCTTTTATGTCAAGAGAAATTGCTAGTGGCAAATAATAGTGGAACATTGATGTGGACGTGTTGTATGTCAAGAGAAATAGTTAGCGGGAATGATAAATGTGATCACGAGGTGGGCCCGCCGTGTCTAGATAATTATGTAGTGGGGTTTATCTTTATAGGAAAAAGTAGATACGAGAGCTTGCTCAATCTTATTAGGTGGGAGTAAAGCATCGTGGAGCTTGCTCCATCCATGAGCTCTGAGATTGCAATAATTTTAATGCTTACCTAATTATAATTAGTAATAAATCCCTTTATGAAAAAAGTTAGACTTATAAAACCATTGGCCCACAACATGTGCCATGGTCCCATGGATCCTCTAGATAAGAACAAATATGCTTCACTGCTGTCTAATCCTACTTTGCCCAACCTGAAATATAGTCAAGCCAAAGCCAACAATCATCTACACTTGTCCTCGGAGGTCAGAGATGACCCTTGTTGACTGCACTGCCTACTTCACCACCCACCTTTGCTGCTCCCACAACCAAGGCCACAGCAGAGCACATGCCTTTCATAGACCGAGTCCATGTAACCGGACCATCTCCGTTGATGGACAAAAGGCGGCCGGAAAGCAGGGACTCCCAGCTCCCACGATGCGGTGCGCGTGCGCCCCTGAGCCCTGAGGTCCTGATCCAGCATTCCGGCGTCGCGCCGACGGTATGCTATCCTCGCTCTCGAATCTTGGCGATCCAACATTCCCACGCTGCTTAAACAAATCCTAGCCCCCAGCTGCAGCCGCGGACGGCATCCATGGAGGACGACGTGAAGGAGGCGAGGCAGCAGCAGCACAGGGTGTTCCCGTGGGGGATGCTCAAAGTGTTCCTGCTGCTCGGCTTGGGGCTGTCCGCGGCCGGCATGCTCATGGCACGGCACGGGCACGAGGTGGCGGCGGCCGCGCTGTTCCGGCCGTGGCTGGGCGTCTCCCCCGCCGCCGACGCGGCGGCGGCGGCTGAGGCGGATGGGCTGGGGCACTCGATGAAGGACGAGGAGCTGCTCTGGCGCGCGTCGTTCGCCCCGGGGGTGCGGCGGTACCCGTTCCGGCGCGTGCCCAAGGTGGCCTTCATGTTCCTCACGCGCGGCCCGCTGCCGCTGGCGCCGCTCTGGGAGCGTTTCTTCCGGGGAACGAGGGCCGCTACTCCATCTACGTCCACGCGTTGCCGTCGTACCGGGCCAACTTCACCTCCGAATCCGTCTTCTATCGACGCCAAATCCCCAGTAAGGTTAGCCCACTTCCACTTCGTTGTAGCTTCTTCTGGATGTATACCCAACATCCGGTTTTGGTGCCAGGATTGTACATCGAGCTTAACATTGTGCAGGAGGAGTAGTATCACTGTATCAGCGGTGATGTACTGAAACTATGTAATGTGCTTTCTACAAACTCAAGTAATCTTGTTTCTGAAAAAAAAAATGCATCACTGTACTGAATTGGTGGCACTTAGTGAGGAAGCTGAAAGTAATGCACCCAGGTTCATTCCCATGGAGAGATGTAATTCATCCTTGTGGGCTTACCATTGATGGGTTAAGGATTTTGTAGCTTAGTTTTGTTGGCCTGCATATGTTGTATTTGTATCTCTGTTGCTAAGGCCTCACAGCATCTCTTCTTCAGGTGCCTAGTTGGCAGATCTGTTTGGGCTCACCTAGGTGCCTCATCTAGAAAGCTTCTAGACGACTAGACCAAGCCATTGGAACTCTGGCCAGATATCCTGTTCTTGATCTGGTGCATTTTGGGCTCTTGGCAGCCCAGACCAACAAAAGGTTTTGAGAGCAAAACTTAGATGCTCCTGCCATTCTTTGTGCTGCAGGCTGTAGCCCTAGATTTTGATCTGTAGCGCCACCGCTTCTAGCAACAGGCTACTGCAAATGAGGTTATTAGTTGGAGGTAGCATCTTTCAGTACCTCCCTGCTAGCAGTCAGTCCCTCTGTGCCCTTTCTCATTTCTAGAGCTCCATTTGTATACCATAGCGTGCCAGGGGTTATCATAAAAATGGTTGCTTGGTGCCTTGGTTAGAATATTATTGGTAGACGTTGATCTAGTTTCCACAAATTTCCTTGACAACTAAAGTTCTTGACCCGTTTATGAATCTCTTCCCAGTTTTCCACAGGGCAAATATTGTGTGGTTTATATTATCTGTACCTTTTACAGATACGTGATTTCAACCTAATTCACATCACTGCATCTCATCTTGAATTGCCATACTTACTTCATCTTGAATTGCCATACTTACTATAAGACAGCCATTTCACATTTCCTTCTGAGCGTATAGTTTTGTAACTTTCAAAATCCCAAAGAATCGAAATGTGTTTTGAAGTTGAAACTAATCAAAAGATGACATGTGTTTTGAAGTTGAAACTAATCAAAAGATGACAACATATACTGATACACATACTGAATCACCAACTATGTACAATTATAAATTTAGTAGCCTTGGAAAGGTTGTGATTGACTTTTGAGAAAAACATCTCTCTAAAATAAAGAACTGTGGGTACCTTTTTATTTGCCTATGTCGATAGATGTTTCTCGCCAGTCTCACACTAGTTATTAGTGATTTTAATTCTACTATTTATTATTTGAGTTTTTGGGACAACCTACTTCATATGCCAAGACTGTAATTGCGTGTACTATTATTTAATCATCATATAGAGTCATCTCTGTGTCTTCCTCTTCCTATTGGTATTCAGATACCCTGACATCTGTTTGATTTTTGTACTGGTCACAGGTTGCAGAATGGGGTCGGATGACCATGTGTGATGCTGAGAGACGTCTACTTGCCAATGCTTTGCTGGATATATCCAACGAATGGTTTGTGCTTGTGTCTGAGTCATGCATTCCTATATTTGATTTCAACACAACGTACCAATACTTCCTGAACTCGAACCAAAGCTTTGTCATGGCTATTGATGATCCTGGACCATATGGACGGGGAAGATACAACTGGAATATGACCCCTGAGGTTGAACTTGACCAATGGCGCAAAGGATCACAGTGGTTTGAAGTAAACAGGGACCTTGCTATTGAAATTGTGAAGGACACGGTCTATTACCCCAAATTCAAGGAGTTCTGCAGGCCTACTTGTTATTCTGATGAGCACTATATCCAAACAATGCTCTCGATTGAAACTCCACATAGCCTGGCTAACAGGAGTGTTACTTGGGTAGATTGGTCTAGAATTGCTGCACATCCAGCAAGGTTTGGCAGGGGTGATATCACGGAGGATTTCTTGAGGGAAGTTCGAGAGGGACAGACCTGTCTGTACAATGAACAGAATTCAACGTTGTGCTTCTTGTTTGCTCGGAAATTTGCTCCAAGCGCATTGGAGCCATTGTTAGAGTTAGCACCCACTGTCCTTGGTTTTGGATAATGTATGTTTTTTTAGATACCTGCTAGTTGGAATGTGACTTGAATATTATAAAATACACTAGCAAATATGGCTGTAGCCTGCCACGGGACTACGGAGTCAACATGTATTGAAATTGAACTTGAGATGTTCTAACTTGTATGAGTGTGAATCGTGAGTCTATGTTGTGTACGGGATACATAGAGTAATACCCAATACGTGTAATTAGATTCTTTGTTAATCATCGTCAATTTATTTCATACGGAGTCAATGCTAGCGGCATGGCCCTCACACGTGCAAAATGGAAGTCTTCAAGATAGAGTTGGAATCCAATTCCGGTAGAAGTAGAATTTAAGTCTAATATAGGTATATATAACCCTGTTTTATCTCAAGTTCTAGAATAAATAGAAACGCATTCACAAAGTTTATTAAGGAGGGGCATGGGCTGAACGTAAATTTTGTCGTTTATTAGTAGATATATAAATATGTGTGTTCCCTCGTGTTGTCTCGCCGTGATACTGCAGGCGAAGCTAGTGTAAAATTTATGGTGGTGCACAACGTTAACAGCAGTAGAAACATGTCTATTTCAACCGATTTATGTGGTTAAAATAAGGGCATGTACTAAATATTTTTTCTTGACGGGTGCCTGTGCACCACCCAAATTAACGTGGCTTCGCCCTGACTGCGATGGCGACATTTGTAGATATTCTGCCCTCCTTTATATAAAATATATATAATCATTATCTTCAAAAAACAAATAAAAGCAAGTTAATCGTGGAGATTGGGCACATATTCCAAACTGTCTGTCTAATCGATCGGATGGGTTCGTTCGTCTTGGTGCTAATCATGATTCAATTCGTCATCAGAACAAGAAAGTTAATCATTCCTATATGACGGATATATAATGAATATTGCTACTGTATTGTTTTGTTTTTATCAGAGATCTCAAAATTCGAATTCGACCGTCGTGTGACGCAAGCCAGACCCAGACCATCGCAGCGCTCCCTTCTCCACGCAACGGCCGGTTCTTGAAGGAGAAAACGACACGACGGAACACACAGACGCCAAGTTCGTGCGTGCGTGCAGGCAGGCGCTGCCAAAAGCAAAAGCTTCTCGCCTCAGCTCAGGACTCGGACTCGCACGCACAAAACGCCTGATCCAGATACAATCCAAATCCAAATAGTTTTTAAATCTATCTCAGAAACAAATCATCCAATCCAATCTTATCTCTTACTCTAATACTCCTCCCAAAACAAACCGTGTTTATCCATCCGATCGCTATAAATACAAGCGCCCCCCTCCTCTCCTCGTCTCACAAACACCACCACCCCCCAAAGCCCTCCTCCGATCCCGATCACGACCGATCCTCTCGACCCCAGCCGAACCCTCTTCCTCCATTCCAGCGATGGCGGCCGTGGATTTGACCCCGAAGCAGCCCAGGAAGGCGTACGGCAATGACGGCGGCGCCTACTACGAGTGGAGCCCCGCCGACCTGCCCATGCTCGGTGTCGCCTCCATCGGCGCCGCTAAGCTCTCGCTCGCCGCCGGTGGACTCGCGCTCCCCAGCTACTCCGACTCCGCCAAGGTCGCCTACGTCCTCCAAGGTATAATCCACACGCGCCCCTCCGATCTATCGATCGCCTCCTCTGCTCTTATTACCGAGCACGGCAGGTTCAGGTTCACTTCAGTAGTATGTTGCTGACGCTGACGTGTTGAATTTGTTTGGGTGGTTTGGGTGGGATGGTGGGATGTGTTAGTAGTTGACGAGTAATTTGTCACCGCATTACTCGTTCGTAATTTTGGAATCATGTGATGCATGTATTATTATAGTATCATGTTAGGTAGTTGTGGCTTTCTGTTTTATAATTTTGTAATAACTTTGACATTACATCTGTGCGTCGATCGGATCGGATCTCATCTCTGTTTTTAGTTTGGAATCGTGGGGTGGGGATGGGGCATCTAGTTGTTTCAACTCAACTGTGATGTGCACGAGGTTGGATAGGTTGGATGCTTCAATTCGGTTGCATGGTTGTCAGGTTGTGGGTTTCAGATTGGTAACGTCCTACTTATAAAACAGGCCTTTGTTTTGTTGTTGTTTATAACTGTGAGATGTCAATTCGGTTGAATGCATTGCTAGATGGATTTTTGTTGCATGTCAATTCGGTTGAATGCAAATCTAATCTGATGAATTATATTCTCGCATCAGATCTCGAATTATTTGTTTAGAATTAGAAAAATCGAATAGCATGGTCAACTGTTGTGAATATTTTTTTTAGGAAAAATCGGATTGCATGGTCTACTGTTGTGGCAAGTCGTTACTAGCTTGGTTGATAGTGAAGTCTTTGTTTAAGTAGGGGTCGTGATCGTGAATCGTGATGTGCTATAGTTGAATTTTCCAATGGCAACTCTATTGTTTGTTCTCTTTTTCCCAATATAAATTCCTGATGCCTCTCTGTCTCCATAGTTCTGATAATCTGACTGATACATATCTTTGCTCTAATCTGCTCTGATCTGATGCTTGAACGAATGAACAAACAACAGGCACTGGCACCGTCGGCATCGTCCTGCCAGAGGCGACAAAGGAGAAGGTGGTGGACATCAAGGAAGGCGACGCGCTGGCCCTCCCCTTCGGCGTCCTGACATGGTGGCACAACGCCCCCACCGCGTCGACCGACCTCACCGTCCTCTTCCTCGGCGACACCTCCAAGGGCCACAAGCCCGGCCAGTTCACCAACTTCCAGCTGACCGGCTCAAATGGCATCTTCACCGGCTTCTCCACCGAGTTCGTCTCCCGCGCGTGGGACCTCCCCGAACCGGACGCCGCGGAGCTCGTCTCAAGCCAACCCGCCTCCGGCATCACCAAGACCTCCGCCACGCTTCCGTCCGGCACGGCCAAGGAGCGCGAGGGCATGGCGCTCAACTGCCTCGAGGCGCCGCTCGACGTGGACATCCCCGGCGGCGGCCGCGTCGTGGTGCTCAACACTGCTAACCTCCCGCTGGTCAAGGACGTCGGGCTCGGCGCCGACCTTGTCCGCATCGACGCCCACTCCATGTGCTCCCCGGATTCTCGTGCGACTCGGCGTACCAGGTCACGTACATCGTCCGTGGAAGTGGGAGGGTGCAGGTTGTTGGACCTGATGGGAAGCGTGTCCTTGAGACGCGCGCTGAAGGTGGCGTGCTCTTCATCGTTCCCAGGTTCCATGTCGTGTCCAAGATCGCTGATGCGTCCGGGATGGAGTGGTTCTCCATCATCACCACACCCAAGTAAGTCCTTTGCATTGCATTGCGTCGTTGAGTCTTGGTTCATGGATCATCGTTGATTGGTCTACCTGTTGTGAACGGATTTGACTGAATGTTTGCTTGGAAAAATGAATTGCAGCCCGATCTTCAGCCACCTGGCGGGGAAGACGTCAGTGTGGAAGGCGTTGTCGGCGGAGGTGCTGGAGGCGTCGTTCAACACCACGTCGGAGAAGGGGCAGCAGTTTCGCTCCAAGAGGCTCGACTCGGAGATCTTCTTCGCGCCTCCCACCCCCAAGTGAAGCAGCAGCAGCCGGAAGAATTGAAGTCAGACGCCCACGCCCCACGGAGAGGAGAGTCGGTCTCGGTGTCGTCGTCATCAGGTCGTCGTGGTTAGCTTGGGTTAATAAAAAGAGAGTGGTGGTGGTCGTCGGCTTGCTGCTTCAATTCTCCAGTCGTCGTTGACTGCCTCATCGGTCAGTACTCAGTAGTCTTAGCGTTGTCACGTCAGGGTATTAGAGAAGAGGTGTGTCCGTGAGTTGTTGAACTGCAAACTGCTTCGGAGATGAATACAATCTCATGCACGTTTTTTTAATTAATTATTATTGTGTTGGTTAATTGTCATCTCCCCTTTTTTATGTTTATTTTTTTTATTTATTTTATTAGTACTAGGTAAATGTCTGTGCGTACCACGATAAAAGAACCTGGTCTATTAGCAAATAGATCATTTTTCCAATCTAACATTTTTTTAAAAAAATGTTGAGGAATACGGAAAATTTCATGAGAGAAAAGAACATATCATTCCTTCGACTATTGAGTATTTACTACACCATAATGCTCCAGATTACGATAGCCTGACCTTGTTTGCATATGTATGCTAATACATCTTTATAGAAAGAGCACACAAGGAGAAGCATAAAATGGTCAAAATGAGAGAAACCGACTAAGGGCTTGTTCATTTACTTAACTTCCCAAACTGTTCTATTTAGAATGATAAGGCTTACTCTCAAACGGTTCCCCTTTTTTTTTTAAGACAACGTCGTTGCGTGTATTTCATTAAGCAGAATAAAGTACAAAACAAAGAAGTTTGACGGTAACCGGTCCCTACAATCTACTGGATGCAATAGAAATGGCTACATTGGAGACAAATTTGCTACATAAAGGCACACAGAAAATACAATCCTCCCAAGCCAGGAACTCCGAAATGCGTTTCAAACGGTTCCCCTGAAACTGCACTAAGGAATCACAGATGGGCACACCTAGAAAAGCAGGATGTTTGCCAAATTAAGAATGTCAGAAACTTCTAACAGCTTAGTGAGCACATTGTGTATACCCAATGAAGCCAGAAATCATCGATGGTCCTAGCTAGGACAGTAAGTGGAGCCGGGCATATATTTATCTCCAGGGAAGAAAACATTCGTCAGTTGAACTAGTGGTTTAGGTGGATTTCGAATAGGACTTTCCCATAAATACATTTAATAATTACTAAATAATTATTATTTAAAAGTGCAAATGCCAGATAGTTTCAGCAGATGTCTGTCCGACTGACCGTCTGTCTCCATCCAGAAAAACCTGTGGCCTTGGTTCCTCTAAGGACTTCCAGATATCAAGGCCGGACGAGGAGCAGCTAAGCTAGCAATCTACTAGCGTCCAGCAGCACCATCAATTGGCTCATCCCCAAGCGAAACAGATGGATCAATCACAAGGCCAGTAGCTTCATCATCGTTTCATCGGTCAGCTGCGAAGCATCTCCATCGAGCCGTCGCCTCGGCTCAGAGGAATGGAGTTAGCAGGAGGTGCCTTCTGACCCTGCTGACTTCCACCGCAGCTATACCAGGCGGCAGTGAATCCAGGAAGGCTCTACTGCAAGGTGAGCGCTGAGCGGGAAAGGGACCTTTTCTGGGTCTGAGGAATTGATATTCACGGTTCATTTGCTACCCCCTTTGCCTTTGGATATCAAACTAATGCAGTTAGTGCGTTGGCGTGCGCGCAGAGTATCTGAAGAAATCAAAAGGAGAACAAAGAGAAGAATGACAAGGAGGTAAGTGGCCTCTTCTCCTGTAGTTTGATACTATCTCATTGCAGATCGATTGAGAGAAAAAAAAAAAGGGTCAAGTGAACCATCCCACAAAGAAGGATACTTTTGAGAGAGATTGATTACATATCTAAGCGAAAGAAACCAGAAGTGAATCAGCTTCTAGTCCAAGTAAAGTGGTTCGAATGATGACCTTGGGAAGTTAGGATTTGCTCTATCCAGGAATTTAGGCCTCTACTGTTTTATATATATGTTTCCAACCAAAGAATAACGCTGCATATATAGTCCATTGGTTCTGAACTATATGTCTCGTGATAAAATTAAGTGACGTCGCTAATACCAGACAGATGAAGCTAGAGCTACAGTAGAATGTATATTAACTTTACATTACGCTAAATTAAATTCTCATGCAATATCATGTTGCAGAGGCTGATCATATATATGCTCATGTTCCAGAGGCTGGATGACTACTACAAGAGGAATTACAAGGACTACTTCGGGCTCATCGAGGGCCCAGCCAGAGAGAAGTCAGAAGAGGAGCGCACGGAGTCGGAGAAACGGATCCTCGAGTGGCTTGACAAGAACAAGTAGTCTCTTTGAGCACCAGAGCATATCCTGGAGAGGCGCACGCACGGGGTCAAATTCTCCAGGATTACATGTTCTCCCTTTTAGCTATGGCACTTTGTGTAACAACAAGTATATGCTTGACTGAGCATCGTGTTAAAGTGACTACCAACTTCTCGTTTGCAAGATAAAGAAAGATTAGAAAATTTTAAATATATAAGATCGACTCTCTGTTCACAAACATAAAACAAAAGACAACCAGACCGAAGATTCACCGATTGCTGTTGGCAATAATCTACTATGAATAGTATAAGGAACAAATATAATATTTTTACAAGGTAACGAACCAAGATGTCTGGGTGGTGTAGTTGGTTATCACGTTAGTCTCACACACTAAAGGTCCCCAGTTCGAACCTGGGCTCAGACACTTCACTTTTTTTTTTTTTATATAAATATATATGTTATTTTTTAAAATTCCATATTCTTTATGTCATTTTTATAACCATATTTTTTTTTTTGGGCCTTGACGATCTGTTGTAATTTGTAATACCTTATATGCATGATATATTGCTTGCTTCATTTTTATTAAAAAACAGCAATCCTCTAGTTCTTAAACAGCTAGCAGTCCAGTCCTTTAAAACCAGCTACTGTAGTACAGCAGCACACAGCGTACGTTAGTTCTTAAATAATTGTTTATAAAATTTTTGGGCCTTGACTTGTTGTAATTTGTATTTATTGATTATACATTCTTACGCCTTTTTTATAACCATGTTTTTTGTGCATTGATCTGATTTGTTGCAATCTGTATTCTTTTAATTTTATATTTTTTGTGCCTTTTTTATAACCATATATTTTTTGTGCTTTGATCTGTCATTCTGTTGTAATCCGTATACCTTACTTGCATGCTACTACTCCGTATGTTTCTTGCTTGATTTTTTTTTAAAAAAAAAACAACAATCCTGCTAGTTCTTAAACAGCTAGCAGTCTTTTTTTTCCTATCAATAACAGCTAAGAGTCCTTTAAAAAACAGCTATCAGTCCTTAAAAGCAGCAGCAAGCAGCGTATGGTAGTTCTTAAACAAGTGTTGGTTGCTTCTTCAATCCTGCTCCTCAGACATCAGACAATACAACTGTTTTTTTTCGGAAAAAGAAGCACAGTGTCCTTTTCCTTCCGGCTGAACTAAAAAGGCCTAGGAATTTCAGTAATAATAAGAGCAGCAATCAGCGTATGCGTATGGTAGCAATCAGCGTATGCGTATCGCTGGACCAAAACCCAAACCCTTAAACAAAACGACACGTCAAAACCGTAGCATTCCACCGGTTGGCACCACCATGCTGCGAGCATCCATTGCCTGCTTTGTTCTCCAACCCGGGCGTCACCCTCAAACCACGGTGTCCACCGGTTGGCCGCCCAGCTGCGACGCCTAACACTTTGACTTGCGCGCGGCCACGGCCATGCCCGCCATTGCTAGCCCCGTAATAAACGGAACACAACTTTTTGTCGCCCGCAGGCCACACCGCATTAATCAAATCAGCATCCGCACTAAAAATCCAGCAGCTACACTACACCCACGTAGCCGGATAAGGTAGTGCAGTGGGCCACGTGAGCGCAGCACCGGATCCAGCAGATCCCTGCCGTTTTCACCGCACTCGCCACACACGGGGGGCCATACAAAAATGGCGAAAAAATCGCGGCGGCAACGGCGGCTTGGTTGGGCTGGAGTTGACCACGCATTTGCCTCTCCAGTTCCACCTGACGTAGTGCGCGGCGCAGGCGCTTGCTGGTGACGGCGGGGCGACGGAGGCCGGCGACATTTGGCAGCGGCGGGCTTGACCAGCCGGACCGCGGAGTGGTTGCGTTAGATTAGGCGTGGTTAGGTTAGGTGGCCCGCACCGCAACCGCGCCGTGTCTTTGTTTGCTGATGCAAACGCACTCGACGACCCCAATCATCCCGCCCGCCCGCCGCGTCACCCGTCAAGCTGCCTGCTACTGCTCCGCATCATCCATCCGAGGGCGACGGTGGAAACTGGTCAGTCATCTCATTGCCTCGTGGGCGTCACGCCCGATCGCCGACGGGGTGCGCCAAGCCGGTGGTGGTGCCGATGAATCGCGAAGCGTGGCGTGGCGCCATCGCTCCCTCCTCTAATGGAGAGTGTGCGGTTCATCGGTCAGGGGAGAGGGAAGGGAAAACTAAACCCCCAAGCAAAGCTCGTTTCGTACGCCGGTACGGGGCAACGGTTGATTACGAACTACTGCACGTACGTACTCCGCTGCCTGCAGGTTTAAAGACTTTGCGTAAAACTTGTGGGTGTGCCTAGTTGCCTTAATTAGTTTCTTCTTCAGAACGGGGTGCTTAATAATAATTAACGGTCAACCTAGATGCAGGCAGGATTTGCAATATGAGATGAGTTTTTTTTTTCTTGTAGGAAAAATAAAACAGTAGGAGTACGACTTCGCTGTCAGGGGTTTTGGTGCTGTTTTCATCCATCTTTGAAAAGACAGGAAGTTAGGGGGCCGCCCAACAGAATCTGCCGAACGAGATCGCAAAAGTTCATTCAATCAAACGAGTTGGCTGCTGCCCACAGGTGCCGACTCGCCGCAACGGTACAAAAACATCGATACGCCTGGCTCCGCGTCTCCTCCGCCCGAAACCTCGTGCGGTGCGGCTACCCCAACTGCCGGACTGGCCTGGCCGGACCGACCGCAAATACGGCCCTTTTCTTCCCGACGACGACCTCTGTGTTCTCCGGCAGCCGCAGGGTTACAGTACAAAATGATGCTGCGGCCGTGAACATCTCAACTGGACAGCGAGAGGAACCAAATATCGGCTCTCTGTTAATTAAATGCTCGCTCCCTTTCCCCGGTTTAATTAGCCTTTTTATTATTATTTTAATTACAAAATATCGGCTCTGTTGGCTGGCTGGGCTCTGTCTTTTCTCTCTCTCCTCACTGTCCCCTCCTGCTTAGTAGCCTTCACGACTAAATCCACCACCACTCCACCCCGCACACCTCACCTCCCCGCGTCGCCTTCTCCCCCTGCCCCTCCCTCCCTCGCCCTCTGCGCGGCGCGTTGGCGTTGGGCGGGCAGCCAAACCAGCCAGCTTCCCGCGGCTCCTCACCAAACCCTAATCATTCCGTCCGGCGCCGCCCGCCCGGCCCCGGCCCCGGCCGGCCAGCCTCGATCCGCTCCAGCGGCCGGCCGCCGAGGCCGGCTGCGGTGGTTGCGCTTGCGCTTTCGCTTTCGCGCGGGTCCCGTGGGGGGCTCGGCGCGCGGCGGAACCGTCCGCGGCGCGGCGAGACGCGGGCTTCAAGGCGGAGGGGTGGATTTGCGCGCGCGGGGATGACACGGTGGCTCGCGGCCGCGGCGTCGCGGGCGAGGCCGTGAATGGGAGTGACAGGGCGCTGCGGGCGGCTGCGTACATGGAGGCCGGGGCACCGCCCGCGGCTGGCGCGGGGAGGCTGCTTTGGCTCGTCAGCGTCGAGGTGAGCTGCTGCTTCGATCCGGTACGGGCGGGCGGGCGGGCGTCGGGAGCTGAGTACTCGGAGCAGATTTGGGGCGGAGTGGTCGGGAAACTTCGGGGGTTCAACAGGCTCTTAGCCGATTTGTATGAACTGATTCGCGTCTCGTGTTTGGAAGTTAATTTGGGAGATTTGGCGTCCTGCGGCGTAGGGGTTTTACTACTGTTTTTTCTTTGCGCACTGTTGGGGCAACGACCAAGTTTCGTATGCCTCAGTCTCGTAGAGCTATTTTTGGATGCTTGGGGCGCGACCAAGTTTAGGTACACCAGGGTTTGATCATTTATGTGGATTTCTTGGCGTTTGCTCTCTGAATATTTGGGGTTCTTAGAAGTTGCTGTCAAGTACCATTGGAAGGAATCGTGTTTGTGTATTGATCTTGAGGATTTTCCGTTCATTCTTTTCTCATGTTGCAGATTGTGTTGGTTCTAGTCTGGACTCGAGGAGGTGGTGCAGATTCTGGTGAAAGCAAAGTGCTGTTTCCCCAAGACGTCGAAGCAGGAGAAAAGGATGTCTACCATAGCCACTCCTGCATCCATGATGAGATACTACATCAGAGGCGACGAGCTGGGCGGAAGGAGTACTCTGTCATGCCACAAGTGTACCATGAGTCTCGGGAGGAAGCGGGCGTGTAAGTGGACGACACTTGTTGGGCGTGTCGTCTTGGCGTGCTCCACAGAAGAATGACAGGCAGCCAATACGAATATACCTTAATTATGATGCCGTTGGGCACTCACCTGACCGGGATTGTAAAAATGTTGGCGACATCGTGAAGGTCAGTTTGTCACATTAGCTATCTCATTGCATCGGTAGCTATTTTATCTGAGTAGTAGAGTTGAATTTGTTGTTTCTATTTGGTAGCTTGGTGAACCTCCTGTACCATCAGCACCAGGAACACCTATATGCGATCCTCATGGTGATCCACCACTGGTGGGAGACTGCTGGTATAATTGCACCCTTGAGGACATAGCTGGGGAGGACAAGAAGCAACGTCTCCGGAAGGTGCAGTTCTTTTTGCTTTCGTTGTCTCTCTGCAGGTTCAATTAAAAGCATACCGAACACACTTGACTGCCATAGAAGATGTAACTTTCATATCTCCATTTTCATGTTTTGCTGACTTCTGTTTTGTTGTTAAACGGAGTCATGTAACAGGCACTGGGACAAACAGTAGAGTGGTTTAGGAAAGCTCTAGCTGTTGAACCTGTCAAGGGGAACCTACGGCTCAGTGGGTACTCAGCTTGTGGTCAGGATGGAGGTGTACAACTACCCCATGCTTATGTTGAAGGTAATTTTCAGTTTTAACGAATCACTTTACCAATCTTGCATTCTTGCCTGCTGATTGCCTGACTCATATTGTCATGTGAATCTTCCCTCAATTGCAGATGGTGTTGCTAATGCTGATTTAGTCCTCTTAGTAACAACTAGACCAACTACGGGTAACACCCTTGCATGGGCTGTGGCCTGCTTGAACGTGACCAGTGGGGTCGGGCCATTGCAGGTTTGCAAACAACCAACTCAATTATGTACAAATTCACACGTCAGGAGTTTCTAGTGTTGTTCTGACCCTACCTGTATTCTGTTTCTTCTTTTAGGACATGTTAATGTGGCACCTCGTCATTTGACAGCTGAAGCCGAAACATTACTTTCAGCTACTCTAATACATGAGGTTATGCATGTTCTAGGGTTTGATCCTCATGCCTTCACACATTTTCGTGATGAAAGGAAAAGGAGACGTGGTCAGGTACTCAACAATATATTTCCTGCTTTAGTCTTGTGATATATTTTCTTTTGTTTAAAAGAGACCCTAGTGCTCAAAACGTCAGCATGTTACCTTATTAAAATTTGGGTTGCAACACTTTACCTGCTTTTAATGTTTTCATGACTAAAGCTCTAGCAATTCTATGGTTGATGTCAGCTTTGCTGGTTTGTTGAATAATCTATTTGGCAGTTACCATATGGTGCTAGTACGAGGACTTACAATTAAGAGGACAAGCCTGAGAATGGTTAATATAATTTAGCTTAAGGTGCTTATAAGTTGGAGCCTTGGGAGTAATGTGAACACCTCATCGACCTGTATAGGAAAATCTGAGATTGTTGAGTTTTTATGCTATAAAAATTCGCCATGACTTGGCTTATGAGATAATAAATATAAGCAAGTTGAGAAAGGCCTGTAAGCTTCGCCACATGTTGGGCAACCAGTTCACGATGGTAGTTATGGTAAAATGTATGTTGTATGCCAACAACTCAATCTTTGTTGAAGAATTTGAGAACAAGACCACCATACTTCTGTGTGAATAAATTCGATGCAGCGTGGCATGCTTAGCTTAACGATCAATATTCTTCTCTAATCTATGTTTATCTTTTTGTTCCTTCAGGTTACCCTTCAAACTTTGAATGGGCCTCTTGGGCCTAGCCTGGGAGAATGGTTACTCTCACTATGTTTATCTTTTGTCCTACCACGTTCAAACTTTGTTGTCATGCACGTCCTACCACGAGGCATCACTATGGAGTAGGTTCTAACTAAAGATGTTAAAAAAGTTAATTGAGTCATTAGCGACAGTTATTTATTTTCATGCTTTTTTTACTTAGGAAAAGACTTCTTCGTATAAACTAACCTATTTTTGTTCTTGTGCTAGGCATTTTCACAAAACTTCACTGGGTTAGAATTGGAAGATGGGGAGGCAGGGGCACCTCAGGTAGATAACATGAGTCCTTGATAGTTTTTTTTTTTTTTTTTTTTTCTTTTAATTTTGCACTCACTGATATAAGTTTGCATCGTGCAAGTTTCCAAACACATTCATTTGTTTTTGGCATTTTATATACTAGGTTCACATTGGGAGAAGAGGCTCTTAATGAATGAGATCATGACTGGATCAGTGGATACAAGATCAGTGGTTTCAAGAATGACTTTAGCATTACTGGAGGACAGTGGATGGTATCAAGCTAATTACAGCATGGCTGAACATTTAGATTGGGGTCGGAATCAGGGAACAGAGTTTGTTATATCTCCTTGCAACTCATGGAAAGGGGCATACCATTGCAATACAACTCAATTATCAGGATGCACATATAATAGGGAGGCAGAAGGTTACTGCCCTATAGTAAGCTATAGTGGGGACTTGCCCAAATGGGCTCAATATTTTCCCCCAAGCCAATAAAGGTATGCCCAAATGTAGCATAGATTATTTTGTCTATGACATTAAAATAGGTACACGAGATTCTTGTTTGCACATAGTTGGTATTTAGCATAAATTTGTCAGTATCGCGATGCATTTCTAAGTGACAAAATCTATGAAGTGGTCAAATCATGGTTGGAATCTATCTTGAGCTCTAGAAAAGGACATGATTGAATGATTGATTCTTAATTTGTTTGTGCTGTTAGAATCCTTTACTCAACATTATCACTAAACACCATTATTCACCTCATCTGATATCCCATTTATAAACACTAGCCACCATGGGGCTTTTTATAGACTATATGTATCCACATTGAATAACAGAATAACAAAACTCGTCACATATGTAAGTTTGGACACATCTTCTACTGGATTATCAACCCTTTCCACAAAAAAAGAAATTAAAAATGATGAGTGGTGTGGACCCACCTAGTAGTGATTTATGCTGCAACAGCATTTATAAGTAACAGGCAGGGGTGCCCCTTTGTTGTAGAGTTTCTATACTCAATGCTCCTTTTGCGACATCTTCAGTTGCTCTGATTTCTGATTGTCTTTTATTAACTAGATTTGAGGTCTGAATTTTAGTATGCTGTACTTAATTCTCTTGCATATATCATATTTCCAAATTTGATGTCTGCAGGTGGTCAGTCTTCATTAGCAGACTACTGCACATACTATGTTGCTTATTCTGATGGTTCATGCACTGATGTAAATAGTGCACGGGCACCTGACAGAATGTTAGGTGAAGTGCGAGGAAGTAATTCGAGGTGACATCACCCACAACGAGTTGGATACACGCACAGCTACATCCACTAGAATTGTTGTAATAATTATGAATTTGTTAATGAGCAGGTGCATGGCCTCAACTCTAGTGCGAACTGGGTTTTGTCACGAGGATCTATGACCCAAGGAAATGGCTGTTATCAGCATCGCTGTCTGAACAACTCACTAGAGGTGAACACACTTAATTCCATCAGCTGACACTTGAATTTGTTTTGCATTCCTGTTGTCTTAGGAGGTTCTTTTCTGCTGGAATGCCTTTATTAGTTGTGATGTTTATTGTGATTGCCATAAGTATAGTATAGTTGTATGAGTGGCGTGGGATTCTTGAAAATAGTTTACTCTTCTTGATGCAACGCTACTCAGTTCTCCTGCTTATTTGAGGTATAGTTCTATGCCTTAAGAATTTGGGGTGATTATCAAGACAACTCTTTCAAAAGTTTAAATAATTGTGTTTTCTATTTTTGAGTAATACTATGTTAGTTTTTCCTGGTCAAGTGCATCATTATATCTGATGTCATTCTAGAGGTGCTTCCTAAAGTTTACCTTGTGCTGTGTTTGGAAATTCATGCTTGTTAGGTTGCTGTTGATGGGATCTGGAAGTCATGTCCACAATCCGGTGGGCCTGTTCAATTTCAGGATTCAATGGTGAGGGTCGTTACTTCGCGGTGTATCAGATCAATTTGTCTTTTTCTCATAGAAGTTACTTTTTGCTCTGAAGGGGAATTAATTTGCCCGGTGTATCATGAGTTGTGTACTACTGTACCAGTTCCAGTGACTGGCCAATGTCCAAAGTCATGCAGTTTTAATGGTGACTGCATTGATGGAACCTGTCACTGCTTTCCTGGTTTTCATGGTCATGACTGTAGCAGAAGTGAGTATATGTTTTCCCTTGGCTTCTATTTCCTCCAGTGACATCGGATGTGTTTTTTCTTCTAAATATCACTTTCTTTGAAACTTCACTAATGTTTTACTATTTCTGTATTAAGAAGATATTATTTGAGTACACTGTTCTGTCAATTCTTTATTGGAATATTATGTTAGAAATGTTCATGAAAATTGTATAATGTCAGGGAGGTACTTTAATGACAAATCTACAAAATATTAAATTTTCGCATGATACTTACGTGTATTTGAATGGCCAAAATTGTTGTCAATTTGTCATTGACTGTAGAGCTTACAAATTGGCGTCTGCTTAGGGAAAGGGTATCTTAAAAATAAATGAGTGTGGTGTTCAAGGATATTCAGAGTCAAGCAGTTTGTCACATAGTACCTTCAGTCAGTAGGTTTCTGTTGTTTTGCTCCATGTATTGTCATTTGTCAATCAGGATGAAAGAAATAGGCGGCATGTAAATATGTACCACTTCTATCAGTAGAGTGAACTACACAGAATGTGTTTATTCTTGCAAAAAGTTGATATATCGTGAATTAGATGATACAATAGGATTGGTGTTCAGAAACCGTTGAAAATTGCAGTCACCTTGAAGTGTTCATTCTGTTATGGTGTGGTGGACAGGATCTTGCCCAGACAAGTGCAGTAATCATGGTATATGCAAAGCTAATGGGATCTGTGAATGTCAGAGTGGATGGACAGGGATTGATTGCTCGACAGGTGAAGCTTTGACTACTCTACTCTCTCAAGTTACAAAAACATGTTGATGAGGATATGATTTGGTCAAACCTTGAAAACTACAACATCAAAAACTTTTAGATCATTTAGTTTGGAGATATGCAAGATATATGTGTAGATTTGTATTGGAAAGTACTTGCAAAATATTATAAATGTGGAGGATTTTACATTTTAGGAATATATATCCCAGAAGATATTATTGGTCAAATATTTACATAGAAGAACCATGTGCAAAGTCAAATGTGATAATTATTGTTGGCTGGAAGGGAGGACAGATTTATGCATTGATTGCTTGGTTGAATTCATAAGATTTATGTCATGGTGGAATGTTTTGCTTGACAGTGTCATGTTGGGGTAATGGATTTTGAATTCTGTGATGAAAGAAATGTGTTATCTTCGACGTTTGCAACTTTGCAAAATATATTTGGTGTTTGTTCTTATTCAAGTAAGCAAGAAGTAATATACTCCTTTCTTTTTATGCAGCGGTTTCGCGATGAACAATGCAGTTTACATGGAGGGGTTTGTGATAATGGTAAATGTGAATTCCGCTGTTCAGATTATGCAGGCTACACATGTCAGAAGGGTTCTGCAATACTGCCCAGTCTGTCAATGTGTCATGATGTACTTGTTAGAGATTCAGAGGGGCAGCATTGTGCGCCAAGTGAACTCAGTATACTACAGCAGCTTGAAACTGTAGTTCTCGTGCCAAATTACAATAGATTGATGCCAAGTGGGCGGACCTTCCTTAACTTCTTCAACAATGCCAATTGTGCAGCAGCTGCAAAGCGGCTAGCCTGCTGGGTACTGCTTTCTTTGTCCATTTCTTTTTTAACATTTTTATCATGTTTTTGCAGGTTTTTCCCAAACACTTGACAAACTTAAGCTTGATGTTGCATACACATTTCTAGATTAGGCTTTTGCTCATTGTTGCTTGAAAATAAATAAATTCAAGAACAGTGCTAACTAGATGAGCAATAGGTAGCACTGTCTGGGCTTGTGTTAGCTACTGGTGCTACTAAGCTACTTGTGTTAACTATCCGCACACGTGCAGACTACTTAAACTGGTATAACTAGCTAGTGAGAAGTCGGTTGTTAAGCTACATGTCAGTAGGTATCCTTGTCCATGATCTTTGTCAAGTGCCGTTAATTATATGTCACAAGAGTCATGTGAAAAACAAATGTTAATGTTAATATGATATCAGCAAATATATCATCTGTCAATGAATTAACTTTGCCTGATCGAACTTCTCTTATCAGATCTCAATGAATTAACTTTTGCCTGATCGAACTTCTCTTATCAGATCTCAATTCAACGGTGTGACGAGGATGGGGACAACAGGCTCGGGTATGCTACTCTGCATGCGAATTGTACAATACAGCTTGTGGAGCGGGTCTGGATTGTTCAGACCAGACCCTTTTTAGCAAAAGGAAGAAGAAGAAGAGAAGGGTGTTCCATGCACAGGTTATGGCGAGAAGAAGTCTTTCTGGCTATAACCTCTCCGAAAGCTTCTTCCGTTGGGGCTCTGGTAGAAGCTCGGTGATTGTGTAAATTATATTTGACAATGTTCCACCCCATATTATTTTTCTTTCTCTTCTTTTTCCCCCATTTCGTCCGCTACCTCCCAATTGTAGGATACGGGAAGTAAGCGGTCCATTTCACCTAGGCACCCGAAGATGGGCTGCCTGGTGTACAAGCTATGTTGGAGTGGGCTCTTTGTTAGAAGGTTAGTCTGACTTGAAAAGGGGAGTGGGGAGCTAGAGGTGAAAGTTGGATGGTAGATTTTTCGTTTTCTCCGCATCAGAATTAGTGAACGGAATGTAAAGGTTGATGTGTGTTGTACTCACTCTTCACAGAATCATTTCAATGGGAGCCCATGTTGTCATCTGTGCGACTGTGCCTCATGAGGCCATGCCCAACAAAGTGGCAGTGGCTTCGCTTACGTTGAAATGGAATTCGTTGTGACATTGATGTTGACGTTTTGTTTATTACATCTGCCTGTCTTGCTGCCCTAATGGTTTGTCTGTCAAATAAATTTCAGACAATTTTATTAAAGGTTTAATGTGTGAACGTAAATTTTAATTCTGAGGTCCAACTTTAGACATGGGATGAACAAGTAGGCATAATACTTCTGCTATCATTGGATTGCCATGAATGGATTTGGATTTTGAAGTAATAAGATTAGGTTAGACAGGTCATTTGGAATTAGATTTGGATTGGATGTTGGATGTTTTTTCTCCTTAGATTTTAATTGGCCTCTCCATTTTGATTTACTCAGATTCTAATCCATTATCCAGTACCACCTCTACTGCCAGCCATGGGCACCAGCTCCAACACATCGTCAACTTTACCCATAGATTTCGTTGGTTTGATTTGAGGAGCCTGGTGGTGAATTGTGCGTGAAAGACTGTCAATACAAGTTGGTAGGTTTGCTGCAACTTTCTCATGACTGCCCATGCAGATGTGTATACTCACTCTGGGTACAAAAACCGATACCAGAACCGAACCATTAACCGGCTGTTCGGTTCCTGATCGCAGTTTTCCAGGAACAAAATTAGTTCGGTCAATTCGTTCAACTTGTACCCCCAAATTACCCGAAATTCCTGTTTAAGTTGTTTGTTTTACTTGCTTTATTTAACATGTATGTGTGCTACTGTTGTTTTATGCTGCATTCCTCATTAAATTGTCCCTGTTGACTTGAAAATGAGACAAAATGCTGCTGAAATTTAGAACTGAATGAATCTTTTTTTGGTTTCTGAAAATTTCGGTTCCATTCGGGTCAACCGAACCGAATTGGTAGGTTCGAGTTTTCCCAGGAACAACATGTTTGCTTGGAACAATTAGAGAACTGCCCGGTTTTGGTACCCGAATGCCCAGAGTGAGTGTATACATCTTATATAGTAAAATGCAATAACTGAACCAGTAATAAACCGATGGCCATGAGATTCTACGCGCCCTCTCCACCAAGACACTGCCATCTGCCGATCACCCTTCTATGTTGATCGAGCTACAAGGTCTTCTCAAACTCCAAGGCTAGACAACGAAGGAGGAACAATCAAGTTGATCGATCGCCAATGGGGGTGCTGGTACCAGCTCGGCCGGAGCAATGCACATTGAGCCGTGTCGTGGCAGTCACCACCGTCTGCTTCGTCATCGTGGTTTGCACGTACGTCGCGTCGTCTTCACCGGCCGGCGGCGACGCCGGGAAGGAGGAGAAGTTCTTCAACATATGGCGCCGCCGATCATCAGTAAGTCCACTTTTATTTAATTTGAAGTTAAAATCATTAGCTCTACTTTTCAGGAGTAATATTGTTACTGCAGCCTAATCAGCTCGATATATCTAAAACACTAGCTTATAATTCTTGTCAAAAAAGGATGCCCAGGACTTTGCCCCGACGATGATCTGGAGGTGGCGCTGCGCGGCGCGGCGTACGCGAACAGGACGCTGATCCTGACATTGCTGAACAAGGCGTACGCGGAGGAGGGCGGCCTTCTCGACCTCTTCCTCGAGAGCCTGAGGGAAGGGGACGGCACCGAGCAGCTCATCGACCACGTCCTCTTCGTGGCCATGGACCAGCAGGCCCTTCCGCCGGTGCAGCAGCCTCGGCGGCGGCGTCAAAGTGCTACCTGCTCCGGCCGGTGGCGGTGGACAGCCAGCAGGGTGCTGGCGACCTCTCGTCGGAGCAGGTCTACATGTCGGACGGGTTCATACGCATGATGTGGCGCCGGATCCGGTTCCTGGCGACGTCCTCAAGCACGGCTACAGCTTCATATTCACTGTGCGTACTACGTTTGCCATCATGCGTACATGCATATTAGTTGCATGCTTAGATTTTGGTGCTTTGATTTTTGTAATGAAGGATATGGACGTGATGTGGCTGAGGAATCCGTTCCCGAAGCTGGACCGCGGTGAGGGCGAAGACTTCCTGATCAGCTCCGACAAGTTCAACGGCGCGCCGCACGACTACGCCGGCAACGAGCTCAACACGGGCTTCTTCTTCGTGGCCTCCAACGCCCGGACGGTGGCGCTGTTTGACGAGTGGCACGCGGCGCGGCGAGCGTCGGCGGGGATGAAGGAGCAGGACGTGCTGAACCGGATGAAGCGGCGCGGCGCGTTCCGCCGGCTCGGCCTGCGCGTGCGCGTCCTGGACACGGCGCGCTTCAGCGGCTTCTGCCAGGACAGCCGGGACGCGGCGCAGGTGGCCACCGTGCACGCCAACTGCTGCCGCACCAAGCGGGCCAAGGTCGCCGACCTCAAGGACGTCCTTCGCGCCGCCAAGCGGCTCAACAGGACGGAGATTACGTGGCCAGCGCATCGCCAGTGCGTAAAATCGTGGTTGTGAGACGGGGAAGGCCGTTTTTTAGAGATCTGGGGATGTTCTTGCCTTCTTCTTTCCGTTAACAGTGCAGCATGACAGGATCATTGCAGGAAGTTGCAGAGGAACCGTTTTTGTTGACCTCCCATCTAATCTAGCCAAAATTAACTGTTTTGAAGTATTGGGGAACATTTCTCAACACGAGACCCATCTAATCTAATCTAATCATCAAAATTAACTGTTTTGGAGTATATTGGGAACATTTCTCAACACGAGAAGGCAGGACAGCAGTTATGGGGGAAAAAAAAAAAAAGATTAGGGAGCATCAATTGGAAGTTTTATTACGATTTTCTGTTACAATTGATGACATAACAAGAGTTCATGTACTGGATTTAAACTTTTACACGCAGGAACTATGCATTCTTTTCATTCGCATATAGCACAGTAAATCCTGCAACTGAGCTCAATCCCATGAACTTGCAATCTGAGTGTCTTCCCTACATCAAATTTAAGGGCCAAAAGTCAGACCTTAGAACAGCTGGTGCAACTGTTATTCAGACCAATGATAACAACATTTTCGTTTCCACCAGATTGTAAATTCCAGCACAAGGATATAGTGCCTCGTGGTAGTATTCATGCCTAAACTGTTACATCCTTTGCTACTGTACAAACATTGCCTGTGCAACGGTTCTAGTAACCTTTGCCAAGCCAAAGCTGTTCCGCTCTTAACCAAATCTCTGGTTAAAATTTATGCAACCTGCAAAATTTCCTGACGCTTGATCTCAAATACCTTCTGAAGAGTATCCTCAACAACCTGCATAAGTAGAATGTCATTATTGCCATCAAGTTTTATGTGGTACAAGCAAGCTGTGTAGAAATAAACACTTGAAGTCAGATCAGTATAGTTCTGTGTTACCTTGTCTGGAGTTGAGGCACCCGAAGTAACGCCAATGGTAATAGGCCCCTCGGGTAAAAAGTTCTCTTTCTCAACAAGTTCACCATGCTGTTAAACAATCCAATTTTCAGTTAAAAATGAGATCCTATATTTTCTATAATTAAATTTAAGCTCTTTTCAGTTTCTGATTAAACAGAAGATCCCTTCAAAATTCTATTATTTTCAAAAAACGAACACCGTCCTGGTTAAACAAAGCAGCATCTGTGGAGGGTATTAGAAATTACATTTAACTTGTAGCTGATCCTGTTTCCTGGTCCAATCCTTTGTTCACTGTCAATCCAGTAGGATGGAATTCCACTGAGTTCTCCAATTTCTTGCAGATGAGAGGTGTTACTTGAATTCCATCCTCCAACAACAAGAATAAGGTCAACTTTCTCTTTCACCAGTTGATACATAGCATCTTGTCTTTCCTGAGGAATCAAACAGATGGCCAGATGTATATAAGACAATGCAGCGTATGTCAAAACAATTATAAATCTATCATCCAAAGAGACATTTGCTCAAACCAAAAGTGGAGCAATAAATGAACTAGGATCCTCTAAACATTGTCTCAGTTTCCTTTGCAGGTTGCATGCAAAGTGTGATGGTGAATGTATTGTACCATGAATGGCTACTGTCTATGATGAATTATATGCTACCCATTTCAAAACTTTACAGTACAGTAGTACTAATTCCATCATTCCCAAAAGGTCCACATTTTAGCCTCATGTAAAGATTGATAAATGTTGTAAGACTCCCACTTCAATTATAGAATATGTCGCACTGAGTATCAATAGAGTAGGTGGTGGTTGTTTTCTTTTGTTGCCCATGTTCCAATTGATCAATGAGAGCACAATGGAGTGTCTGCTAAACATCAATATTGGCAAGTTTGGAAAGCAAAGTTCTTTAAACAGTTAAAACAATGTTCAATCAGGCACAAGCAGCTTTCATTCAGCAATGGAACCAGTTTCTGAAATCATCAAGAAACCATAAATTTTGGAATGCTTCATGTAACATGTAAAAGGAAGAGACTCAGTTGGGTTGGGCTACAAGACATTGTGTTATGCAAAGCTGAAGGAAATGTTGGAAAAGGAAAAATTACCTGAGTGGCATCGCAAATAGTATTGAAGGCCATGAAGTGATCGTTTACATTCTCAACTCCATATTTTCGCATCATAGTCTTTTCAACAAGTTTCCCTATTAATCATACAGCATTACAATCAAAATTGGTGCTTGCTAAAACAATATGAACTGTATAAATCACAACACATAGCTATGGAGGTAGCAGAGGGCTGGTTGTATAACCTACCAATTTCTTCAGTTTCTCCTTTAAGCATTGTTGTTTGATTAGCAATTCCCACCATATCCAGATCAACATCAGGGATCAAATCCTGGGGAAATAGCTTTCTTGAATTTCTGCAGTTGTGTGTCAAACAATTTAGTTGGTCATTCCTTTCCGGCATGCCAGTAAATGGATAACTTGAGTAAAATCATCAGTCCTTACCTCAAGGAACTCCTCTTTTGTTGAGCTAGACCCATCAAGTTGGCCACCAAGTATATAATCACACACATAGGTCGCCTATTGAAAACATTTCAAGTTTCTTATCTCTGATCATCTTCAATATCAAGTCCAAAAGAACAGCAACACATGAAATTCATTAGATGTACCTCTGTCATATTCTTCACAATGATGTACTTTCCTGCAAAAGAAGCAGTGGCAACAGTTTCTTCATGGGAATATTTCCCATGAATAATTGAAGTATATTCACTCTTCTTGTGCTTTTCGACCATGTTCCAGACCTATATTAAACAATGGACTTCATCAGCCTGACATAGTAAGTTTTTTGACTTTCAAAGGAACAGCGATCACCAAGGCATAAAAGGAAGAACGCAAGGGGATGTCTTTAAAAGCAAACTTTACCTTTGAAACCCAAGGGCACGTTGTATCAACGATCTGCACTTTCTTCTCATTTAGCGTGTACATCTCCTCCACAGCAGCTCCAAATGCAGGCAACACGACAACATCACCTTGTTGGACGACATTGAAATCCTTGATACCCGCGTCAACAGGAATGATGTCTACACCCATCTCATCCAACCTCTGCATGACCAATCAAATGGATTCAACTCAGCTAAGAACATAAGCCTCTGAATCAGAGCATCGCAAATTAAGTACAGGAAGGTGAGTGAGAGAGAGACAGAGAGCAGTGTACACTATGATTTCTGCTTTGCAGGTAAGGCGTGAGCACTGGCGCCAAATTAAATTGGAGTTTAAGAATGGAAATTTTCAGCGCTAGAATTTTACTCTGTAACCCTCAGTCGGGAACCAACTTGTTTTGCGTCCTTATATATACACACAAGAGGATGCAGCAGACTACTCCTAGTTCCATGGGGAGCTCAGATTGTTAGTCAGAGTTGACAATTTCAGGGTATGGTTACCTTGTTGACGGTGGGGTTGTGAATGATTTCGTTGGTGAGCCAGATGCGCTCCTCCGGGGAACTGCTTGCGCGCCTCGTACGCGATCTGCACGGCGCGCTCGACGCCCCAGCAGAATCCGTAGGCCTCCGCGAGCTTCACGGTGACGGGGCCCCAGGTGTACTGGTTGCCGTTCTCCTTGAGCGTCTTGATCACATCGCCTGCACATAGCATACCAATTCAATTCGATTCGATTCGAATCGATTCCGTCCCCAATCAATCAATCAACCAGTCTGGAGGATGTATTCATCCGTGCTTTTGCTACTGATACAAGTAACTTACTGGTGTACTCCTGGCTCATGAGCTGGAGCGTCTCCTTCTTGTGGCCGAACCCTTGCGGTTGTAGTTGTCGCTGCGGGTGAGGTTGTGTCGGAACGCCTTCTTGTCGAAGTCCGGGTCGAGCGAGGCGGCCGCCGCGTGCGACGACGGCGGGAGGCATCGCAGCGCACGGAGGTGGGCGCGCGCCGCCGGCCCCGCGGAGGCGGTGGTGGTGGTGGCCCGCCGCCGGGGAGAGCAGCGCGGACCGGAGCGGCGTCGTGATGGTCGCCATCGCGGTCGCGGGCGTCGTGTCCAGTGGCGGAGCTAGGCAGCAGCGGCAGGACGCGGGCGGGCGGACGGACGGCGAATGGGATTAGTGCCTCGGCTCCGGACGGGAACGGGACCCGCTCCTCTCTTATCCCCTGCGGCCCTCACTCACGGCTCGCGTGTGCGTGTGACGCCGTGGCCCCGCGTGGAACGGGAGGGATATTCCGGGCGGGCGACGCGGGGCTGCGAGGGCCGCCGGTTGCTGTCGTCTTGCGCCGTGCCAAACTACCAGCTCCTCCGGTGCCGATCGGGTCAGTGGCACGGCACCGGGGTCCGGGGCGTGGAGTGAAATTTGTTCCGGAACGGTCGGTGTCCGGCACCACGTTTTTGTTCCTTTTCCTGACCGCCCGAATTGCCAGGACTCTCACTCGGCTGCATGCGCTCGATGATCTTTTGTGTTGCTCCCGGCCGTTTTGCCACTGACCGACCGGAGTCTGAATAGAATATCGTGGGCCGGTGGATCGGACGGACGCACCACGGCGGAACTGGAAACGGACACGTTTGTGAGAGCACTGTGCGATAGTGAGTGCGCTGTCGCGAGTGACGCTAGTGGGATGCAGGGATCACCACGATTTGAGTTTGATTGGTTGCCTTTTTCTTCGTGTTCTCGCATTGGGCTGAGACTAAGAGTGTCAAACCATGCGTACGTCTTCTCTCAAACACATGTTTATCACGCTGAACAATCCTCATCACTCGCGTGGAGACGGTCCACACGTGGATGGAAACGGAGTTTCTACTCTGAGACCGCGCAACACGTGAAGCCGGGTAGATGAACATGTGCGTGTGGAATGTGAGCTATTTTGATGCGAAAGTCACACTTTTGAGTTTGCACTGTGCAGTCGCATGTAGCCTCCCAAGTCTCCTCTGATGAGTTTACGGACATGCCCCCACCTTGAAGCTTTGCCCCATGACAACAAGGCCAATAAGGGCTTCCCAAACCCTACAGTGTGGCCCTGCCTTGGGAGCCACGCCTCTGGATTGTCCATGTCACCATGAGTAGTAGCTCCATGATACACCGGGTCTATTGCGGGGAGATACAACCTGCCTATCCGACAAAAGCAGGGCGTGGCAAGACGGAGGAGCGTTTTGTGCGCCGCAGAGAGTAGCCTTGCTTCTTTAAAAGCTGAACAAAAGTAAAAGCGTGAATGGACTTGTCCTTGTTGTGTCGAAGAGACTACGACAACACTTTTGTCTCTTCCCATCCAAATGGTCCGCTGGTTTTTATGAGGTTGTACGCTCGTCTTTGCCAGCGTTGTGGCTGCCCTACAATCAACAAATCACCGACATTTAACATATAGATATGGCTCAATCGCTCTTCCACATACGTAGTTAGTTGTGCCCTACCGCCCGCTTCTCCTCTTTACTTCCTTATCTCTTTCACCTCACCATTTAGCCTCTTTAGGTAGAATGATCATTGTTATGCTACTCCAATACAATTGTGAACTGAACTCCATGATGGTGGAGCGAAAGCACCTGTGTTCTACCACATGTGGGTGTCCAATGTCCACAAAACAAGGTGCATGAAAGCTAGACTTGACTGTTTGGCTAGTGGTTTCTTCTCGACCGATAATAAGCTAGCTAATATTGATTTGTTGTGAGAGAAGAAGAACATAGATGAGTTGATAAGTTGAGATAATAGGGTTTGTGCGGGTGGAGGCATAGGAAGTAACTCCTTTTTTTTACATGTAACTCCACTTTGATAGGACCAAAAGGCACCCAGTTCTCTTTCTCGTGGCCATGGTATCCTGTCGAGGCAAACCCAAATTCACTCAAAAGTTGTACATGTGTATATACCGGATCGTGATAATTTATGGTCCGCATTTGTGGGTTAGTGCCTTTCCTGATCATTGAACGTACTCATCCTACCACTAAAACAAATGAAACGATATCGCCCTCGCCCCGCTCCCCAACCCCTCTCCGAAACCCCACCCCACCCCCCGCCCTTTTCCCACGACCGAAATCCCCGAGGCCCCCACGCCCAACCCTCGGGACGAGCGCCGCCTCCGTCGGGCCGGCCGCCACTAAGGCCCACGCCCCCACCCTCCCCAGCCGCCGCATCTCCGTCCGTCGCGCCCCAGCCCCGCAACGCCTCCCCCGAAGGCGGCGAGGCAGCTCCTCCTCGACCTCGCCATCCCGGGTTGCTGACCCGTGGCGGACGCGCTCTGCTCGCTTAAGAACGAGCTTCGAATTGGTGAACGAGCTTCAAGGGGAAGCACTCTCTCGGGGAGGAGGAAGAGGACCTGCCCGTCGCCTCCGAGCTCTCTCTCGGTTTCTTCGGTGTCGTCCCCGCTCTCTAATCTAACTATCTATCTCTGCCTGTATCTAGCAGGAATTAGGGACATTAGGTGCTGCCGGGGGAAGGGAAGAGAGGCTCACGACACGGGTTTGACGAAATCCCTCATCCGATCCAGGTCTCCTCTTCCTTCTCGGGGCGGAGTTTCACTGCTATAGCTGTCGGCGCCAATGCCAATTTACGTCTCTTTCGTCCACCTCCAGCTCTCTGCTCTCCCTGTCTCCCATCCCAGTCCTAGCGTGCTCATCACCGGCTCACCACCCTCTCCCAGATGGTGTGCCCAGTTTGGCCACAAAAGCATGCAGGTTTGAGTGCACCTGGGAGCTGTTCGACGAAATGCTTAGATGGGGAATGTTGCCCCGTTTGGTCATGCACAACACCCTTCGTGATGCATGCTGGTACCAGGGTGTTCTGGCCAAGGCTCAGGAGGTGTGGGATCAGATTGTAGCTAGCCAAAGGCTTACAAAAAAGCGACTCAACCACTACGGGTATCAGGGTCTGCTTCACAAGGTACATCATTGTCCATGCATAATAGTTTATGGATTGGGTTACCTAATTTCTTATCCAGTTTTGTACTTTTTTTTGAGATTACACAGTACAACGCAGACGCTCAACACGCACGCACACTCACCCCTATGAACACACGTCGCGAAACCCTACCCCTATGAGCACCTTCAAGGACTGAGCGGCAAATCTTGAAGTTCGAAGTCACCACCGGGCGTCTCGCTATCGGCCGGGGGCGTCGCCTACCACTTAATGCACAGTGCCGGAAAATCCTGAAATAAATCCAGGATAAAGTGTCGCACCCAGGATTTGAACCCTGGGTGGGAGCCCCCCAACCAATGGCTTTTGCCATTACGCTGTGAGCCCCTTTTTTTTTAAGATTACACAGTACAACGTAGACGCTCAACACGCACGCACACTCACCCCTATGAACACACGTACGCAAACTCTACCCCCCTATGAGCACCTTCGAAGGATTTGGCCGGCAAATCTTGAAGTTCGAAGTCACCACTAGCGCCTCGCTATCGGCGGGACGTCGCCTACCACTTAATGCACAGCGGGAAAATCTGAAATAAATCCAGGATAAAGTGTCGCACCTGGGTGGGAGCCCCCAACCAATGACCTTTGCCATTGCACCGTGAGCTCGCAAGTGCGTGATATAAATTTTGTTTTCCTCCACCATTTTTTCCTTCCTAAAAATTCCTTCTTGCAAAAGAAGGAAGCTAAGCTTTGGATTGTATAAGCGTAATTGCATCTACTACTAGGCTACTAGCTAGAATCTAAAGGCATAACATTTAATTTTGATGCTAAAGAGTGTTCAAATGAAATGAAAATAAATACCCCTATTGTACAATAGATGTGTGGTTGTGTGATGCGCTCAAGATTCTGCATAGCTGATAACACCATGTCCAAGTGATTCAAGAGCACATACTATCCAGGAGGTGGCCTCGATCCTGCATAGCTGACATGCTGCAATGTTTGTTGTCTCAGTCAAACTCATCCTGGACAACTACTTGCCTACCTTATCTTGAAACAAATGTCTGGATTATACTCCTGTTGATATATAATATATAAGTATATTGTTATAACTTGAGTAATTGAGTAGCCATTAGTCAATGCTTCGTCTTTATCTGAAGGGATTGCAAAACGACTATATGCATACTGGTTGATGACTTTGGTAGTCTTGCTATTTTCTGGTTTGGCGATGTTTATTGTAGTCAGTTTTTGTTTGGTGGCTTCGTACAGATATCAAAGAGTGATATAGCTTGCACATTTAAATTTGATTGTAGCTGATGATATTTGGATAGTCCCCTCCGTGGACTGCATACAAAAAATAGTGGCAAGGTGATCTTCCTAAGACCCGACTCCAACAAAGATAGGTATAATTTTAAGACCCATTAGATAGTTTGAGCGACCTACAAATGAAATAGATGTCATCTAAAATCTCCGTCCTCCAACGGAGCACCCTATAGCTATTTCTAAATAACTTTGCATATAGATCACGACCTTTTCAGAAATCATCTAAGCCTAGATCTAATAAAACATTCTCTCTAGCACTTTTTGCATTAGAAATCCTCGAGTGAAACAAAATTAATTTTAGGTCCTTGTTCCTCGATGCAGAGGATGTCGCGGCGCCCGGCCGCCGTGGGCTCGCCTCTCGTGCCGTCGCATCGCCCCTGCGCAGCCACCACGGCCGCTGCGACCCCCCCATTTGCCGGCCGGGCGTCGTCTCAGCTCGTGTTGCGCGCCGCCCCGCGAGCCGCCGGCCATCGAGGATGGGCATGTCGGAAGGCCCGAGCTGCCGCATCCGCTGAGGCGCCGCCGCCCATGGGCTCGCCTCGGCGCGCCGAAGGCTCACCGCCGCGATTACCCGCCTCGCCGTCGTCGGCGTTGGAGCCACCAGGGGCTTGCCTCGCCCGGCCGCAGGGGCCCACCACTAACGAGCCAGGGAATTTGCGTGGTCGCTCGAGGGAGGATGGATATATCCGTTCCCTCTCTCCTCCTCTCCCAAAATTGGTTCCTGCATGGGTCTTCCGTTGGAGGCTGTTTTTGCGAGCCAAAACACTGTGTACGTGGTAATCACTTTTTTTTTATGTTTGGGTCGTCCTTTGCGCGCTCTGTTGGAGTCAGTCTAAGGGCGTGCTTGGCCGCACTCTTGCTTTGACTCTGTGGCAGCTCTGGCAGCTGAGACGCACCAAGCGATACGAGAGGAGCGCTTCTATGCCACGAACAGAATAGCCAATAGCCGGAGCCCTTTTTGTGTACGGAGTGGAGCCACCATTTGCTGCTCCACCACTCCGGTTCCGGCTAAGGCGAAGGAACCCCGTTTATGCTGGACGCCTGGTTGTTTGTTGTTATTTCTTTTCATGTGATCAACCTGGTCATGTAAATTATCCTGCTTTACGATCATGTTGCTTTTGACTTGAACGTTCTATCTCCCTTGACCTTTTCATGTGATGCATTTTGGCCTATATTATGCAATGTTCAAGTGTTTCAGGTAGGTACCGTAAGGATGTACTCCGTAGTTGAACAATTGGGAACCATGTTTCACTGTCGGCGCTAACTAATATATTGAACAATTTGAACCATGTTTCACCGTCGGCGCCGGCCAATGAATTTGTTGCGGGTGCTTCTCTTGTGGAATTATTTATTTTTTTTCAATAATACAACACCTTCACTCATATTAGCCTGTGACGTCACACTCTTAATTTCACGAACTTTGTTTTTCAATTAAATATTATTTTAACATTAGTATTTAGTTTTATAATATTTTTATTTTATCATGTGATTTGTGTGTTTCTATTATACAAGTTTAGTTATCCTGTAGCAACCACGGCTATACTACCTAGTAATTCAAATAAACTGGTGTGTCCATTGGTTGGCCTGTATTGGACGGCGGGCCGCGGGCCGCAGGAAGGAGTGAGCGGTGGAGTGGAGAGGACCCAAGACGGGACGACGGTCGGCTGCTGGATCGAGTGAGCGATCATAATGTTCCTTGGCGTAGGTCGCGCTGCCCACCGCGGCCGAGACTCCGGAGGCCGTCGAGATCGCTAGCTCTTGCCCCGTCGTGCACGCCTTGTGGCCACGCCGGTCGTCGGGTTTAGGGTTAAAAATTGGGAGACGCTATCGAGCGTGAGGTCAGCGAATCTGCACGTTGACATGCACATCCTGAATGGGAATGGGAATGGCCGCCTGACGGCCCCGAGGCGGCTGCTAGCGTTGCTTGCCCTGATTAGGAGGATCTCGCTATTAGCCCTGCGAACTTGATTTCGAATGCTCCCTGGACCCTGTCCCTGGTCCATGCTGCGAGCAGCGTTCCGTGACGAGTGCTGGCTTCATTTCACGTGCCCGGCGCCGCCATAAATCGCTCGATCGGCTTAGCTCAGCTGCCCAAGGCCCAGGGGTTAGCTTGCCATGCCGCCGCGCGTTCTTGGTTCTGTGCACGAACGCGTGGGCCGACCCATCCCAATCAAATCGCACTGGGCCGCATGGGATTCGTGGTCAGATTCAGTGCTTGCTGTTGGGCTGCTCGAAATGCCATGCACCAACGGATTAAATTGGCCGAAGATGAAAAAGGCCGCACACTTCAAGACTATTTTCTTTCTCGCAAATTCTCAAAAAAAAAAAAAAAAATTACTTGGGCAAACTAGGACCTAAAGTTAGTGTATGAATACATATTTTATGACACAAAATTGATTCTCCTACCGTTTTTACATGTCATATTAGGTTTTTTTTTTTGAGAAAGGGTCATATTAGGTTTGTCCTAAGTCAAACATTCCTAACTTTAGCCATCGGTTCATAAAATCTACGTAGTTTCAAAACATGTGAACTAAATATTATGCAAGTATTTCTCATGGTGAATATGAAAAATATGAATTTATGTTGTCAATAACCTATATTTTTTTTTAAAAAATAACTGGCCAAAGTTAGTTAGGATAAACCTAATATATGACATTGTAAAAAACCGTAAGGTGTATAACTAGAGTCCTTGGATGAAACTCCCTCCATTTTATGTTGGTTGTCCAAAATAACAAGGAAAACTATGGAACTTCATCCTTAAGTAGTGGTTACGACACGATAAAATTCCAAGCTGGCCCTTGTGTCTAGTAAAACGGTAAAAGTACTTCTCCAAGCCTTGGATCCCCAGATGGCCAGGAGAATTACCCAAGAAGCCAACCGTGCTGGTCCTGAAGACGTTAACATTCGTCCAATCCAATTATTCTGACAATTATATATATTGCTTGGAGTAATTAACACGCTGATGAGGTGATCAATGTGGCGAAAGCAATGGAGTACATGATCAGTGCCACACAATCCATACATAAATAGATACTACGCGGTTACTCTCTGGATCACAGAGAAATTAGTAGTGAAATTGGATTGGATCAACGACGACGACTAACAGCACGCCATGAGCAGCGCACGACAGCGACCGTTCGACCGGGCCTCTCTCTCCTTTTCAACGATCGACCGATCCACCTCCAATCTCCATTCCGTTCGAGACCCCCTCTTCCCTTTCCCGTAGCAAATCACCATCACCATCGATCTGCGGTACAAAGTCTCCAGCAATGCAGTGCAGTACAGTACGTGAAGGACACAGAGCAACTGAAGACGCAGCAGAGCAGCAGGCTGCGCGGCCCTGAATGGGACAGCACGTCGGAACAAAAGCTCTGAACGGATGGACTGCGACGACGGCCTGCGGGGCGGGGCGGCCCGCGGTCAGTGAGTCCGTCGTCGTCGTCGCCGCGGCGGCAGAGGTACGCCACTGCACTGCATGCTGCTGGCGTCCGTCGTCGTCGACAGGTCGTCGTGTCTGCAGACTCTGCACCCTCGGGAAGGGCGCATTCCCTTTGCATGCCCCAGCTAGCTATAGCTAGCAGTACGTAGCAGCAGTTGGCTGATGCCGGATGGATGGACCGGAGCGAGCGAGATCGACGACGACGACGTGCGTACAGGTAGTAGTACAGCCGCAGCTAGCGCGTCAGTGGCAGGCAGAACTGCAGGCGCCTTGGATCACTCGGCGGCTGGCACTGGCACTGCACTGCATGCCTCCTGCTCTCCCGGGACCTGCTCTGCACTGCGACTGCGTGCCTTTATTTCAAAAAACTCGCAGGGGCCGCCGGGAGAATGGCGAGTCGTCAGAAGCTCAGACGGCGGCAGCGCGCGCGGCGGATGCCGTGGGCGCATTGGCAGTGAGCACCTTGGCCGGCCTGACGTGGGATCATCATCGGTTCGTCCGGGATTCATCCTCCATCGGCATGCAATTCAGCGGGGCGTGTCGTGGAGCGCATGTGACGGCTCGTACCTGGCCGGAACCCAGTAGCCCTGCTGGATAGCTGCTGGCTGCTGTTGCTGCCGCCACTGTCTGTCACGCAACTGTACCTGTACCGCTGTTCGTATGCGTCCGGCTGCTGCATCCGTTTTGTCACTCTAGTACAGTACGTAGCGGCGGCAGGCCAGGCGGGGCAGATTCTCCTCCATCTGCTTGCTACTATACTATCCTAGTACTCCTACTGAAGAGCATAGCTAGCGAGGATACATCTACAGTAGTGCTTGTGCAACCTAGCTCACCTCCTCCGATCCCTGAATAAAAATGTGAGAATGCTAATTCGTTCGAATTCTATTTCGTGTGTAAAAGAAGAAGGCTTCGAATCCGATGTAATGCGTCGTATTATCCGCTCGATCTTGTGTTTGTTGCATCGTATTCTCCCGTACCGGTACCACCTCATCACATCACCTTATTCGTCCGGCCGACCAGTGGCCGTTTTCTCAAGGAGTCATCTCACTCCTATCTTATTTTCCTTAGCAAACCTAGCTAAAGAGTGCTCATGATTACTGTACTAGCTAGCTACTAAAGTAGCACCGCACCACTGAATAATACAACTACCTCTAGCGTGTTGCGTGTTGCATGTACAGTACCGGTTGCTGATAGGTAGTTGTATTATTCAGTGGTGCGGTGCTCCCTCCGTGGTGCGGTACTACCTCCTTCAGTGTTGAATATAACTACCGCCTAATCAGAGGTCAGAGGTGTGCTAGCTCCGCCTCCGTATTGGCCGTGTTTGGAGCCCCGAATTTGGGGCTGCACGCCCGCCGGATGCCGCCCATCCCCATCGTCCCTGGACTCCTCCCCGTTTAGTACTACTCAAGAGCAAGACGGCAACCGATTTCTTCCCTGCAACGACAATGTAAGTCTGAGATCTGATTTGGTGCTTCATTTTTTATTTGTGGAAGACTCTTGACTCTTTCGCTCTGCTTGTGCTTCATTTTTTTATTTCATTCCACGTATTATTGATGTATCTCGGTATTTGGTAATTACCGAAACCGAACCGAAAGAGGAACCGAATAGGCTCGGTACAACTGTGTTTGGAACCGATTGTTACTTTCTCTGATGATGGCCGGTCCGATGGGTTCGGTAATACCGGCCCAGTCTGGCAGCAGATGGATGGATGGATGGGCCTGCGTCTGGTCTGCGCGGGATCTCTATGATGGATGCTGCTCGCTGCACTGCACTGCACTAAAAAGAGCTAGGCCCCCATGCTACTACTACAATCCAGGCCCACTGCCCAAAGCCCAGATGAGCTGACGGAGGGGTAAGGCAGCAAGCCAACAAGAGAAACCAACGTAACATGACACTGGAACACCGTACCAGCTGGGCTTTTGTCACATGCCACACTTGCCACGTACCGTACGTACAAGTAGCTTGCTAGGTTGCTACAAAGCCAGCGTATACGTACGTATTCATGCTGATAGATACAACGCCAGCGCAAGACATACTATGCATGCGTGCATGGCATGACAGCATGAGCATACAGTATATATACGAGCTATAACAACAAAGCGTATATATACAATGTGTTTGTGTGTATATATGTACGTACTCGTGCGTGTGTGGACCCGGGCGCTGTGGTGGGTATATATACGATGGAACGTATTTTGTACGTAGGACCGTCCGGGGCGGCGGTCCCCGTGCAATGCAATGCATGGAGTGGTGGTGGTGGAATGGAAGGGTATTTGGGTTAGCTGCAAGCACAGCTCAAAGCAGTTGTCCGTCATCTGTTTGGGACCAGATGCCCTCAACTCCAAGCTACGCCTGTGTTGGTCCCCCCGGTAAATGAACCAACCAGAATCACACCAACAACTAGAAGATCTCCTGTGACAAGCTCCTCTGGCCGGCCGGGCATCCATTCCCACCCACTTCCTTAACTCAACTCTCCATCCATCTTCGATTCTCTGTTACCCCCTGCTGCGTGCTCAGGAAGAGGAGATGGATTTTGATGGGGAACTGACACAACTTAAGAGCTAGCACTACGTATACGATACGATCGAAGGCAGCGGGCTGGCCACACCATGTATATCTATAGGGTTTTCTGCGTGTTCTTTAGGGGTATGAAGGAGGAATATAAATGAGTAAGAATGTTTACCAAAAAAAATTATGTGATGTATGTGTATGTTGTTGGTAATATTAGCACATTCATGGAGATTAGCTCGTTGTAATGAACGCGTTGATGTCTTTGGTAATGCTAAAGACAGGGGCGTAAAGCCCTTAAACTCTAAAAAAAAAAAATTGGCTGGTGACGATGATACCATAATATTTGTGCCAAATAATTTTAATTGCAAATGATAGCGACCGTTGAGGTGTACACCAATAAAAATTGTTAGTGGCAAATGATATTGGCTCGGTGACGTGGATACCATTATATTTGTGCTAGTGAACTTCAATTGCAAATAATAGTGGACCGTTGAGGTGGACATTTTGCATGTTAAGAAAAATTGCTATTGTCAAATGGTAATGGATTTGTTGAGTAGACGTCCATGCATGTCAAGAAAAAATAGGCAGTGGAATAATAGTGGACTGGTAAGGCGAATGCCTTACATGCAATGGCGGACCCAAGGCCGGACGACCCTGGGCTGTCGCTCGGGCTCATCAGCGCCACTTCTATATAAAATCCTTGTTTTGTCTATATAGTTAAGAGATTAATCATACATAATCTCGTATTTAGCTATTAGACTACATATAGTTCTAGGTCCGCCAATGCATGTTTACGTGTCAAGAGAACTAAACAGTAGGGTTTTGCTTTTATTAGAGTTATCGATATGACACACGTTTGGTCATGCTATTTTCACGGATCAAATAATCAAGATGCATGTTACGACGCAGCAGGTCATGATGCTTTTTCAAACGCGGCGCACCTGAAGAGAGACACAAACACGCACAGCTGGATAGCGCCATAGCGGCTATAGGCTGGCGGCCTTCGCGCTCACGCAACAACGCGAACACATGCGTTCCGAAGATGAGGGTGTGCATGGCGGGAGAGCGGCCCACGTCGGCGGGTAGCGGCGGATGCCAACGGCGGCAGCGAAATGCTGTCGGCTTTAATAATTTATTATGACCAGTGAGGTTATGGGCCTGCATGCCCGGGATATATGGCCTACCACGGCGCCAAGTTGTTGCACCGGTGATTCCCTCCCCTTGCCGCCTTGTGTTGCCTGTGCTGCTGCTCAGGCTGCCCTGGCTGGCCCAGCTGACCTGACCCGACCCTGCTTGCAGCTGCATGCTGCCTTTGTGTGAGTGTGAGTGTCGTTGTGGGCATCTCTCAACGCCCATCTTCTTCTTCCCCCTTTCTCGCTCTCTACACACACGTCACTTTCTTATCTTTAGTATTCTCCTCCGTTTTCCCCTGTGCCACAGGAGAGAGAGAGCGAGAGCGGACGGAAAGCGACTGGCAGGCAGCTGCTAGCTATCATGGGGAGATGAGATATAGAGAGAGAATAGATAGAGAGAGAGAGGCTTAATTGTTTCCACCTGTGTAAAACTATCGTGTGTCTCATGCACAGTTAGAGAGAGAAGCCAGAAGAGGAAATGCATGGCCCTCATGAATGGGGAATTGGGGAATAGATAGATGTGGATCATGGACGATCGATAAGAGTGATAGGGTAGGGTTTTATGGGGCCGGCCATGCATGCAGCATCAGCAATTCAGCCATGACTCATGAGGGCCGGCCGCGGCGTGCATGCCGTTCTCTGCCCTACTGGTAGTACTAGTATACTAGTGCCTTAAAAGGACTCGCCACCACACCACGCACCAATGACTCTGACTCTCTGAGGGTGGAGAAAGTGACTAACTGGAGAAAGATGTTGGGCATGCAGGTGCCATGGCCGCCAGTTGCAAATAATCACCACAGTGATTGGGGGCGAGATGCAGATGGGGTCTCCTACTCCAGATGTGGCAGGTTGTTCGTATCGATCAGTGCACTCTGCTCTGCACTGCTAGCCCCCGGCCCGGCCGCCGGCCCACACTCCCCTCTTGCGGTGGTGCCGTCGTGGTGGCATGTCTCCTCCTCCTACGCCCCATCAGCTCCACCATGCATGCCCTACCATTACCATACTCGATCCATCGCCCATGGAAACTGAAATTGACTACTCAGAGCTCTGCTTTACACGCTATGATAGTGGTAGGGGTGGACGTAATATTATATTCTTCAATTCCCCGGCCGCCTGTTATGATGATCCCTCCCCTGTGTCATTATGCATTCATGATTGTGTTTGTGAGCTGCATGCACCCATTCAGGACCTGACACCTACTATCTTCTGCTACTCGATCGACTGCATGTACTGTACAGTAGAGGGTAGTGTTTGTTTTTCAGATGTCAGCGGGTGTTTAGTTGGTGAAATGTTTTGGGTTATCTTCTTTAGAATACTTTTTTTTTGTCTTTCCTCCGTTTCAATATTTGTAATTTTTTGACTTCATATAAAAGCATGTGTTTATTTCTTTCGTCTTATTTAAATTTTTTATGTAAATTATAAAACAAACAAAACATTATTACAATATCTTTAGTGATGTAATAAGTCATAACAAAAGTGGTAATATTTATTAAAAAAAGTTGAATAAGACGAGAGGTCAAACACAGTTTATATGAGTCAAAGAATTGCAAGTATTGTGGAATGGAGGGAGTATTTGGTAATTATTGTCATACTATGGAATAACTTAGCTCAAAAGATTCATCTCGTACTTTTCAGTCAAACTATGTAATTAGTTATTTTATTTAACTACATTTAATACTTCATGCATGCGTTAAAAGATTCGATGTGACGGATAACTGTAGCGCTTTTTGGGTGGGTGCATGGGAACTAAACACCCCCTCAGATAGATGTCGATCGTCGTTGAGCAGAGTAGCACGTACTACAGTAAACGAAAATCATCAGTGGGCGTCGACGTCAGAAATACTGTATATACACTGCTGCTAGTTTACATCGTAGAAATCAGATCTGAATTTCGCATGGGAATGGCCAGAATATAGAGAGGTCGACTACATAGCACCGATCAATGAAACAGAGCATGAAAGGCGCGGCTTGGACTTTGGCGTACGTTACTCTACATACGGTTAACAACGGCTCGGTTGGACCAATAATATCTTGCGTGCATTGCGTTGCAAACCATCGGATGGAAACAAAAACACAGCGAGCCAGGGTCATATCGATGTGGAACAATTGTGTGGCCTAGATTCTGCACGGAGGTGGGGCTGGCTAGCTACTAGTCACTCATGCGCAGCCGCCGCTCGGCCCTGAATGAACTGGATCCCAAATAGGATATTACTAGTTCTGAATTTGAATTGTGTAAAACTTCTTTGAATTTATCTAAGTTTATAGAAAATAATTTTAACATGTACAACAGCTCTAAATAGATATACCATGAGAATATATTTCTTGTTACCAAACTTCCATTATGCATAGTATTCATAGTAAACAATGTATAGTAATAGTAAACTTGCAATTTGTCACCGAGGTCCATTGTGGGTTTGGTGGATGCTTTGCCACCAAGGTTGTGTTTACGGGCGGATGCTTGGCCGCCAAGGAGGTTACGGGATGCTTTGCCACCGAAGTTTGTTGCTTCCGGCGGATGCTTTCTGTCGCCGTGGTGGTTCCGGTGGATGCTTTGCCACCGGCGGTCGTGCTTCCGGCGGATGATTGGCCGCCAAGGAGGTTAGGGTGGATGCCACGCCACGAGGTCGTTGTCTTTCCGGCGGATATTTTCTTTGCCGGGTGTATCTTCTGCGCTACTCTGACAACTACTAGCTACCCAGGTGTTGAGTTATCTTTTGTATAGCGCGACTTCTTTGGGGTTGTTAGGTGGAGGGTTCCCGCCCCTCGCTTTTCATGCTTTTAGTTTATGTTTTTTTGTCTTTGTTGGTGTTTTCTCCCGTGATGTCTTCCATCGGGGTTTGTTAATATCAATTTGGTTTTCCTCCTCTTAATGAAATACGGGTGAACGGCCCGATCGAGAAAAAAAAAAAAACTTTGCAATTTGTATCCGAGAAAAGCAGAACTAACTTGCAGTTCATATACTAGTAGTAGTAGGCTGCCATCGCGTCGCCGTCTTACCTGAAAGGCTGGCACTGCTGCAACTGTCATCAATTTAACTCCCCACACGGCCGTCGCCGTCTGCCCCCCATGTGCCCGCAAATCCTCAGGAGCGCGCACGGACCCTTCACACAAGCGCGGAGACGCAGGCATGCATTATCCGAACGAACCAACGCAGTGTGGAACCAAAGCCCCCAACCAACAGTGCCATGTGTGCGTGTCGTCCCATGCCGCAACCGCACAACGGGGCCGGGGCCGGAGCTGGGCGTGCGGACCGGCCGGGGACGGGACGGGTACGGCCGCTCTGCTGATTAATTGGGCAGCGACCGGACCGGTACACCAACATACTATATGCATACAGTGTATACGCTTGCATGGCATGCAGGGACCTTGAGTACCACCACCGGGCCTTTTCTTGGAAGAGAAGCTTCTATCTCCGTCGTCTCCGGCCGGACCGGACGGCGCCAATCAGAAGAAACTCACCTGCTGTGCGAACACACGCATGATTGGATTTGGCCTTTGGGCGCGCACTATGCATGTCGTCTATCGTTGTATACTGTGCACTTTATCCAAACGTAAGAGTTATTATGTATAAATACACAGTAAAAGTTATGTAACTTGAACAACCTACAAAACGGAGGGCCGAGAGTGGTCTTATTAGATTCTTCACGGAGTTTTTTTCATAGTCATATACGTATCTATCTGTAAATTTTAGTGTTTTCGATAAAATAAGCTAGAGTTTTAATAGTTTGAGTAATGATTTCTAGATTTGCACCATTTTGAGGATGGATTAGTAGATATTACCTCAATTCTAAATTATAAGATGTTTTGACTTTTTTAGATATATTTCTTTTACTATGTATTTAGACATAGTGTATAGCTAGTTGCATAACAAAATAAATATATCGAGAAAAGTTAAAACGTCTTATAATCTGAAACAGAGGGAGTAGTAGAAAGTACCACATAGAGGTGATAGATAGTGAGGGAAAGAGAAACTTTACGCTAAAGGGCTATGGTACAATGTTGACTGCTAGTAGCTTGCTTCCTCGCTGCTAGGTGCCGCGCTTGATCAACCTGAGCTTTTGCACCTGCTTGATGCACGGCTCAGCTAGCAGCAGTATTGCAGGCGCGCCACAGATGCCGGCCAGACGACGACATGCATGCAGCAAAAAGGCCACCACCACCCCCCCATGCTAGCTGCTGTGTTGCGCCGCACTAGTGGAGGAGGGGGGCACGGAAAAAGGCGCCTTTGATCCACTGGCGTCGTGCGATTAGATACGCTGATTAGGACACGGTGATATCGATCGAGAAGGCCATCAAAGGCCTGGAAAGGTGCCGATGGTCTATTAGATAGTTCTTCAGTATACTATGATATATAGGCTAGGCTAGGCGTGATCAGTTGTTGGTGGTGCCTACTGGCTAGCTGCTAGAAGGCCAACATCTAGCAGATTTTCGATCCATTACGTGTACATCCATGCTCAGCAACTCATCACCTTGTTATGATGATATGATACACTAAACTAGGCAGCAGACTACTGTACTCTCTCTCTCTCTTTTATAATAGTACAGTATATAATAGAAAAAGAGAGAGAGAGGATCTGATAAATTAGCATACGTGTATCATTGTCAAGCATCGGGCGATTTTTTCTTTTAATTTTGTGCACCTACCAGCAGCTTAGCTTGTGTGGTTCCGACTTGCGCCCTTAGAATAATCTAATCTAATCCTGCTGTTGGGAGTATTAGGTCACGTCAAGAAGCAGCCAATTGCTAGAGTATATATTTTCGTGCCTCCTAGACCGTACCCGGTGCTGACAACCACAACCTGATTCACCGGCGGCAGAATTTTCTTCGGGCGAAGAACTCCGGCGAAAGTGCAGCCTTGTCCTGCGTCACACGTCACTCGCGCCGGCGTGACATGATTGGCCATCTCATCTGGAAAAAAATAAAAAACAATGATATATATATTACACCACCAGTCGGTCGCAGTATCCTTTTCTTGTGCCGATTCATGTGTAGGAGTAGTACCAAACCACCTCGAGAAAGACTGCGACCGACCTCCTGAGAAAGGCTCTTGTGCTCGGCTGGGCGCGCCTGCAAAATTGCCCGTTTCGCGAGGCTGGACACCGGCGGCCGCCCGGCGAAAACACAGTTTGGGGACGCCTGCAGGTGATCTGATCTGAGTCGTCGTCTGTCCACTGCTGGCTGACCAACGACGTACGTACGCCAGGCGCTCGATCGGTTTGGCCGTTTGGGGTATCTATCAGGTTCAGGCAGCTGCAGCAGCCCAACGCTCCAGTTCCAGCAGCTTGCTTTGAACAGCAGCAAGGAGCTGACATGGCCATATGCGCACGTGGGGGAGCCGTCGTCTCACGTGATTGGGGGCCAGCCAGGCGCCGAGACAAGCTGGAGGAGAGGAGGAGGGGGCGAGAGGAGGTCTTTGGATGCTGTCGCTGTGGTCCGCGTCCGCCTTTTGTTTTCGGCTCTCTTTGTCATGCCCGGTCCTTTCAGCTAATTGCAGAGGGCGAAAAACTGAAAACTACGCCACACGCAACAACAACAACAATGTGAGTTTCCCCGTCCAGAGAAAAAAACAACAACATTTTTTTTTTTTTGGGAGAAATCTCTCATCCAGCATAGTATGCATGTATGTTCTTGCCATTTAGAATTCACAATGCATGCCTTTAATTTTTCCATGATATTTTCCTACTTTTCAGGCGAGTCACACGTTGTGAATCTCTGAGATCCTTCGTCGATGCGACAGCATCCTCGAACCGAAGTCAAGGGAGATGGCAAGCATCAGCGGACGAACCATACGTGTGTGTCAGTACTATAGAGAATTTAGAATGTTCTGCCCATGTCTCAAGGGCATTTCTTTCCAGCCACTGTGTCAATCAAGCTACACTACTAGTATTGCTTTTTCAGTGCTGTAACTTTCAAGATATCTTATGCCCTTTTTCAGGGCACAATCCTTAACTTTTGGAGAGGACAACCGTCCATCCGATCCTAGATTAATACCAATACACATATGAGCCAGGCTGATTGTTTTAAAGACTGCTTAAATGCATATCTCCATTCTAAGACCAGAAGTGTTATATATAACCAAACCCTATGGGTGATCTTATTAATTTACTACTCCGTGGCAAACATAGCCTCGGGTTGGCCCTGCCTGGGTCCCTAGTTTAACAACCAACAGTAAAACACACGACACAAATAAAGTTTTTTTTTTTTAAAAGGAATATATATTAATATCTCAACTGGTCCTCCCTGCATCCTTGCACTATTTCGTAGATTCCATTGTGCCATTACTCGTGCCCACACATCTTAGACGTTGGAAATGTTGTTCTTATTGAAAATTATGCATTGGAATTAGGTTCTTATTATTATCATTTTCTTGTCATATGCCATCATTTTAGAGTTTAGTTTAATCACTGAGGAACGGCTGTGTGTGGTCCACAAACACTATTAACAAAAATTATATTGTGTAGTACTTTTCAAATCTTTGAAAACCAACAACAACTCTCTTAATGCAATACGGGCAAAGCCCCTTTTGAAAAAAAAAAATCAACAACAACAAAAAAAAGGAAAACAAACCAGGCTAATCATATAAAGAAAACTAGAACTTAGTGGTTCAAGCACGACTGTAAGAGGCGTGACCGGCCTCTCCCTGAAAGTAAACACGAAAGGAAGAAAGAAAAAGAAAGTAACAGGAGGTCCCCGTGTGAAGGCTCTAGAAAAAAAAAAAAAAGGAATAAGCAAAAAGCGCGTCTGGATGGATTACCCTTTAACGTGATGATCAAGTAGCAGAAGAAGATTAGTCCTCCAGTTCAGTCGGGGTCGATCAGTCCACTAGGCAAAAGTTGGGTATATGTACAGTACAGGAACATACATAAAACCAGGAACCATTTAGGCACCACCACGGCTTGCACATGTTGCCCTAGACTGGGTTGGCAAATAAATTTCTTTCTCCATATATTAGGATTTTCAAAAGTCAACACATTTAATAAACTTTGACTATCGATTAGTTTGACTAGTTCACTAACTAACCCATGCTCTCGCATATGCTAGTTTTATAAGGATATAGGTACTGAAAGGCCGTGAATAAAATAGAGGCATAGTAGAAAAAATACTTAAATTTTGCTCCTCATATTTGGTCATATTCTACGTAGCTAAGCCCGCTCTCCATCTCTGGCTAGCGAAAAATCAAGAATATATAATATCTCTTTTGGGTAATCAAATTAAACCAGTTGTTGGACGTTTTTTTTAATAAAAAATCTCTACTAGTATTCTCTTTTTTAACGCATTCTCTAATACCACTCCCTCCGGTCTATTTTTTATGAGGCATTTCACATATATGTTAAGAATCAAACTTATAATAGTTTGGCTTACAATTATGTACGATTATAACTTTTGTAATACATGGATCATACATTTCATTACAATTATGTACGATTGTAACTTACAATCTGGCTTAGTACTACTCCCTCTGTAATCAAATGCACTATCCAATATTTGTAAGTTATAATCCTAAACGATATAAAAATAAAATAAATGTATGATCCATGTATCATGTTAATTAGAAGAAGCTTATAAACTGGACCGGGGCGATTATTTATCAGTTCGGAAGGATATAGAGAGGCTCCGGCTCCTTGAGTTGCACTAATAACTTTTTAACGATCGATCGATAATATATTGTAAGAAGAAGAATTGTAGCCCAGACTGGTCTTTCAAGACTTGGTAATGATAGTATTACTCCAATTATTATCTAAAAAAAGATAGTGTTACTCCCCAATTTGGATGGAGTGTTTAGTTCATGGACGACTTGCTCTCGAGTGCTGCTGGTACGTATAGCCTGAAGCCAAGCACCTTTTCTCGGCGCGGGTCCCACGGGGAGATAACACATGATCACTGTGTGAGACTAGGATTGAGTTGGTGCCAAGTCCAAATCACAACGGCCCAATAATTGATCGAGACGCCACTGCCCACTGGGTCTGGGACGGACGGACGGCTTCTCCGCTGCAGCGGCCGACAAGCCCCGCCCGTGGCCGCTATCGCGCGCCTGGACCACCGTCCACCGCTCCGCTCACCGCCCGATCCCCGTCCGACGGCCCCGGCTCGCCGACGACGATAAACATGGAGATAGACGACCGAATTAATAAACAAAAAAAAGCGCCACTCGTACGCACAGCTAGCATGCTCGAAGCTAAGAGTTCCCTTGCTCGTCGTCAGGTTCAGCCAGGGCCGGCTGTGGTGCCGCGGCTGGGGTTCGATCACCGGCGCCGGCCACATCATCGCCGCCGATGAAGCGGAACTGATTGCCGGGGAGACGCGACGCGACACACTGCACCACACCCACACCGCACCGAGACCGAGCGAGCTCCCTCAGGGCCTGAACCGCCTCTCTTAATACCCCACCATCACTGCGCGAAGGCTACAGCAAAAAAGCCTAGAAAAAGGGTTCGACTTGCTGAATGGCGAGCTCGCAGGTCAACATACGGGCAGGAAACCGAAACCGGCCGGCCGGTTGGATTAGCGGTTGGGGCCGGATTAATTAGGCCTGCACAGGCAGCAGCACACGCACGCACGCGTCGTCAGGTTTAGGCTGCTGGCCGGCCGCGGCCGCGTGCGTGGTTGGGAGAGCTAGCAGCGGCAGCGCAACAGCAAGGCCTTGATTTCCTTTCCTTTTCCTTTGCTTTCCTTTCTCCATTTAATTAAATGTTTCATCAGAAAGCAGCGAAATTTAAAGTACAGGAGGTTCGTCGCACCCACCACCGAGGACGAGATTTTTATTATTTTTCTCGGTGGTTTCGCAATAAAGGCTGGGATGTAAACATATGGCGTTGGTTCGAGCACAGGAAAAGGTTTCATCGATCATCATCTTCGATCTTTTTTCTTCGTTTTTTTTTTCTATAAAAAAGGATAATTTGATTTGGCAAGGTCGATGTCCTCCTCCTCCTCCTCCTCACGCGCCTGGCTGTCCGAGTGCTGGTCAATTTCGAAATGAAAAAGAAAAGATGGAAAGATGCAGAGAGGGACGCCTCCTCATCGCTTTCTTTTTCCCATCACACCCCCTGCCCCCTTTACCTTGCTTGCTTTCCATCATTTTTTTCCCTCTCTCTGTGCCTCCTGCTGGATAATACTCGACATGATCGACATCATCTTTCATTCCATCGTCAGTCTACTACTAGCATCAAGTAGCGATCGAGCTAGTTGGCTGCTGCTGTACGTACGTACATGTAGGAGCTCGAACTTCAGCGCGCGCACACACACACAGTGCACAGTAGCTGGTAGCATGCATGGTGAGAAATTCAGCAGCCAGAACATATATATCTATATATAGCTAGGTGAAAGCTGGAAAAATCAAACAACGAACTACTAGTTTGAATTGTTTCTTCCTAAATGAAATAAAAATCAACAGTAAAGTCATTCGAGGATAGGAAATAAAAGAGACATGAAAAGGGAGAGGCCTGGGGACAAATGAAAACAAGCGTACGACATCACCAGCACCAACAATAATAACTTAACCACAACACAACAACGACTCCCGCCGATTATTAAACGCGGTACACACACGCAGAAGCAGCAGCAGGGCATAAAAGAAAAAGAGGATCCCAAAGGAGGAATAGAGAGGCAGAGCTGCTGCTGCGCTGCTAGGAACGGGCAGGGCCGGGACAGCGACGTCTTCCTCCCTCTCCGGCCTCTGGGATTGAGCTCTCAGCTGCCCCTGTCCAATTCCAATATCTGCAGCAGCAGTAGGAGCAGGAACCAGGAGGGATCAGCAGCGGAATAGCCGCAGCACGCAGCAGCAGAGCAAGAGGAAAAGGAGCTCGGTTTTTTATATACCAACCGGCCACCCGCCCTGCTACTAGTACTAGCTGCTACTACTAGCTTGCCTTCCCCTTCCCCGTCGTCGCGCTCGCTCGCTAGCTCTTCGCTTCGCCGCCGTCCCTCCCTTTCGGAATCGGAAGGCGATTGCACAAGGCTGCGCGCGTGCTCGGCCGCCGCCCCGACCGGACAAAGAGGGGAGGAAAAAATATAGAGTTAGTCACACACAGCAGCACAGGAGGACGGACGGACGGACGGAGAGGGATTGAGAGATAAAGAGATTTCGGGAGACAAGGAGAGAGAGACAGAGATGGCGGAGAGGAGGAGCGGCCGCAGCCGCTGCTGGTCGTCTCGGAGGCGGCAGGAGCAGGAGCAGCCCTTTCACTCCCAAACCCAGATAACGATGTGCTAGTTCCGCCCTCTTAGGTTAAGGTAAGAAGCCACCGCCAGGAGCGAGGAGACACCGGTCGCCGCCGTCGTTCTTTCCTTGTCACCAGCTTACCTTCTTCGATCTTATTCGTTCCCGGTCGGTCGATCGATCGGTTGTTTCTGTTTGTTTCTTCAGAATTCAGATACAAGTAAAGCTATCTGGAGTTTAATTAGTTTGGGGAAATTGGAATCAAAGGAGGATTAATTTGCTTTTCTTCTTTTTTTTTTTCCTCTTTGGATTTAACTTGTTTGCTTTAATTTGGGAGAGTGCAATTCGGTTCTTCATCGTCGTCTTTTCTTTTTGGATTCTAATTTTATATAATAAATTCGGTTTCTTCTGGCCGGTGCTTACGATGGCGCTCATGATGAGGTGTGCAGGAAGGAGCAGGATCCCGCCGACGATGATGACAGTGGCGCCGCCGGCATGGGCATAGCGGCGCCACCACCGTACCAGCAGAGTCAGACCACCACGTACGTGAGCCAACCCACCAAGAGCAGCGCAGCCGCAGCGATCTCCGCCTCCGCCCGGGCGGCTACCGCGACTTCTTCTATGTCCCACTCCCAGGGATTCCACCAGGGCAGCAGCGGCGTCTACGGCTACTCCCCCTCCGATGGCTTCGACCGTCCGGACTCCAGCCAACACCACCAGGACCACCAGCAGCAGCACGAGCACGTGGCGCAGCAGAGCCGCCGCGACAAGCTGAGGGTGCAGGGCTTCGACCAGGCCGCCGCCGCAGCCGCCGGGCACGGCCTGCTCCCTATCGACGGCGACGAGCATGGCGGGCCTGGGTCCATGTACGAGCACGCGGCGGCGGCTGCCGGTGCCTCCAACATGCTTTCCGAGATGTTCAACTTCCCCGCGCCGCCGTCGGGGCCCTCCGCCACCGAGCTGCTGGCCAGCCAGATGAACGCCAACTACCGCTTCGGGCTACGGCAGGGGCCCGGAGGGGTGGCCGGCTTGTCCGGCGGCGACGGCGGTTGGTTCGGGGCCGGCGCGGCGGGTCGTGCTGGCTTGGTCCTCGGTGGGGCCAGCATGGGCTCGTTAGGTGAAACGTCATCTCCCAAGCAGCAGCAGCAAGCAGGCGGCATGGCTGGTCTGGCCACCGACCCGGCCGCCGCGATGCAGCTCTTCCTCATGAACCCGCAGCAGCAGCAACAGTCTAGATCGTCGCCGACGTCGCCGCAGCCGTCGGACGTGCAGCACCACGAGGCGTTCCAGGCGTTCGGCGCCGCCGCAGGGGCCGCGTTCGGCGGCGCCGGGACCGCCGGCGTCGTGGAAGGCCAGGGTCTGTCCCTGTCGCTGTCGCCGTCGCTGCAGCAGCTGGAGATGGCGAAGCAGGCCGAGGAGCTGAGGGTTCGTGACGGCGTGCTCTACTTCAACCGTCAGCAGCAGCAGCAACAACAGCAGGGCCCGTCGGTGCAGCAGCAGCAGCAGCAGCTGCCGATGGCATTGCACGGCCAGGTCGGCGCGCTGGGTCAGCAGCTGCACGTCGGCTACGGCCCGGCCGGCGTCGCCGGCGTGCTGCGCAATTCTGGGTACACCCGCGCGGCGCAGGAGCTCCTCGAGGAGTTCTGCAGCGTCGGGCGTGGGCAGATCAAGGGCGGCGCGCGTGGCGGCCGCGGGGCATCGGCGTCCAACCCTAACGCCGCCAGTAATAAGGGCGGCGCCTCCAGCTCCGGCGCCGCGCAGTCGCCGTCGTCCGCGTCCAAGGAGCCTCCTCAGCTCTCCCCGCCGACCGCTTCGAGCACCAGCGCAAGAAGGCCAAACTCATCTCCATGCTCGACGAGGCACGTCCACTGTCTCATCATTCACAGTTCCACACACACGAACTCCATCGTTCCTTACCCTTTCTGCTTCCTCTCTTGCTTGCATGCATGAGCATGAGTGCATGGGTTTGCTGACGCCGTAGCTAATAAGCTCGATCCGGCCGCCGCCGACGACGCTCGCGGCTACGGAGGCGGCGGCGCTAGCTACCTCTAAGGTAGTTGTGGCCGCGGCGGTAGGTGGGCAGAGCCGGCCGGTACGTAGACGTAGCACTACTACACCCGATCGATGATCCAGTGTAGAAGCAGCTAGCTAAGCTGGTAGAGCACGAGTACGAGAGAGCTTCTTCTTGTCTTCTTTTTTTTACTGCCAACTGCCAAGTCATGCTTGCCGGACGTCGTGGCAGGTGGCCGCCAGTGGCATGCAGGCTGCAGGCAGGTGCAGCAGGAGCCGCCGCCGCCACACAACACAAACTCCAAGAGGGATATGAATCTCCTAATCATAGTAACATCGATCCCATCCCATATGGGATCGATTTCTTTTGGGCGGTTGTTGGTGCTGCTGCGCTGTTGCCGCTGCATTCATCGCCTCCATTTCTTTCTTTATAATTATGCGCCAATCCATCCGCCTCTCCTCTTCTTCTCTCTCCATATCCCCACAAAGGGCAAACAAGTACGGACCCCCTCACTCTAGCTAGCTATCCTTTTCCATTGCTGTCATCACATCTCAATTGACATAGGAGTTTTTGGTACTAGCTGGTGGTAATTGTTTATGAGCGGCGGCGTCACTACCTAATTTTGATTTTCTATTTGCATATAGCTAGTACTTTGATGACTCAAAGCTTAATTTGGTTCGTCTACAAGGTTTAATCTATAGATGCATATACTTACACCGGTGGTTGCTGCTACTGCAATCATGCATGCATCTATCGATGATGCAAGATCGATGGCATCATCATCAGCTTCGAGCAAAGCTAGCTGATGATGAACAGCTAGCTTCGCCTAAGCTATACTAACTACCTTCTCAGCCGGCCGGCACTGCTACAATTGGCACTGCAGGGAGCAAGTACGAGAGCTAGCTGCTGCTACATGTCACAACGAACTCGTCGTCCTTGTTGTTAGCTGCTGCTAGTCAGTAGTACATGATTGGCCAGCGAGGGAGCTCGCCCTGTGATCTGCAGATCGCCGCGGGCAGCAGCAGCTGGAGCTCTAGCACATGCACGCAGCTGGTCACACTGGTAGATGCGTATGGTGGCTGGCTCAGCGAGCTAGCCCGGCCGGCCGGCCGGCTGTTGCCAAATACCGGTGGGCCTCGGCTGCTTTTGTTCCTTCTCACCATTTCTCATAATTGTGCCAGCGACACATGCAACGCCATGCCCATGCCTTAACTGCGTGTGCTGCACCACCCGATCGAGTTTTGTTTCTTGTGCTCGATCGATGTCGATCAGCATTGCTTTCGACACGATCGTACTAGCTAACTACTTAGCTTGTACTGCTAAGTAGAGTAGGATTTTAATTTGTCGATCCCTTTATTTCATCTCCATATATTTCGATTTGCCTTGTGTAAATTATATATCTGATGTATGTAATAACAATTTGTTGGATGTTTGCACGATGATCTGTCGATCAGGTGGACCGTCGGTACAACCACTACTGCGACCAGATGCAGATGGTGGTGAACTTCTTCGACTCGGTGATGGGGTTCGGCGCGGCGACGCCGTACACGGCGCTGGCGCAGAAGGCCATGTCGCGGCACTTCCGGTGCCTCAAGGACGCGATCGCGTCGCAGCTGCGGGCCACGTGCGAGGTGCTCGGGGAGAAGGACGCCGGCACCAGCTCCGGGCTGACCAAGGGCGAGACCCCGCGGCTGCGCGCCATCGACCAGAGCCTCCGCCAGCAGCGCGCCTTCCACCACATGGGCATGATGGAGCAGGAGGCATGGCGGCCCCAGCGCGGCCTCCCCGAGCGCTCCGTCAACATCCTCCGATCCTGGCTCTTCGAGCACTTCCTCCACCCGTACGTACTCCGGCCTACTTGATTCATTCATCACCATGCATATATTTCCCTTCTCTTCGAGCTCTTCTCGATCGATGCCGTGGAAGATGAATGCCCTTGGAGTCATCACGGGCAGGGCAGCTTGTGCTTTGCTTTTTCCGCGGCGTCTGGCTGCTGCGGCGCTTTAGCAAAAGCAGTAATTTTTCGAGATCCACGCTAAAAACCAGCCATGCATGCCGGGGACTGTGCGCCTGTGTATATTCCTTCCCTTTTGCTCCCCGGGCCGGGATTTAACTTTACTTTCCCATCATTGCAGAAATTTACCTTTTTCTCTGGTTTTATTACTGCGGTCAATCAGTGTCAGCGGCAGGAGCTCTGCTCTCCGCCCTCTCCCGCCCGAAAGGCTGCTGCGCTGCGAGCTCTTCCGTTCATGCAAAAGCTACGCGCCTTCTGCTACGCTGCACGCATGAACGATGGCACGGCGCGGGCCTTTCTGCCGCGGCCCAGGCTGCCGCAGCCGGCATGGGCGGGTGGTCGCCGGACGATGAGCCGGCCGGCCTCCTTTTGCTTCCAGCGTGCCACCATCTGATCCCGTTATCATGTTGCCACTGCCAATTGCCGCCTGCCTGCGAGAGATCAACGCGCCATATATCGATCGGCCTCGGAAGCCGTTTTCCTTGGCGCTGCATGCATGCAGATTGCAGAGATCGAGTGGTGCATGGGGGCTACTATGCTGCTAGTAGCGTTCTCATGTGCGTGCATGGATATCTTATCGGTGGCTCGTCCATACAACTACATATGATCATCACATATAATGGGTATATGATTGGTGAATAGTGGTTACCACGTAGTGGTGCTGTTCCTGCGGCTTCTGCTGCTGCATGCGCTGTTTAGCTTGGCAGAAGATAGTGTGCCTACGTACGTGGCAGCCTTAACATGGGTCCTTTTCTACGTGCCGCCGCTGGTGCGGTACAGTTTGTTCGGCGTCGTATGCATGCATGGGCCAGACGTACGTACTGATTCTCATGTGTGTTTTCTGGTGCTCTGCAGGTACCCGAGCGACGCCGATAAGCACCTGTTGGCGAGGCAGACCGGGCTGTCCAGGAACCAGGTCTGTACAACTCTTGCAACCCCATGCACAGTGTGGAGTCAGAGCTATTTCATCCGTTAGCTCGTTGCAGATCATACGTACCGTACAGCATGCATGCATGGATTGAATATCAGATCTATCGCCTACTGTTGAGCGTGGCAGTTTAGCCTGTTTTTATATGCTCTTTGTTTTTTGCTGATTTGGATGCGCTTCTTTTGGCATCGACTTGTATCAGCATGGGCGCCGTCTGCATTGTCTTATTATGCGTAGATATATAGTGTGTCCCCGAGGTAAGTAGAAACTGACATGACCACTAATTAAAATATACACTTAGGATGAATCTAGTATATATCGTTGCTGGAGTATTGCCAACACAACTCCTGATATAGCATATCTTATACATGGGAATGAGTTTTTACTTACAAGTATTCAATAATAAAATACACAGCAATAAACCACGATAAAAGCTAAAATAATTATATATTATATATAATCAAATTCATAATTAATTTAGTAGCAACTTCTCAAGTACGACTTACCTTGCTCGAAATTAAACCATTTCAGTTAATATTGTGCACATCACAGAATAACTAGATTGTAAAAATAATTAATATAAGCTAAGATCGAGTCGATAACCTCATCACCTCGATATAGACTGACTAAATTTAATTTATGAAATCGACAAGAGGGTCAAATCGTTTTAAGATATTTTCTAGCACTTACTAATATATGTAGGCATATATACCTATCCTAGTGTGGTCTATAGATGCTGGTACTTACCATATGTGAATGTAGTGGAAGACTGAACTTAATTAGTATATAGCAAACTATTAAAATTGGTGCGTGCATGCATGCCCACATATTTATATTAGCATGCGTGACGGCATTGGACTGAACCCTACTCCACAGCTCCTCAGTTTTATGCATGTTTTTCTATCCTTCATCAGTTCCTCTCTCTCTTTCTCTGTTCGATCTTGGGGTTTTTGGCTTCTTTCCTGCATGCACTTACGTGGTCCCCGCACAAGTGCCCCTCATGTCTACCAACTTCAGGGCACTGGGTCATTATCAATCGATGGCCGCATCGTAGAAACATTTCCTCCTCTGCTCTTGCCCAATGTGACAACGCAAACTGGGCCCCTCTTCACCTCCCCTTGTCCCTTTATCCTTTCCTGGCATCTTAGGTGAAATCTATGCATGCCGTGATTGCGTAACATTAATTTAAGTTTTGTACTGATGGTGGATAGCTGGTTCATATATCTATAGGGGGTCCAATAATACACATACTACGACATTGTGGCCCACTACACATACTCTTGTCCTTTCTATACGTACCTTAGATTCATAGTATCCTCTCATGAAAAAGAATTCTGGATCCACCAACCGGATATATATTTACCGATCGATATCATATATTAACCATGTGGGGCAGATTAAGTTGCTTCTTGCTTTCTACACCGATGGCGACTATTCTGTGATTCAAAGCTATCTAATAAACGACCCTACCTAGCTATATACGATATATGCTGTTATGCTTAATGTGCTACAACGTTGACAGAATCTTCACACATGTTGTCAAAAGTGGTGCTTTTTCTTGGAAGAAGTTAATAAGTATCACCCCTTGGTTGCACCGTATGTTTATGCCACAATTCTTACAACCAGCTGGTACATCGTTCATTCCAAGTTCTGACCTGCTACTAACTTGTTTAAGCAGCTAGTAATTGACCACTTAACCTACTTGGTCCATATAGATAGATCGTTTCTATATTAAATTCATCATTTGGTCTAACTTTCTCAGTAGATTTTAATGTAGTTTCAAGGTGCTAGCTTTGATCACATCAACATTGTTCACATCATTTACATATATATATACTACCATCAAAGGATTTGACTAATGAATAACTAGTAATAATGACACCTTTTCATGTAATAAACTATATGCATGCCTTAATTCATCTTGAAGCAAGACAGACATTGTTCCCGACTTTCAATGTGTGTATATTTGCCCTTGATCATGCATGTACACCCATTTCCAAACTTTATACTATATTTTCAAATAATTATAGTATATATATAGGGAAAATTGCATTAGAAAATAAAAAGGAGTTTACTTGTTAGATGAGGTTCTATCAAAACTATATGCTCCCACTACATCATATGAATCTTTTCAGGTGCAATTAAATCATTAATTTTTTCTACACAAAATCAATGCGTAAGATATATAGTTATTTATTATAAATGTAGTTTCTTCACCACATGCATGCATATATTATAATGCTACAATTAAGAGCATATATAATTGTGTTTGTTTTATATATTTTATATAACAATTGTAGCTCCTATTGTAGTATTAGGTCCTAGAATTTTGAAAGACAATGGGTTCTTTATTCATACTTCTCAATCTATAATATAATCCCTATGGCTTAAAAGAAGCTTTGGAATGGTTTTAACTGAATATTCAGAAAAAAAAAGAAGGAAAAGATTCCGTTGAGAAAATTATGAGTTTGATTGAGTTTCAAGTACTCGACCAAACAAGTTCTAATTCGTTATTTCAACTACACCGGATTTTGTAAAGAGTACTAGATACTTTTGGGACATCAAAATCATGGGATGAATTTATTTTTTATGTGTGAATTTGAATTTGAAGGCATTATCTAACTTGAGATAAGAAACTTCACGCCGAATCAATCAATAATTTGATTTTTCACCATCCTTAATATGTGGATTTATAATCCAAAAAAATCAAATCGACTAATAATGCATGCTATAAAATGTTGTCCTTATAGAGGTTTGACTACCATTTTGTGCCTACATGGACTTACCTCTTGAATATTTGATGACATGTGTTCCCTCCACCTATATATGCCTAAGAATATTAAAGATCAAACTCAAAGAAAATTAATTTTACAATGATATATATTGTTGGTAATATTACCTAACATTATAAAATCCTAGGAAAGTACATATGCAATAAATAGAAACATTACTCAATATAACAAATATCTGGCTTCAAGGTACATATAGCTCATAATGTTTGCTAAGAACTGCAGTATAATGAAGAAGAAAACTGCTAAAACAACTAAGTGTCAATTGCATGTATAACTTAATGCTTCATTTTTTGGTGGCTTAAATGTAGAAATAAAAATGATCTACTACTCCATGCAATCAACATATATTGTTTGAAAAGTTCCATATGTGTTGAGACCAAAGGACAATCCCATGCATGTGTGATTTGGTTACTTAAAATTTAGCATTATTACTAAAATTTACTATTATCAGTGCGAATATGCAAAACACAGTGAAACTATCTTGAATATAATCTTATGGGAACAACAAACTAATTTACTATTATGAGACTGAAGTATGTGCATAAATATATAAACACATGTACACATGGTAACAAGCGCTTTTTTGTAGAAAAAGTTACCTAGTATTCTATAGCCACACAAAATTACTCTCATTATTAGTTTGTAGTACTTCCATTGTTTTTTACATGTCTTATTAGATTTATCATGTCAAACACTAAGTTTGAGCATCAATTTTAAAAAAACCTATATTGTTTAGCAACATGTAAACTCTATGTTGTGGAAATATTTTTCTCATTGTGAATCTGAACAGAGGTAGAAACTTTTTACATAGGACAAAATTAATATGATATGTAAAGAAACATATTATTTATAACCATGTGCATGTGCATGTACTACATGCTTAGAATTCAGAACAAAGCAAGTATATTGCTATATATATTACACAACAAAAAACTAGATCCAATACATTGGACACAAATGAAACAAGACAATGTCAGCATAAAACTGAAACATGACAGTGAGAACTGGGCATAGCTAGCCCTATACACGTCCCTGGCTCCCAGCAAAATACTGCATAATAATATATACATGCATGCATGCATGCATGGCGCCACATCCCACACAGCCCCACACAGGCCGTGCGTGGACCTCCTGTCCCTGCAATAATTTGTTTGCTTTCCTTTGATCAACTCCAGGTCTCCAACTGGTTCATCAACGCCCGTGTCCGGCTATGGAAGCCCATGATCGAGGAGATGTACCAGCAGGAGTGCAGGGAGCTCGACGGCCCTCGGCCGGCGGCGGAGGCGGCCCCGAGTCCGGCAACGACCCGTCCGGCGCCGACGACTCGCACTCTCCGACCACCACCGGCGCGGCGCAGCTCCCGCAACAGCAACAGCAGCACGGCACGGTGCCCGGGATGATGATGCCCCACAAGCCCGACCCTGGCGCCGCGGGTCCGTCGGCTGCGGACGCGGCGTTCGTCGGGATCGACCCGGTGGAGCTCCTCGGCGGCGATGCGCACGTGGGCGGTGGCGCGGACGATTTGTACGGGCGGTTCGAGCCCGGGGTGAGGATGCGGTACGGTCCCGCTGCGGCAGGCGCGGCCGCCGGCGACGTGTCGCTGACGCTGGGCTTGCAGCACGCCGGCGCCGGCAACGCCGGGCCCGACGGCACAGGGCGGTTCTCCTTGAGAGACTACAGTGGTTGTTGATGGTTAACACATCGCTACATCACCTTTCATGGCTCATCATGCGCGCATCATGCATTTGGAAGAGTACGGATCGAGGAAAGAGATAGAGAGAGAGAAAACAGTAACCAGAGGACAGAAAGAGAGGGGTGCTAGACAGAGAGAGATGAGCATGCATGATCTAGAAAGAGAGAATTAATTTGCATGGTGCCTGGAGGTGATGAATGAATGGGATGGGAGATATATGAAAAATGAGATCATCAAAACCTCCTCCTTGGTCGTCTTCTTCCCAGATGATTCTTAATTTACTTAGCTAGCAGATTAATTCCTTTTGTTAGGCATTATTGTTGGGGGTTAAGGATAATTAATTTGTATACAGCAAAGGAAGATAGGAAGTGTATAATTGTTTAGTCACACTTTTTTTGCTTCTCTGTTTTGCATTTGCCCGTTTTTGTTCTGGTGTACCAATTTTCCTTGTACTCATTTTTCTTTCCCTCTCTGTAAACTAAACATAAGAGACACATACATACTTGCATATACGTAAATACATATATTGGTAAATATTGGCATACATATATATGCAAGGCTAAAAGAGGAACGTATATATACTCCAGGACAAGTGTGGCCACATATAGTTGGCTGGCATGTACGTGCAAATTGTGAGCGCCTCTTTTCTTCTGCCCCATCTTTTGGGGAAACCCATTGATGCTATATGTCGGGACTGGATCGGAGCTCCCTTTTGAATCCATGTGAAACATCACAAATAATCATGTGCAAGACTTCTGAAAGACTTGAAACCTTAGTCATGTTCATTTTTCTAATTTCATTAATTGGAAATAGAAATGTGCTAAAAAAGAGTTGTTTATGTATGGGAAGATGAACCATTTAAAATTTCTATTTCAAATTAATCTATTGTATTATTAATACAACAGTATCAAAAAATGGATAGACAATCTAGCTTAATCTGGAGACCTTTGGTTTGGCCACTTCTAGTTTTAGTTCCCTAACACTCCCCTTTTTGTTTGGTATGTATTTGAACCTGATGTCTTTTTTTTATATATATGTTGTGGTAGGCCCTTCCGATCTTTCAATATATATATATATATATATATATATATATATATATATATATATATATATATATATATATATATATATATATATATATATATATATATATATATATATATATATATATATATATATATATATATATATATATATATATATAGGACGAGGCTAAAATGCAACAAGGTGCAACTGCTGTAGCGAATGCACAGACCTGCATGCACTGCACAAACGCACAGCAGACCGGCCCACTACATCCCCACGTCCTTCCCGCACAGACCTGCCAGCCCACCTCTCTCTCCACATGTCCATCCCGCATGTAGGGAATCTTTTTTGATTTTGATCGAAAAAATATGATATCTCCTTAACCGTAGCTCCGATTTTAGATCCGTTTGCATCAAGTTGTTGCAAAAAATGTGCTTAACAAAACAAGATCCAACATGACTATATTTGATGAACTTTTTTTTCAAGTATGTAATTGCAACTTCACTGTACTATGAGTTGCAACCGTAACTACAACACAATTGCAACTTTGTCAGTAGCGTAGTTAGCTCTTGTTGTAACCACTTAGAACATAATTTTTACAACCTAGGGGCAATCTAGTTACATGCAACTGTAGCGCTTGTTGCTACTGCATGCAACTAGTTACAACTTAGTTGCAAGCCAAGCTAATGAACAATGTGTATTTTATTCACCATATATGTGTACTCTACCAATTGCAAATCGCGAGACTAGACCAATCGCAACTATAACACCACACTCTTTGCAACTTGACGGAACTAGCTAATTCAAATAAATTTGATCCAATGCAACTAGACCTCGATGCAATTGTAACCTAATGCAGTCCAATTATGACTCGAGTCAAAGGCCACAACAACTAGACAAGAACCAATGATAGCTCTATATCTATGTCTTTAGTATAATGCTGAATTGCACACTGTTATAGTATCAATTGCAAATATTTTTAACTGTAATTTTAGTGAGGAGTATATGCAATTTCTATTGCTAATGATTCTACATTGCCCCTCGACATTTTTGGTTGTGTTCAAAGATATGTGTTCAGGTTGTAGACACATTCTACTGATTGGACATAGGACAGGGAGGACAATCAAGGACAAATATCATGTTGAATACACATGCAAACAAGTGCAATCAAACAATGGGGCTATGTGAATTCAGAGAAAGAAGGGAAACGCTTCCTAACAAAGGTGGCCACCACAGATTAAGCCGTGAAGAGCAATGTAAGGAAAAAATAGACAATTTTTTTATGGAATAACAATAGACAAGAGAGGGTCCTGTCCCTAGCACAACAAACAACTCATAATAGACAATTCTTTTCTATGGAAAAACAGAGACAAGTTAGGGACCCGTCCCCGGGACAACAAACAAAGGAATAATGTATAATTTTTTTTTCTATGGAAAAACAATAGACAAGAGAAGGGTCCCGTCCTAGCATAGACAAGAGAAGGGTCATGTCCTAGCACAAGAAACAACCGACAATAAATAATTCTTTTCTATGGAAAAATAGAGACAAGATAGGGAGCCGTCCCGACAAAGAAACAAGAAAAAATAGACAATTTTTTTATGGAGTAACAATAGACAAGAGAAGGGTGCTATCCTAACAAAGCAAACAATTGACAACAGTTGCAACGCCCCGCGGGCCGGTAAGTTACCATTTGCAACAATGGATCGCCTCCGCTTGCAACACCGCAAGTGACACAATCGCAACATGTTGATGACCACCGTTGTAAACACACAAAAGGGGTCGCTAAATTACCATTTGCAACAAATGAGTGTATCCAGCTTGCAACTCCGCAAGTCGAGGATTTGCAACCTAGTTAACAACCATTTGCAACAAGGGTAACAAACACGCTTTGACTACGACGCCGGTAAAAACGCCATTTGCAACATTGAGTGTCCATAATTGCAACAAATGTAAATAACACGATTACAACATTCTCGCATTTCCGTTTTAAACACTATTGCAACACAAAAATGCAATTGCAACCTAGTTGATAGCCAATTGCAACAGGTTGATGACCACAGTTTGCAACATCCCGCGACCGGTAAGTTACAACAAAAATAACACGATTGCAACATGCTCCATTTCTGTTTTTACAATTTTTTGTCCTTGCGTAGTCTCATACAAGAATTGTAAAAAACCTTGTTGCAACAAAAAAAAAATACAAATTGCAACAGGATGATGACCACGCTTGCAACACCCCCGCGGTCCGTAACTTATAATGCGCTTAGGATACTTACGAGTCATAATGTACTTATAATGCGCTTAGGATACTTACGCTTATGTTGTTTCTACTACCCAACCAACTAGCTTTATTGGCACCTTGGAAACTTTTCAAAGCATTTGAACGAAGTTTACTCTCGTTGACATCATTGACACCATGATTTCCGATAAGATAATCCTAAACAAGAAAATTAACATGAATAACAATTTATAGAGTCATTCCATTGAAGGAGTAATGCTTTTTCCAAAACTTACCCCAACCGTGGAGAAGAAATAATGCTTCCTCGATGTCTTAGGGTGCTTCCTTAGAAACAAGACTCTACACAAAGCATTGATAACAAAAAACAAATAACAATTCCTTGAGGTTGCAAAGAGAGAAGCGCACTAACTTCACAATTACAAGACTGTAATTGACAACTTCAAGACTCAAAAAACAAATAATAACATCAACAATAGACAAGAAACAAGGAATAACAGACAACACACAAAATCACAACACACAATTTTTTTCTATGGAAACACAGAGACAAGATACGGTCCTGTCCTAGCACAACATACATAATCACAATGCATAATTTTTTTCTATGGAAAGACAAAGACAAAATAGGGTCCCCGTCCTAGCACAACATACATAATCACAATGCATAATTTTTTTTCTATGGAAAGACAGAGACAAAATAGGGTCCCGTATAGCACAACATACATAATCACAAATGACAACTCTTTTTCTATGGAAAGACAGAGACAAGATAGGGTCCTGTCCTAGCACAACATACATAATCACAACAGACAATTGTTTTCTATGGAAAGACAGAGACAAAATAGGGTCCTTGTCTATTGTTATTCTATAAAAAAAATTGTCTATTTTTCTTTGTTTGCTGTTTTAGGACAGCTCCCTATCCTAAAACAAGCGTTAACTATGCTACAAATTAAGTTGCAATTGTGTTTAGTCACAAATAGAACTCATAGTACGTTGAAGTTGCAATTACATACTTGAAAAAAGTTCACAAATATAGTCATGTTGGATCTTGTTTTGTTAAGCACTTTTTTGCAACAACCCGATGCAAACGGATCTGAAATCGGAGCTACGGTTTAGGAGATATCACATTTTTTTCGATCAAAATCAAAAAAGATTCCCCGCATGCGGGATTCCCGTGAAGGTCTCGTGTTGCACCCCCGGTCCGGTTGAAGTTTGGCCCGGTGCATTCCTTACAACGAATGCACCCAGGTACAATATATATATACTATATATATATATATATATATATATATATATATATATATATATATATATATCTCAAAAGAGCCCTCTCACATTCGACGAGATGGCCTAGAAATACTAAATTAACCTAGAAAAAAGAAGAATATGCACCATTAGATTTTTGTGATAGTGATCTAAGGGTCCAAACTAAACCAAGGAACATTAGTACTATAGAGGCTTTTTGGAGGCGATTATTTTCAATTTTCAGAGGCTCGCTTGCCATCCACCTACATACGACCAAATGCCACTATAAATTGGGCTTTTCTAAGGCGCACGACATAAGGCGCACTTCCGTTTAATCTCAATAATGGACATAGGGTGCAATCTCCATTTATGTATTAACATAGGCAACATTGCATTGGTTAAATTAAGCATATAATTGATGATTAATTCACCAATGTGGTCTAATTAACATAGGCAACACTACATTTTTTTTGTTTCTACAAATTTTTTATCTAAGCCCCGAGAATTAATTCGAATTTTGTATGATGAGTATTTGATTAGTAGTGGTATGGTGCATGTGTAGAAGACTAAGAAAGTATATGCATCATCTGAGTAATCTAAAGGCAACCATCACATAATTTTCTACACTTCAAATATAAAATGGAGGGTCTAGATCAATTGTATTCTTGAACACCCTATCTTTTTGCTCCTTCCTGCCCTTGCGCCCACAATTGACACCGACACTCATCCCCTCGCGTCCTCTACCGGCCCTATACTGGCTCCAATACCTCCCCCGCCGCGTCATCCACCATGATTCTGTTCTAAATCTATTGGATATGCCTCCTCCTCCTCGTCTTGTTCATCTTCTCGCGAGCTCCTCGCCACCACCGCTTCTCGGCCAGTTCCCAATAGTGCCCCAATGCCTTCATCGCTACCTCCAATCGCCGCCGTGCTAAACCGGTTGTGGCCGCGGGCTATATTTGTTACACCCCCGCTCTTGTACGTCCACCCAACCATTGTCTCTCTTGGTCGCTTTTATGCTAACCCGGCAGAGGTCATTGAGCTATGCCCGCCTTGCTCCGTCCCTTTGTCATATGCCCGCCTCACGCACCTTAGTACCTTCTTCAACTACCCGAACAGTGGCACGCCATCCTTCTCCCTAGCATGCACTCTTTCAAAGCTCGTCGGATTTAGGTAAGCCCCTGAAACCCCAAGTTCCCAACCCTAACCCTAACATTGCTAGAGTTAGGAAAGAAGACTTCGTGGAGTTCTTAGATTGATTGAAAAATTCGAGCAAGAGTAGACCTTGAATGATTCTAGTAATGTGTCGCTTTATTCAAAAAAATAAGAGTAGTATGAGTTCCTCATTTGACCTCATCAAATGTTATAAGTCAGTATCGCATCAATCTATTGTGTGATCAACTCTCCACGTGCAAGAGATCCTAATCGCCGTATGAACTGTTAGATTATTTGGGTCCATAAAGCAAGTGTCTTATACTATAATTTGGTAAAACATCTAATGAGTGCCAATTAAGCAGCTCCATGAGGCACGTATGGCTATACTGACTGGATTTGGTATATATACCAAAAAAAAGTAGCCATTGCCCGCTAGCAAGGTTCCCTTTCGTTCACCAGCAAATTGTTCCTGTTTCCTCGTGACCCGTGTGACTGACCCATGCCCGTGAGGCGAGACCGCGTGAGCAGCAGCGGAAACGTCGAAAGGAACAGGGCAGCAGCAGCAGCAAGCAAGGCCGGGCCGTGGTACGTTGCGCGTACGCGCGGCGCGGTGGGAGAGCCCAATCAATTGGGACCGTCCGTCCGCCCCAAGTGAAGCGAGGGTGGCGGTGCGCCGTCGGGAGATCCCAACGGCGTGGCATGATTTGGCGGTTAAATGCGGGAAATGGTGGTTGGGTTGGGTGCCCGGCCGGAACGCCGATGGCTGGACATGGATACACACATGCCTGCGTGCGTGCGTGCGCCGGTCTCTCTCGCCTTCTCCTCTCGCAGTCGTTGGACAAATGGACAAGCGAATCAATGACGGATCGGATGGATGGTCGACGCTCCAGAGCTTGCGGTGGGTTGTCGATAGGGAAATGGAGCCGGCGGGTTATTAAGGGGGTCGGTTCGGGGCTCAACACGCACGCTAAACACCTGGGTTTTGAGGGGAGCGTACCGTACTCCGTACGTACGTTAATGAGCCTGTCCTCCATGCATCCTTGAATTGACACGTCGTCTGTGCACCGTGTACCATCACGCTGACGTTGTGCGTCCAACAGACTGGCTGCTGATGCGAGCTCTATCTCTGACGGTGAGCCGAGAGCCGAGAAGAGCAGGGTTAGGCTCTGGCTTTCCATTTCCGCGCTGCAGCAGGTCAATCAGTCAAGTGCTTATCCGGCATCTCTGAACGACAAGGCATGCATGATCTCCTCTGATTTGCTGAGCCAACCGTACCCAAACACTCCACTGTCCACTGCTAGCCTGGGGGTCGGTCTCGTCCTCGTCGTCGTTCCTAGTCTACACCCGCCGGTCGTCCTCGCCCTGACGCGCGTGATGATTTGCAAGGCAAGGGCCACAATCGCGGCGATGATTGCAAACCTAACTGAACCAACAACCAACTTGTCAGGCGCGCTATCGCCATGTTGAAAGTTGCTAATGCGACCTCAAGGGATTCCATGTCCCTCTCGCACGGCACAGCACTGGATGGATGGAGCAGCCATCAACACCACCGGGATGGATGGATGGTGTACTGCCTGCCTCCCTGACTGGATCGGATGATACTACTACCTACTACTGCTACACCTTGTTTCTTTCAGATTCGCAAGTCGCAACCACCAAGCCCGGCCCTTCGGGTACAGTCGCTGCTCACCTCTCCACCACCAAGCCCGGCCCTTCGGGTACAGTCGCTGCTCACCTCCCACCAATCGCCAGATGGACCGTCTGTCGCAGGTTGGGTCACCTCTATCAGATTCAGAAGTCACAACAGAGGGTCGACGATTTCCTCTCGTGCTCAGAAATAACCACTCGGACGACAGATATTAGGCGAGCAGTGAGTGTCACACAGGACCTACCACTTTGGGTAGTACTGCACCGTACAAGCTGACCACCAAATGTCCAAATAGGCATGCAACTCCCTTCAATGATATTTCTGTAAACAGCAATGTGACAGTACAGATCTAACAAGTTTCCAAGCTTTCACTATGGAGTTGCAGCAGTACTTCATAACAGGTTGGATTCAAGGCATGGTTCCCTTCATTCAAGGTCTGTTTTAATTGATCAACAGGATGCAGAAAAACCAGTAGCTGGCACAATATATAGTTGTAAAACTTATGAGCACAGTATAACACCAACAAAAATTGACTTGCATGTTTAATAGAATTATTCAGTTAACCCATCTTTATTCCGATGCGCAAAGACCAAATACTGTTCGAATTACCCAACATTTATATATGCACACACTGGAAAAGTAGCATCCACGGTTTGCTCATAGAGAATCCTTTTATGAAACAAGGCTTTGGACTATGTTCTTGCCAGCATCACATTTTGAAGCACTGTTGACAGTGAATAGTTGTTTCTCCGATAACTAAACAGTGATACAGGGATCTGACTTAGTAACATAGAACCTATAACAATGATTAATTAAAATAAATCAAATATATATGGTTGCTGACAGTAAAAGGAAGATCGTAAAAAGTGCTTCATAGAAGCATTTTATATATTTTGTCGTACTGGGTAAGTCATCCAAACATCAAAGCTATCAGGACACATGTAGATTAGCTAAGAGCTTTAGATCCTCACAAGCAAAACAAAAAATAACAGCATTTAGCTGTTCCATAGAGGCCCAGTATACTTCTGTTCAAACAGAACACAATTTTGCCGCATCTATTTAAGAGAGGTACAAGTTCCTATCACAAGTAATTGTAAAAAAACTTGAACAAATTTAAAAGCGGGTTATACCATTCATATAAACAACTCCAATCAGTGACTGTCTTCCTTTGGCTTCTCCTTGGGGACCGTTGAGTCAAGTTTCTTTGGAGCCGCTTCTTTTGCAGACCTGCAAGGTTTGACATAACTTAGGAACTAAATACAGTGTGGAAATCACCCTGGAACTCATTAACAGCTGAAAAACATGGAGTACCAGTTAAAGCCAAAAGAAAAAAAAAAAAATAAGGAACATTCGCTCCATGCTACTGCGAAGATATCAATTCTTTCAGACGCAAAAGCTACATCACACAGCAACTACACACCAGTAAGGCACGACTCACAGAGATACAACCTCACAAGTTTATGCAATAACATAGCTGGTCTTTTTCTTTTCCAGACTGGTTCAAACAACTCTAGGTATTACTAAATACGACCTAACCTTCTCACCACTCGTTGGTGATTTGTGTAATGTGTTCCCTCCAAGATGTGTATAGCTTCTCGCCGTGATCATCTTCGGAGTTTGTAAAACCTCCCAATTTCACTTAATGAAGCACGTGCTACAACATGCTTTCGAAAAAACAACAACCCTAAGTATAAGTTTAAACAGGTAGCTGGAATTGATATCTAGTAGTGGCACTAGTCAAATAGTACTCTGTATGTAAGTATTGCTGTATACAGACATGTTGCTATATTCAGATTTCAGAGCACAAAGTAACATGCATATTCCAGATTTCAGAGCACAATGTTGCTATGTGTCATGTACATATTCCAGATACAAAATAGAAATAAAGAAATTGAAAGCTTCTACATAATTATAGATTCTCAGAAAATTGTAATATGAGAGTAAGTGTTTGTTTTGTAAGTGCCAACATGTACATAATATAATTTGCTGATTTGTTCGGAAAGGCAGGATCATAGCCCTGGTCAGCCCAAGCTGTGCCCAGCCTGAATTGAGCCAAACAAAGCCCAAGCCTAACCAATATCCATTATATTTGTGGTGTAATTTGAGCAACTTTGTTAATCGGACGGCTACCACTATTTGGATGCAAGTGGCCCAATAGCTTAGTCTCGTCAGAATATTGCAGAATCATAAATATGATGAAGTGGAAAACTCATCACAAGGAATTTGATAGGGAAGAATCTTTGACATCAGCCACCAAATAAACTGAGGATTCAGGAAAGACTCCCCAGATTAATTCTTCTGCGCATTATTTTGTAAAACACAAGGATCAATTCTAAGTTGTTATACATCTAAAATCCAACGGTTAGATGTATTATGCTTCCAACAGACCAAACAGATTCTCACCACTTAAATAACTTTATGATTGCCTAGCAAATGAGAAACAATTCATATTATAATCCACCACTCAACAGTCATTCGAAATTTTCGACCGTCGAATAGGACGATTAAATTCAGATCGCTCATTATCTCTCTAAGTTGACATCTGAGTAAACGACCCCTAAACCTAAAACAGATATCTCGACAGTTCAGATAATTCGGAACAACTTAACCTCTCATTCCATGATTTCATCTAAATAACACGGCAAGAACAGCGCCAGGCAAGAAGGGTGGGGTCGGCGCACGGCACCACAAGCAACTTACTTGACGCGGCGGAGGCGGTGTCCTCCTCGAGCCACTGCCGGAGCTGGCGCGCGTTGCGGCGGAACAGAGCACCAGACCTGCGGATGTCAGTGGTGAAGAGGAGCACCCCGCGCCGACCACAGCCACCGTAACGATGAAGTTGGTCAGCGCCATCGCTCGCTCGCTCGCTCTGCCGTCGAGATCGGGGTGTTCCTGCCGCCGGCGGCGCTGACACCGGTGCGTGAAGGCTGCTACCCGTGGAAGGCCGAATCTTCCGGGGTCCTGGAAGGAATTGTGCTTCTCAGTATGAGACTGGGCCGGCGTTACCCTGCATTATCTTCCCGGGCTTGCTGAACCCAAGGCCCATTATGTTGGCTAACCAATACAGGGACGACGCCAGGCCTTGTTTGGGCTCTCGGAGATATCCTCTCCTAAATTGAGGAAGTAAGGCCCACTCTTGGGCCTTGTTTGGGCTCTCGGAGATATCCTGGGGCTGTCTCAAATGGACTTTTTTTTTAGGAAAAGTCTACTTTTTCCCTCAACTTTTGCGAAAATCCGATTTTTTTCATGAATCAACTTCAAAACCGACAAAAATATGGTCCCCTCAACTTTTTGAAACGTTTTGCAAAATTTCGTCCCTCGGCGGTTTGGGATTTGTGGTTTTGAAAACAGTAACTCCGGTTTTGCTACAGTGAATAAAAAAGGTTTCGTTTTTTTTTTTTTTTATTTATTTCGGCTTGAATCTTTCAAAATCATAGTAAATCACAGAAAATTCATAAAATAGAAAATCTAATTTTGTTGGACTCCACATGAGTAGAGCTACGCAATGAATATATAATATGGTATACTTTAATATAAAATATTTGCTATGAAGGTTAAAAATATTTGCTATGAAGGTTTTGCCTTCTAGCAAAAACTTTGTACTAAAGTATACCATATTATATATTCATTGCGTAGCTCTACTCATGTGGAGTCCAACAAAATTGGATTTTCTATTTTATGAATTTTCTGTGATTTACTATGATTTTTGAAAGATTCAAAAATAAATAAATAAAAAAAGGAAAAACGAAAACCACAGACACTGTAGCAAAACCGAGTTATTGTAGCAAAACCACCGTCCAAAACCGCCGAGGGACGAAATTTGCACGGTTTCAAAAAGTTGAGGGACGACGCCAGCTTTGTCCTCGGAGATATCCCTTTTTGGAGTGAAGGGACCAAAATCTGGGCCTTGTTTCTCGCAAAATATCATGGGGGACCAAAAGTAGACTTTTTTTTTTTTTTTTATAAGAGTCTCAAATGGACTTCACTCCCGGAGATATTGAGTGTGGACAGGGTACCTCAATGGACTTCACTGTTCTTTTTCTTCCCTATAAGGAGGTTAAGTCTGATTTTTTCTCTCGAGATACCAGACAAAATAACTCAACTTAATACCATTCACGGTTTTAAAGCAGTTTTGTCTCTCTTCTTTCTTATTTATTTCGACTAAATCTTTGAAAAGTTATTGTGAATCACATAAAATTTATAAAAGTAAAACTAATTTTATTGGACTCTACATGCGTAGATCTACATAATAAACATGTAAATGGTATGCTTTAGTATAAAATTTTTTAGTTTTAGCTTTAGATCTATGCCTAATTTTTAACTTTTAGTAACTACATTTTATTTGTTTAAGTAGTGGTAAATTTTTATGGTGGACAATTTATTGTATGCAATTTTATGGTCCACAAACTTAGTTATAGATTTATTTAGATTTAACAAGTATAAACCTAGATAAATTAACTAAGTATCGTGTAAGATGGCAATTTGTGACAGAGGGAGGGGTGCTTCTAGAAGCCCCCTGTCACAACCCAAAAAAGAGGCCCAAAAGGTCTAGCACGCACGCGCCCAGCGGCTTGGCCGCCACCGCCGCCGTCCTATCTTCACCATTAAGCAAGAGTTATTTAGAAAATAAAATAAAAAAAAATAGAATTTAGATTGCTTAAATGTCAAGTCTCTCCGAATTATAAATACAAGACTATCCATAATCATTTGGGATTAAGAATGAAAATAAACAAAAAAGGATTTATCCCTCCGCTCTCAATCTTTAAAGCCCTCTCTCCCCGAACCCAAGCCATCGCAAGACGCACGCACACCACCCATGCGGCGCCCCCACGCCGCAGCCGCGGCCACGCCGCCAAGTAAAGCCGCTGACCCCGTCCAGGCCGTTACATCTGGTATCCGTGAGACCACTCGATCCTCAGCCTCTTTGGATCCATGGCCACCGAACACGGTGCCATCCCGCCCTCTCCTACCCGAGATGATCACCGGCAATCTAGGGCGCTGGGATTCGAGAGCAAAAGTCCGATAAGGCTGCACTCTCGACTATCAAGGCGAGGTACGACTCCATCCTCCCAGCCCAAAGACAACGCCCTCCTCGCGAGCCACGCCGTCCGCATGAAGGCCACCGTGAGCTTCGCCCTTTCTCAAGAAGAACTATCTCCTCCCACACGACAACGACATCGCCATCAACGGGCGAACTGCGGCCACGCCACCGCAACGCCGCAGCACGCAGCCAAGCCGCCGATGTCCACGCCACCGATGTCAATGCGACAAACAACAACAACGACGCTACCATGGGGCGCCGCCGACGCCGGGCGACACCCCCGATGACGTCACCATCAACACTCCTGATGCTCAGTCCCTCACGACCAAGGAGGCCAAACGGACATGCCCCGACATCCACAACGTCATCGTCAACGGCTCCACAATCACCGACATCATCTACTACACCCCAACATTCTTCGGGACATGCTGCTTCGACATCTCTATCGACAACAGGGCAACGATACAACGTGAGGATGTGTTGTGCGGAAAAGGGGAGGAGATGTCACAGCCCAAACAGAAGGCCCAAAAGGCCAGGCACGCGCACGCCCAGTGGCCTAGCCGTGCCGCCGCCGCCATCGTATCGTCGCCATTAAGCAAGAATTATTTAGGAGATAAAATAAAAAAAATAGAATTTAGATTGCTTAGATGCCAAGTCTCCGTGGGACTATCAATACAAAACGATCTGTAATCATTTGAAACTAAAAAAAATAAACAAAAGGGATTTATCCCTCCGCTCTCAAGTTTTCAAGCCCTCTCTCCCACGCCGCCGCCGCGCGCCACGCACCCTAACAGCCGCCACAACCCGTCCGGGCTGTTACAACCCCTATGCTACCAGGACAGCGACTCTGGGTTATCGTTCTTATTACTGAAAATTAAGGCCTCGAGGTGAATAGGTGATCTTCTGCATAGTATGTCGTACCCGACTATGTAACCGTGGATACTGAAAAGAAAAAAAACACTTTGGAGATGACACGCATTTGCTAATGATTGGTCCCTAATACCCCTCAAATTAGGAGTGTAGCCGGATTTATGCCGGCGCGAGGGCCATCAAAAGAACAGGTCATTTTATGATGCACGGAGTACTAGCGTAGTAAAGTATATTATATTCAAATCATATGCCAAGGCGATGGGACGTAAGGTTAACCACTCGATGCGACAGTATCCAAGTGTATCATTTAACGATGCTTCCATCAATAAAATCGTTGAAATGACGGTACTACATCGATGAAATGACAAGAGAAACAAGAATTCAAAGTGAGGTTGAAAAGCATCGTAGCACTTCTCGCTTATTTATAGTAAATAGTGTTTTAATATAGCCTGACTAGACTTAAAAAGATTCGCCTCGTAAAAGTACATCCAAATTGTCCATTAGTTATTTCATTTACCTATTTTCTATACTCCATGCATGAGGCAAAAATTTGATGTGACGCGAAATCTTAAAAAATTTAGCTAAATTTTGGCCATCTAATCATAGCCTATGCCTTTTTTTTACCCTTGATAGCCCTGAGAGAGTAGCAGTTATCCATCATGTTCAACAGGAAGGTTAGCAGTTATGATAGGTGGAGAAAAGCGCGACCAAAACCTGAGCCGCTGAATGACAGTTGAAAAATATATGGAAATATGTTTCTACAGAGGTTGTCAGTATGAGATGAGAACCTGAAAATCATCTGCCCTGTGGCTAGCGCCCGCCGAATGAGCCTCGAAGCAAAAGTTTTGATGATCGGTGGGATAATCTTGCATTTCCATACTCTCTTGAGGATTATGTTTGCCTGTGGGAGAATACTACGAGAGCCTACCTGAGTTGCTAGATGTTGGAACACCGCTTTAAAAGTAACTCTAACAATAAAATAAATCACTATAAAAAAATGCTATTTATATAAAATTTTAAATAAGACTACCCGCCAAATTAAACAAAATGTATAAATACCAAAAAACGTCGTTAATTTAATCAGTGACGGAAGGAGTAGATAACTTTTGAGCGGAGCTAGAAAAGCAAAAAAGAACTAATCAGTGACAGGATAGGCATGTATAGATAGACTAGCTTTACATTGTACACGGTACGGTGCACACAGCCGGGAACTTAACTCTGCATATATGCATGGAGTTAATAGTCAGGCACCGTACCGGTAGCATATTATGCCTGAATTCGATCATTCTTGCCCCAGCTTGGCGCTTGTCTCCTAATCCAAATTCGTGACTAGTTGCATAATGAGGCATGAAAGCACGGGATTTTTTTAATCATATCTTGATGTTGGCACCGTACGCACAAATTGGCATTAGAGAATTGTGTACACAACCGATTTCGTTCAACAGTCTCCACCTAGCCTGCTTTTCGTTCTTGGTTGTCAAAATCGCACAAAATGCTTATTGTTTAGATTCTATCTCAACCCATGCATCATTGATTGTCAAACAGCTAGCACACGTACTATCATGATGCTGTTTTGTTTAGATATTTGACTACTATGGTTCTGTGAATCACTCTAACAAATTTTCAAAGAAATACTCTGTAGTTTATTTGATTCTACTCCTTCCTACGGTCAATGGACGCTTCTAATCTTTGAAAAATATTAATTCTTCATTTGAGACCACTCCTTATATATCCAGTGCAACAACTCTTTTGACTTTTTTTTTGTGAATATAAAAACTTTTAGGGAATATTTTTCACGCTATTATAATAAAGTGTATAGAAACAAGAGCAATTTCGCCGTATAAATGTGCCCCGTCAATGCTCAGTAAATCAATGCTCGAACTTGAAATGCTCCTTTGGGTATACTAACAAATCTCTGTTGCAATCACACTCGCGTCTAAAGTTTGGTTGATTTTAATGTGTGATTTTAAGTGCGTTAATTTACGGTCCATCTGAGCCTATTAGTTGCTTCCTTGGTCCCTAAATATTTATACAACAATTATTTTATTTTTAGGCCAGAGCAAGGTACAGTTATATTGGAAGTGCGTCTCATTGATCTCTATCCCTGTCGAGCTTCCTGCGGCGCCTTAAAATGGCGATGTGACCAGCCTACACGCTCAAGCATCCATCAAGGATCTACGAGAATCGGGCACGTTATCGTACTGCCCGAAAGAAGACCATGGAACAGTATCCTGTACGGCCTAGTACATGTGTTCAATTGTAGCAGCATGGGGCTCTAAGATCACAAGATCCATGGTATCAATATGGGATAGTAGCTGGCACTACATTCGTAGATCAC
>JADLZK010004385.1:0-88342 GCA_015847255.1 Hyparrhenia diplandra | reverse complement strand
CTTGGAGGGAGGTGGTGGGTCGACACGCCGAAAACCACCCAAACACTTTTCTAAACGAAAGCCGGACTTTTCGTCTTGGTAAATGACACCTGCAATTTGGAATTCTCTCGAAAAGCTTCTATAAACGGAAATAAAGCATCACCGTTCCTTCTTTAAGCCTGCTTTGCCCGTATGCTAATCCTCAATCAGAGCTCTCACCTTTTGCAGCCTTCCTTAGCCCTCCTAGGGGCTTTTCTAAAGGAAAATGCAGTATAATTTTCAATATTTTGTACAACGGTTCCTATCTTTCTCGGAGATTTAAAAGAGGACACAGTACATGCCTCTGCTGCTGCGTGGTGGAAGGGAACATGCCGCCATCTTAGCCAGCCGGGTACTCAAGCTCCACGCTTCACATGCCATGAATCTTCCACTAACTTTGCCACACCGCTAGGTCGATCTAGATTGCCGATCTTGATTACTTTCTTATTTTAGATTCTAATCAACTAATTAATAAACTAATCTTCATTTTCAAAGCACCGAAGCTGTGACGCCCTTTGCGTAAACAAGTGAGCATCTATGCATTTAACTATTCAAAAATATCTGGTTATTTTAGCATATCACAATTCAATATACTAGTAGGAATTTGTTTCCACACTAGCGAAAGAGTGGCCACTGGCCACCAATCAAATACATCACATTGTGCGTTGCAAGCCAATGGAAGGAGTGGCCAGAGAAACCGAAGAATATAATTTTCATTGATGTACCTCATTTTGACATGTTCTTATAAAACCATTTCCCACTAGCCATAAACATGTATCCAATCACTTGTCTGACTTTGCATTGCATGACAGAACAGAAAAGGGGACAAGTTGTTGGAAAACGAATCCCAAAAGCCGATAGACTTATCTGTTTCATTCATCTTATAGACTAGCTATAGAATTTAGCCCCTATGACGCTCAAATCGCCACTTTTGTGGTGAACTAGCGAGGCACTGGACCACTTTTGCATCAAATGAACCATGAGCTTGGTGCATTTGGAGAGCAGGGGCTGCTGCTGGGTTCTTGAGCCACACCTTGTCCGGGCTTCTAAAAGCTTCCACGAGCCACTCTGAGACAAGGCGACGCTTGGTTCAGTTTCTTCTACACCGCCCTATTCCTATCGCTTTACTTCTCCTACTCGCTGGCCGCTTTTGCAAGCAGGTGGTGGTGGCTGCGATTCTCGCTGCCAAAGTGGGCATGGTCGCGGGCTTTATGCGCTAGTGTGAAGTGTGGCCACCTAACCAAGCAAATCCTTTATAGTTTAAAACTTTGAACTATATAGTATTGCTGTGGGCTACTTGGATGTATCAATTCATATTATTTTGTTGAGTGATATGTAAAGTCTTATATTTGGTAGAACTCCTACTCTAATTCGCTTTCATTTCTCCGCATAATCGAAAGCAAGGATTATGTTCCTCTTCTCAAAAGACGCAAGGAGGTACACTTACATATTTTTAGCCACGCTTAGCACTCGCCTGCAAGTAATTCTATATAGCAAAAGAGATAAAGCAGTTTGGTGTCGCGTGTCAAACGCTGCCGGTGAGTATTAATCCGCACTACATCTTAGTGGCACATACATAGTCTTCAAAAACAAAACTCATATCTTCTTAAGGCAATAAGAAATAGCTATTTATTATTGATAAATGAAAAAGTCATTATTTGATAGCAAATCACCGACGACTTATTAGACTACAATATAAATCAAGAGGCCTAATCTACACGTCAGCACTCCGCCACACAACGCGCAACTCAAGCAACCATTGTAACGCATATAGCAGCATCTCAAACATGTTTAAGTAATACTGGTTTTAGTCCCAAACGCAGGAACAAGGACATTTATAGAACATCATTGGCCGTAAACGTAGAAGAACCAAATCGTGAGAAGAGTGATGACATTTAGTCCCATCTTTAGCCACCGCACTCTCAAGCTCCACGCCAGTCTCACATGCCAGCGAATCTTCCACCTTCAACTCTTTGCCAATACACCCCGCTTATGTCGCATCCGATGTCGACCGATTGCCAATCTTGATTTCTCATTTCTCTTATTTTCAGGATTCTTAATCAATCCAATTAATAAACTAATCTCTCATTTCCAAAGCACTCGACCGCGGGTGCCTTTGCATAAAACAAGTGAGCATCTATGCATTTAACTATTCATATCTCAAGTTAGTGTTAGCATACTTCACAATCCAACATATTAGTAGGAATTTGTTTCACACTAGCAAAAGAGTGGCCCTCCTCGCCACCTCGTAAAACAATACATCAAGCTACTGTGGGTTGTACCGGGAGTGGTCGTGAGAAAACCAAGCATCATAATCTTCTATTGATGTGCCTCTTTATATGCTGCCATGTTCTTATAAAACCATTTCCCCACTAGCCATAAACATATATCCAAGCACTTGTCTCGACTTTTGCGATTGCATGACACAAATGTAAAAAGGTGACAAGTTGTTGGATCGAAATACCACAAGCTTCGTATAGATTCTCATCACTTTTGATTCATCTTATAGACTAGCTATAGAATTTAGCCCCACGGACGCCTTCCAAATTCCGCCACTTTTGTAGTGAACTAGCGAGGCATTGAACATGTATCGAATCCAACCATGACCTCCTGGTATTTGAGTGCAGTTAGGGCTGCTTGGTTCTTGGCGACTGCATTGTCTCAGCTTCTAAGGTTTGCTTTGCAGGCAATGCGAGACAAGCGCGTATGTTTGGTTCAGTACCGTCGCTTTTACTTCTCTCTCGCCGAGCCGCTTTGCAATGTAGCGCGGTGTGGCAAGCAGTGGCGGCGATTCTGGCGCCACAAAGGGCGTGGCCGCGGGTCTAGGTGAAGTGTGGCTACTGAATCCAAGCGTGCACTCTTTATAGTTCAAAAACTTCTGTGACTATATAGTAATGCAGTACACTTCTGATGTATCGATGCATACATATTTGTCGAGTGATATGTGGGTGCCCTTATTTTGCAGAGCTCCCTCGCCGCCTGCTTTTGATTTCTCTGCATATCAGAAGTAAGGATTATGTTCCTCTTCTCAAAAGAAACAAGGAGGTAACAAAACCACTATTTTAGCTACGAGCCAGTGCTCGCGCTCGCTGTGCAATTCTATAGCAAAGAGATAAAGTAGTTTGAGCCGCGGTCAAACACTGCTTCAGTAGTAGTATATTTGCACATATCATAAGTGCACATATAGTTCAAAAACTCATAGCAAAATCTCTTAAGGCAATAAGAAGATAGCCATTTATTATCGACAAATGAAAAGTCATTATTTGATAGCAAATCACTCAGGACTTATTAGACCAATATAAATCAAGAGATCTAATTCACATCAACACTCCGTCACACAGCCGCAACTCAGCATCCATTGTCCTCGCGATAGATAGCAGTACCTCAAACATGGCGATGGTTTTGTTCCCAAACGAGGAACAAGGACATTTATAGAACATCATTGCAAAACGTGAGAAGAACCAAATCAGAAAAAGAGGATCGAGCATTTGGGTCCCAATTTAGAGGACGGACCAAGTGACAATCCACAAGATGAAACACCGCTCTGTGAGCCGGTGAGTACTCTTACGTAGCCAAACACTCCTAAAAACAGATTCAACAATCTCACTTAAAAGCGCCAACTCCAACTAGATTTCAGTAAGTAGAGTTAAAAGCATGTTCGTGAGTTGAAATCATGCCACAAGCTTCTCCCTTTATACGCCATGGTAGCACACACCTTTCTCATGCGAGGCCTAAGGTGCAAATCGGCAATCATACAATGCTAAAAGTATAAATAGAGGCACTTTTTAGAAGCTAAAACTTACAATCACACTATTAAAATGCTCTATTTTTGTAAATGCTAGGTGAAAATATAACTTTCTCAAAAAATGGAAAAGATTTAGTTTCATCATCAAATAGAGGGATTCGTACCATGGTCAACAAGAAACAGTGGCGGTTAGAGAAGATTGAAGGGTGGTGCATTTGGCTTATGGGTGCATATGTTCGTTATTAGGGATGGTGCATATATGAGTGAAATTGGCTAAAACTACTATTTTTTGTAATTTTGGGTGGTGCATTTGCACCCACCAATACTGTACCTTCGCTGCTTGCACAAGAACATAGTTGGACAAACAACCAAACAACCAGCATAGCAATCCTAAAAAAATAAAAGGCCAACTATAAAACAAGTTCATACTTGTGCCTCAAGATGCATTTCCGCAATGGAAATATGCAATATATGCTTCTTGTTCTGAAGCTCGTTCTACCTATGCTAGATACATGCTCTCTTTCAATGGTTCGTCAATCCCAAATGTGGTCCTGTAATAACCGCTTTGTCCCAAATTACTTATTATTGCTACTTGCATATGCTAGATGCATTTAGATATACATCATGTTTAAATACATAGTAAAATCAATTTGAGATAGAGGGGAGTAACATTAAAGCTGGTTTGGTACGGCCCACCTCCCTATTGAGTTGTTTTTAGACTCCCTCTCCCTATTGAAGTTGTTTTTTTTAGACTTTTTGGCTCCATGAACGACTCCATCGCTGGAGCTGAAGCCGTTTTAGAAAAACCGTATATGAAATATAGCTCACCCTTAAAACATGCTCTCAAATATTGCCAATGAGGTGAAGCCACATAAAATTTCTTTTTTAGGCTACATCATACTTCAAACCCGCTGAGAGCATTATTTAAGAGGGTTCTTAACGGGAATCGTCGGCGAGTTTCGATTTGGCACAAAAGGGTTCGGAGAAGCCGTGCCAAACCGGGACTAAAATATTTTTGATACAAGCTTAACTTAGAAGCTGATGAAACCTATAAGATTGTCTGAGTTGGCTTATAAGGTCGTGGTTGTTTGGATGCCGGCTTATAAAGGGTTATGGGCTGTTTGGATACCATCAGAGCTTGGAAGCTAGATTTTGAAAGCTGAGAAGATTCAAACATGCCCAAAAGCTGCTTCGGAAGAGGTTGGTCTCAAAATGTAAAAAAGTACTGAAACGCTTATTTTGATTAGAGCTGAGATGTGACTTATTTTATCCGGCATCTTAAACCCTAAATTGCAGCCTGCTTTTATCAATCCCGCGCTGCTTGTTAGATGCTCATTGCCGATTCGTTGCATCGCATCCAAGTTGTAGTGGTAATGGCCTCCCTTTTACCTTACCTTTTACATTTACATTACATCCTCTTAGCCTGGCTCAAGTTATTATCCGTGATTGTACTCTGGCGACTAATACTACGGCTCCTGTTCCGCCTTGCGTTGGATGTCCGCTCAGCTTTTGGCGGATAGCTGCGTTGTTGGAACTCTGAGTTCGTTACGTGCACAATGCCACCGTAATATGACATCGGTTTTAACACTAACCCTGCACATCAAAAACCTCGCTCACTCAGCCCTGGACGCCGCCTGCCGCGCACCAGCTGGGGAAGTTGAGGCTGGATACGTGATCCTCGGTGAAGAAGCCCGCCGTGCCGTCGTTGGCGATGACGTCCGGAGCTGGCGAGCCATTCCTCCGTGAAGCCATAGCCGCCGGCACAGGTCTTGTACGAGTCGAACGGGTACGTCGGCCCGTGCTGCCATACTTGGTCTCGAACACGGGGAGACGAGCAGCCCTGTTGTCGGTACCGCCCGCCGATGGCCCCAAGAACGGCGGTGCACCGAAGCCGACGAACGCCGGCTGCTCGAACGCCCGCGCTGGAGTACGGCGACGCCTCGACGTCGTTGAACACCACGCTGGAGTCGCTGTCCGAGGAGCCGTCCTGCAGACTCCGCGGGCGGCGCGCCGGCCGTCGTCTGCCGCTCACTCCTGCCGTGTCATTTCCCGTCGTCGCCTCCAGCTTCACCGCAGCAGCCTCCGGCGCCTTGACAGCAGCTTCTGCCTCAGCCCCTTATCTGAGGACCCACCATCGCGCGCCGAAACGACACATCAGTGAGTGACAGGCTGTCCCGGACAAAGACGCAAAGAGTAGACGGCCGACCGGCGGTGACAACAATCACATACCTGGCGGCAAGCGCGTCCTTGCATCGCGGCGGAGCGCGTCGCAGTCGGCGCGGAGGGCGTCAGCGCGCAGCGCCGCGAAGTCGCGCCTGACGTCTTGGTCTTCCAGCGGGCGCGGCGGTTCTGAAACCCAGACGGCGACCTGGGCGCGGCTGCAGGGCGAGGTCGCGCGCGCGATCCGGGCCTCGGTCCGGGTCCAGCTTGCTGTCCGTCTCGAAGCACCGCTCCAGCGCGCGCACCTGCTCCTGCAACAGGCGCCGCTTCTTTCTCCCCAAGCCCGCACGACGACGACGACCGCGCCGCGCCGCGCCCGCCACCCAGGTCGTCCTCCTCCTCGTCGTCCACGTCGTCCATCTCGGCCTCGTCGGGCCCATCTTCCGCGCCGTTAGGGGCCTCTTCCTCCGCGAACGCCAGCTTCTCCCTGCGATACAATATATACACGCGTGCGATTTAACTACCAGAAGCTAAATTCCCCGAAAATGCAAAGAACATTCTTTCTGCAGCTTCATGACAGCGAGTTTACCAAATGCAAATGGAATGCAGGCTGTAGCAACACTTACCAAATGTCAAAAGCACACATACTTTTCTAGTCCGCTGCGGCTAACTAATATACTGTCAGGGACATCACGGATGCAACAAATTGCACAAATTAAAACAAAAAGGAGATCTCGCAGGCAGCAACTGCCATGGAGGCAAGAATTACCTGTTTCTGGGGATCCTGGCTGGCGGTGGGCCTCTTCGGTGCCTCTTCATCTGTGATCCGCACGCCTGGAAGGATTCGGAAATGGTGGTGATTCTATTATGAGACAAGGGCAGGAGTCTCTGAAGCAGACGGCAGAGCCGAGTTCGGCCACAACGAAACGAGGGGCTTTTCCGGCCCCTTTGTTGGTCAGCGGCGATGGCCTGGGCACTCTTCGTAAGTCGTGCTCTAAAGATTGAAGCAAGTGGTATGGTGGTGGGAGTCCCTCTTCTCCCTTGTTGAGCAGGGCGCAGGACGATGGATGTGTGTGCGTGTGACAGGAGAGAGACCACTCACAGGGGCAAACGACTGAAACAAGCGGCCTGGACTCGTATAAAAATAAAAAGCAAGCGCCTCGCCGGGGGCCAGCAATCACGGTTGAACAGCGCCGCGATGTCATGTGCCAAGAGGATTTTGTAGGATCCATGTGGTGGCATTGCCAGCTGGGGCCAATGCCGGTTCCTCCGTTTTAGAAGTGAATTTGGTCTCCGTTTTCTTTTGAACAAGACGTGTTTTTTTTGTCAAATAAAGAATCAATCAAGGCTGTTATTTATGTCTGGATCAAAGCCACAATTATGTTTTTTTTGGACAGGAAGTATCTTTACAGTACAATATACTTCCTGAACGGGAGAAAATCATGAAACCATAGAGCTAATGAGAAACTGTATTTTCTTTCCATAATCCATGTTACGGACAGTTTAGACCCAACAACAAAAGACAATGCTACACCATGAAGATGTTTATATTGGTGACCATGGCTATCACCAATTAGAAACGTTTTTTCAAACCTTGATTATAAATATGAACGTTTTTTATCTAAAAAAATGAAACGTTTTTTAGTTCAATATGTTTTTGCAAACTTGTGAGTATTTTTGATTTTAATTGATTTCTCTTTTCAATGGGGAGAAACCAAAATCATGGAAGCATATCATCTCATTTATGGATTAGATAGAATTTGCTAGAAAGAAGTGGGAGATCTTATATTGTGGGTAATAGAAAAAATCAACTTAAGAAATAGGAATTTTATGTAAAATTTATGCGCAACATGCAACACGAAATACGACACAATTGTCACATAGAAAGCTAGAAAGAACAAAATGCTAAATATTTTGTTTTAAAAGTTGTAACATGTACTCGTCGCGCATGGCACAACTACGCATGATCCCAGTACTTTTTTTTTTAATAGTAGTATCACCCTGAGAGAAAACGATGTCGTGCAGTATTTAACCTCACGTACACCCATCATATCCAAAGCATTTAGCCACAAAGTATCCACGGTAGTGTAACCATGGCTTACTTACCATAAACTTATTTAGCAATGCAAGTGAAGTGAACAAAGCAAAAAATTTAAAAGCTTCTCCCAGCTTCTTGTAAAAAAGGTTTCTCCCAGCTATACAATGCAACCTTTTCTTCTCATAAGTTTTTTCTATCAAAAAAAGAAAGGAAAGGGAAAGGAAAGGAAAGCGTTGCTTTTCTTCCAGATATGTTGCCCTTTCAAACAGAGTTAGAGGCTGCTGTCAACACTTCACGCCAGCGCCAACTGGCACGTAGTATGATACAGACATAATACAGTATATGAAAATGCAGACCTTGGCTTATTAATGTGAACCCGGCCACCATCGTCGACTACCAGGAGCTGCATACGTCGGCGTCACGGCAATTTCGTTTCCACGAAACTGACCACCACCGTATACGTTCTTCACACACGGGTTAGTTTATACTACCAAAGCACCACCGATCGATGTTACTTGTGATTTCCGTGGCGTAAGGTTGCATGTGCACGACATCTAAAACACAATCTCTACGCTCCTCCACCCGTACCGTAGATAAAATAAAAAGTCCTAACCCAGATGCAGCTAAGCTGTACTGCCGGGAATAATGGCGCATGTTCATGTTCTGCAGCAAGGAACTACCGAGCGCCATGTTCGCGTTGGCTGGCTGGCTGGACCTCAGCTCACTCCCTCACACCATGGGAATCAGGATCGAAGCTGGGCTTGGCTTGTGGTGGCGAAACGTGGCAGGCACTGTGCCGGTGGAGTGGCACCATGGAGCCGGCAGTCTGCGCCCAGAGCCGCGCTTTAGGAACCGCTCGCGCCCACAGGTATTAAAGTAAGCACGACTGCGACCGTGAGAGGTCTAAAGTGGGCTACCTAGCGATGCTGCAGTTGGAAGCTACTGCTCCAGGTCCCAGGCCTTGAAAGAAAGAAAAGCCAGAAAGAAAGTTTATAGCTAGGCGCATCACATATTCGTGCGCCGCGGCGTATGTGCTGGTGTGGTGATGTCAATTCGACGTTCTAGATGCGATGCCGACGCCGCTGAGTTCCCTTTGTGTTCATCTTTCCACGGCAAACGGCTGGCAGCAAAGTGAGAGCGACAATTTCGCCGGCTGGGCGCCGGGCCTTTGAGTGGCGATGTGAACGGTGAGCTTGGTAGTTTGCGTCGGCCAAGATTTTTCTCCTGTAGAGGCTCATCTGATCCAAAGGCTATATCTTATCCATTCTGCTTGTCAACACCGTGAATCATCCGGTTGGTTTCATCATCAGGCATCACGATCGCGCTGCTTGTGATGGTTTAGGGGCTGTTTGGTTTCCATGAGTAATGAGACGTTTATTAGTCAAAAGTTTTTAAAAAATCGAAGCGGGCTTGGCGCGTACTATATTAAGAGAAGTGGAAATGTTTAAGTTACATGGGGCCGGTAGGCGAGATGTCAGAAACCGACTAGGTAAGGGAACATGTACCTGGGCACCTACGCAGTGGTGCTTTGAGTGTACCTACGCGATTAACCGATTTCGCGGCCTTACAACAACTAAAGCCAGTGCTAAGGAGGCCTGAGGATGCAAGCCACCGTGGAAACCTCGCGTGGGCCCGAGAGTCAAAAAGTGAAATAAGTGACCTATTTTGCAACTATTTTTCTTTTTCTTTTTCACCCTCGACTTATAAGTCACTCATAATCTTTTCTTTTCACGTTGACTTGCAACAAATAGGCATGACTTCTAAGTCACCGATTTGTAGTCCGCTACGATTTTTATAAGTTACTTCACCAATGGGAATCAAAGAGGCCTACATGTGCGTGTTTATGTATAGCGTAGTCAAAAAGAGAGACTAGGACAGTTACATATTTTTCTTTTTTGACAAAGGAATAGTTGCACGTTAGTAGCCTATGGCCTATCTTATCTGTAGAGAATACAGGGAAGCAGTTCTCTCCGGCCGATCACGATCGTGCTTGTGTGTTCAGACACACACAGTGACACAACCGCGCGCGACGGAACTCTTTTGCATAGTGCCCGAAGATAGCGGATGGTCTCTCCTTTCACTACGAGTGCGGTGCTGCTATCGGTACTTCTGACTTGCTGGATGGATATAGCGCTGGTACGCACTTGCAAGTCCGCCACGAGAAAGGAGATACCACAACGCAGTGCCCGTCACTTGATGCTAGATAGACCACGGCCACGAATCTGAACACATACACAAAGCCATCTGAGTACTTTTTTGGAGACGATTGAGATTGGGCCCTGCCAAACCATCTCTTATCATGTTAACGCAAAAGCCATCGATCCAAAGATGAACCCAACAAGTCTCCAACCTTGATTGAGCAATGGACTCTGTATTGAAGCTTTTCGAGTTGCTATCTTTTACTGGACAGAGTAACTAGGAAGCTGGTAGCAGAAAAACAAGTTGCTTGTCTCAAGTCTCTATGGGAAACAAAAACCCCAACCACCGCTACTAGACTTCCATTTTTCCAGCCTCGGGTGTGTTTAGCACCCCAACTTTCTCTCTCCAAATTCCACTATAAAAAGAAGATTCTCCATCACATCAAAATGTAGAATATTTATCGAAGATCAAACGTAGGTAAAAAATAGTAATTACACAGTTTAGATGTATATTGCAGACGATTAACTTTGAGCCTAGTTACGCCGTGGTAGGATAATATTTTTACCACTAATAAGCTAAGCGTCTACACGGTGTTTTGATGATACATTCGCCAAATTTTGCACGGATCTAAACACACCCCCTCCTCAAAACGGGGAGCCAGATGGGAATCTATTCCTAGACCTCTGAAAAGTATGGCAGAGAAGCAACCCTCTTTGGCCCAAAAAGTCGTGCTACGCAGCCGATTGATTGATTGATTGGATGGATGGATGGACGGCTCAAACACACACACACTTCTCTCACTCCAGTCCCTGGACCACGTAAGATGCCGTGGCGTACCCCAGGGCAGCGACGTGTTGGCGTGTCGTCTTCTACCTCAACCTGATCCACTCGGCTGCCTCCGATGCTTGGCCGGCGGCGGACGGAACTCTGTTCCTGTTCCGCCGTGCCATCAATCCGTTCCCAGTCGTGCGCCTGCCTGCCCTGTGCCCAGAGCCAGGAGCCCAAGACAGTTGGCGTGCCGGGCGTGCCTGGAGTAGAAAACTTGGGAAAGCGAGATGTGCGTGCATCAGTGCGGGGTATGGGCAGGGAGCGAGTGATCGTGTCAAGGGAAAAGCTGCCGCCGTTGAGGCGACGGGTGAGATCGAAAGAAAGTGATGCGCCTGCCTGCCTGCCAGAGCGGCATGCAGCCTTCACGGGGAAAAGGACGGCCGGCCTCGCCCGCGGTCTCGTGCGCTGGCCGCCGGGCCGTAGCTGGCTTCTGTTCCCATAAAGAGAACAGGATCCAGTGTGCACGTTCACGGGGAGGACGAACGGCGGCCGTACGGCGACCCTATAGTGTGAGCAATCCCGTCGGAGAGATCGCGCACAGCATCGCTGCTGCCGGCGCACTAGGGCCTCACGGGCGCAGAGGCCATTGCGTTTTGGATGGGGAGGCGTAGATAGCCAACTTTTTTAGAAACGGATGCTCACCTGCTTTGTAATTACCAAAAAGCCAAGCAGTCGTTACAAAGTTCAGGATTCAGCGTATTGGCATTTGCCCCGCCCTCACAAAACGAAATTTTGTTTGGTTGACTTTTTCCTTTGTTAGTTCTTAAAAGATTCTTTTTAGACTTTTTACATTCTGCAACTAAAAAAAGTTTGAGTCACTGCTGTGCAGCTTGGCCAGCCCAGGCTCATCATTTACAGGGTCTTTTATTATTACATATCAACGAATGCCGCTGATCATGCTTGAGACCTCTACTTGACTCATCATGATGAGTCTGATCGGCACATCCTGATCGATCCCACCCTGGATGATGACGCATCAAATGAGCCGGAGAGGAAGATTTTTATTCCCGGTGTATCACCAAGTCTTGCTCCTGAATCCCTTTCTTGCGGCATGAGTGTTTCCATCCCTCAACATTCTTGCAAAATCTTGAGGAAAACATCCTTCATGCCATCATCCACTTTCGCACCAAACAAATTTCGTTTCGAAATACCAAATGGTCCATAAGAGCAGGTACTATGATTCAGTCGGCAGCCGGCGAAATGAACGCCACCGTGGAAGAGTATTAATTGCAGGACATGCAGCAGTACTTTTATGCAAACCAATGGGCGCAGCTAGTTTAGTCAATAGAAGCTGCATGCGCGTGTCTCACACCAGCTTCAGCGGGCGCTTGGCATGTCACTGCCGGCTCCACTTCTCTCTCTTCTTTTCTCTCTTCGCCAGCAGGATTTTCTCGATGTGACAATGCTCCCAAATTACCTAGGCTCTATAATACTTGCTCTAAGACGACACATGAGATAAAGTTTGTTACTTTGTGTCTCTTGTTAGAGACCCAAAGCCGAGCAACGATTCAAAGTCCTGAACAAGTCAGTTTTTTTTAAACATATATACATTTTCATAACAGATTTGCAATTAATGCAATAAAAATAAATGGATGATAGTTTTATTCTCAGCACACATCAAGCAAGTCAAATCATTACTTAACTTGCGGGCTGTTTGGTTTGTGCTTCGGCCTCGCGATCGTCCCTCGCGGTGCTTTGCCGATAAAGTTGTGGCAGTATCAAGGGCGGAGCATTGTGGCCGCCACCGCCACAACCGTTCTTAAATAAAAAGTCGTGCGCCTTTAGCTTAATCGTAGGCCCAAACAGCGCCATGTACTTGTAGTCGCCACAAAATGTGGCGTGGCGACCCGACGGCTCCACCAAAGCGGCCCTTAGTGCGGGCGCATTCGTGTTCGGGGATGAGGTAGTGGTGGGCGGGGGCTTAAGCTCCTTTGGATCCGCCCCCGTTCGCTCTCAATTCTCATTGTTAGTCCTTTTGTCGGGTGTACTCCATGTACCGTTGATCGGTTCGATGATGGAAGCTGAATTCTGAGGTTGGCTGGGACTAAGGGTTTTCGAGCAAAGCACCGTAGTGTGGAGGAGGAGGCGTTTTGAGCACCCGCGATTGGGAGGAAGCGAGCACGCTTTATGCTCGGGATCTCCAATGACAAGATGACACATGCTGAGATTGAGCTAGCAATATATCGAACCGGTCCTCGATTCGCTTTGTGAGCAAAGATAATGCCCCGCAGTCGGTAGGCTGATTTAGCCCACCACGTCAGATTCAGTCCGGAGTTGAGGAGAGCTGGGACGGGCGGCTCGCGACTCGCTCGCTCCGTGCCGCAGAACCGAGGCGGACTCGCCCGTTCCCCGCCCGCCATCGGCGACTGAGCAGGCGATTTCTTCCTCTCCTTCGATCCCTGCTCCGCCCGCCTCCCTCACTGCTCTCCCCGCCAAAAACTTCTTCGCGCGCGCCAAATCGATTTCCTTCAAAAGCGCCAAATCGCGCTCCGCACGCACCGAATCGATGCATAAATCCCCCAAATCCTCCCAGCACATCCTAAATCGCCATATCCAAACCCTAGATAGCCATCTCCTGCAAGATGCCGCCGTCCAAGAGAACCTCGGCGCCGCTGCCAAGTGGAGATTCCGCCGGCGTCGAGGACTCAATCCGTTTGCCTTCCCCTACCAGTACCCAGTCTGCTGTTCCTCCGACGACCACCCTTCTGTGCCTGCCTCTGGATCTTGGTGTCCTCCATATCCACAATAATCCATGGCGCCTCCTCCACCCCGTACTGGTTTTCTGGAGTTTAACATCCAGGCATGGCTGGATTCATCGGCTCAAGGCCCTTGGTAGGGCACCTCCTCCATCTGCAAGTACGGAAGACTCTATTTGCAAGTTTGGTAAGTGTTTGATGTACTCTTAGTTTTTTTATTTTGCGAGGAACCTGTACTTGCTTGCTTCTGTCTGCAATTCTCCATGTAGGCTACCTTATTCTGTTGTTCGTCAGTCATTTAGTTAGTTAGATTTTATATGTATGCATGGATTAAACTTGCTTATATTGACAGTATATTCATACCTGCAACACAAGGCCCGTTTGGACATTTTTCCTGCCTGCAAAATCCCTACCTTTTACCAGCTACCCTATCATTAGTATACTGAATAGCCGAATAGTACAGTTGAAAGGCATGTCTCTGAATTCATCTCCCTGGTGGCCCTTTTTTTTTTTCTTATGATGCTTTTCTTTGATATCTGACTTAAAGAGAATTACTGAAGCACTAGTTAACTATATTGAAGCATTTTTGTGTCTAAACATTGATATCCTCCTGCATTTTGTGTCTAAACATTGATGTCCTTGCATTTTTTTTTTTTGTTCTAATGACTTAATGCTATCTTGACAGGGGAGTGGATTCTATCCTCTACCGGGTGGCATGTTTAATTTTTTGACTCAAAACACACCTAGGCATGGTCCCACAGCCTTAAGAGCACTGGTAATCCATCGCAACCCGATCAGTGTTGGTGATGACACCAATGAGTTCTGATCGTCCTAGGTCTGGGAAGCGCTTGTTATTTTTCAAAAGAAGAAGATATTGCATTGGTTAGTTTTTTTTTAATTTAATATTTCCATCCATTATCTGTTAATTAGTAGCAAAGCAATGAATCACCTTCTGATGGCTGTATTGATTAGTTTTTTAATTTAATATTTCCATCCATTATCCTTTAGGTTGGTGCATGGTTGAATAATTCAAATGATCCAATCCATTCAAATTACAAGAATGATGAGCAATATTGAAAGAAGTTACTGCTGCCTACAATAGTGCCATCCCAAAAACCGTGCAAGGCTACTCAAGCAAAGTCAAGGATCGATTTGGAAGAATTAAGAAAAGAGTTCAGTGGTTCTGTGGTAGCTGGAAGGGAGGCTAATGCTTTGTGGGCTAGTGGTGAATCCGATGCAGACTTAATGAAGAAGGCATTGAACCTTTATGAAGAGGGAAAGCACAAAAAGACGGTCCATTTCAGTTTAGGCATTGTTGGGAAGTTCTGGGGAAAGCACCAAAATGGGACGCCCTATCTGAGCGCCTTGCAGATTTGGATCCAGAGAAGAGGAAGTACAATGTTGATGATGATGATGTGGAGCAGCATTTCTCTGTACAAGATGATGAAAAAGAAGAGAGGCCAATGGGGGCAAGAAAGCTAAAGAGCTGCAGAAAAAAAAGCAAGAAACAAAGGAAGGACGGCTTGTATTATAGATCTTGAAGATGAGCTCCAGACATTTATTGAAACTCAGAACAAAAACAAATGAGGGGCGCAAAAGAGATGCTAGAGATACAAAAGCGTGTCTCTAGTGAGAATCTTGAAGCTTCGAAGCTTTTCTTATCTTTGGCGCAAAGAGAACAAGGGAGACAGCCATGATAGAAACATACCGAGAGTTGTTGAAGCAAGACACAACTATTATGGCAGAAGATGAGATCCGAACATGCATTAGCATTACTTGGTGCCTAAGGGAGAAATTATTTGGCAACACCAACTAAGGTACTACCTGAGTTCTACTGAGGATCCAACCTTTATGTCGTGCCTTTGTCGCCGCTTTTAGTCATCGTTTAGGATCAATAATCAATGGCTTGTATGCCGAGAACTATGAGTTGGCTTAATGTTTTATTATTCAGAAAACTTCTGTAATGCTTAAGTACTGGTGTCATGGTACCGTATGCCATTAAGTTACGTGTGCAACGTAACCTATTATCGGCAGTTAAAAGAACCATGTTTTTGTATGGCAGTGACTGAATGGAATTCTTATTATGTTGCTTGATGAAAGGCCACAAAGATGTATACCACAGCCGATGGTATGCATATTGAAGTATTAAACACGTTGTCATTATTATCGCGCTCCTCTTTAGCCTCTAATAGCCGCTCAGATTGTATGTCGGGCAAATCTTTGGCTGCCACTTCCATTTAAAGTAGGGCCGTCAATTTAAAACCATTAAACTCGCTTAGACCTCCCACATAAAAACAAGTTGATGATGAGTGCGGTGCATGGACGTGGCCCCTCCTTCTCATGCATGGTTTTCTCTCTCCTTCTAATAATAATAGTTTTTAGAGGTGTTTCGTTTGTATTTGATAATTATTAGCAACCATAATTAATCCAAATTTTAAAAGATTTTAGTAACTTTTCACCCAAACTGCATAATTAGTGATTTTATTTACTTTTCAGCCAAACTGTAAGTAACCATTTTATTCACCTATATTTAATATTTAATATTTAATATTTAATACGTACAAGTAAGAGATTTAATGTGATATTAACTTTCGCAACTTTTTTTAGCTTGTGCATGGAACTAGACACCCAACCGGCTCCTCCGTAGAACCAGTCCTCCATACAACCAACGCTGCGGTGAATAGGACCGGGTCATCACCGATCAAACCCATACACTACGGGTGCTCGAGCATGGTCGTACTACCAGAAACTGTACTCCCTCAGTCCCCATTTTGTTGTCGCTGGGAGAACTCTTCACTGGTTACCAAGATAAGTGTCGAGGAAGGCCACGCAACCCTACTATAATGATTGCTTTTCACAAAGAAACATGCAATAGTACCCACAGTGCCGCATGGCTCGGTCGCATGCCCCTACTACCTTGACACTCAGTAGGGGGACTAGATTAGATCATGGCGTCGCTACACCCCTACCGAAGATAAGCAGCGACAAGAATTTTGGGGACGAGTCCCCGTATCTTCGACGACAATAAAATAGGATGGAGGGGTAGGAGTCAAATCTGGTCCCGGCGGCAGCTTTATCAGACTACAGGAATGGACATGCCACTTAAAACAAAGCAGCGACTGCTGACTCGACAAGAGTGCTTGTACTGCATCGATCGAGATCGACGAATGCATGGGCATGGCATGCAATGCAGCTTTCGATCGGCACCGACGGATATTTGTTCGCGGCAGGCACTCAGTGCCTGCCACTGGGCCGCTGCCAGTCTCGATCGCTCAGCAGCAGTCTTCTGGTGTCTCGCACTGTAAAATCTGCACGCCATGACCACTGACCACTTGTATCGACACCATACCTCGCTGACGATCGCTCGATCGCCGCTGAGGCCACAGTTATCTGACACGGCGGAGGGTGGTCCTCTGCCACTGACCCGCCCCGTGGTACCGTCGGGTCTCGGTCTCGGACCGTGTGACAGCCGGACGCCGTGGCCGCGACGCCGGCCGGGTGGGGTGGACGAGCGGGACGAGCCGGATTCCTCCCGGGAAGAAGACGTCAACAACTGCGGGCGGCAGTGACGTGGACCTGAGGACGGGGACGGAGGTAGCGGCTGCGCGCGAGGCGAAAGGAAGCGAGCACACCACGCGACACGGGCGGTCGTGCTCGCCCGGCGCCCGCCCGCGATACAGCACTTCGGATCCCAGAGCTGGGCGCGGGCCGAACGGGCGACGAGGCCTTGTGCGCGCGTCGCGTGCGACCAGGACGGCACACGGTTGGCGAAGGGATTGCTGCTGCCGCGGCGGAGGCGGACGAATCGGAGTGGGTTTTGGCGTCGTCGGAGGGAGGGACCAGCACAGGCCGTGAGGAGGGACACGCGATTCTCACTGCACTCTTGTTGCCTCTTGGCGTCGTGACATGTGTTTGTCTCCGGCCGCAGGCGTCGTCGTATGGACACGGCGCCCAGCTGTCAGTGTCGTCGTCCCGTCCCATCCCATGCACTCACACGTACTAGTACTGTATGCGCTCGACAGTCCGTGTAGCAACGCATTGTGCTTTTGGACGTACTCCGTATTTTTTCACATGGGAGAGAAAAAAGTCGTGGCACCATTTATTCATTATTATCGGGCCGCGATTCTTCTCAATCTCGATCAGACGCCAACGACTAAAACCAGATTAGCAAAACGACCAGCATTACGTCGTGCGTTGCTTTGAAGTCTACCCTCGCCGGCCACCGGCCGCGCATGAATAGCTGTTTTTCCGGACATTACTGCACTCCGTGCTAATTCATAAACGTGCGTGTTTATTGAGCGGATGCAGACAGAAATAGGTGGCTGGCTGGCAGCTGAACCGTGGCTCGCCACGTCCTGTAATTGTCGCTGATAAGTGATAAGGGACTACGAGCTCCATTGCCCCAGCAACCTTCATCTATCCCGAACTTTGAGAAGGATAGAATGCCATGGTTCCTTGCCTACTGTGGTACCTTGCTTTTTTCTTGGAAAGCTACAATTACTACAGTTGCCAACCGCAGTACGGCACTGATCTAGCCGCCTGGCCGGTCGCTTCTCCCTACTCCTACATGGCACTGTCATTTTTTTTTTCATCCACACAGTAAATGAAGCCGCCGACGTAGTCTCATGCAAATTGGATAATGATCAACGAACCCAAGGCCGCGCTTACGACACAGTAAACACCGAGCGAGCAAACACACGTTTCCCTCCACAGCTCCACTTCAACGTGGGTATTACGCCTATATATTGACGTGTTGGATCGATCTCCTCATTTGACACGGTAACATGCTGCCGACAGCAGAGTAGGAACCAGCCACCAGGACCGTACGTCATGGATTCACGTAAGGAATACTCCCCACCGCCTCCACAAAATAATTACACGTCAGTAAGAAGTCAAACCTGTTTTAAAGCTTTTGACCAAGAGTATGTAAAAAATAATCACGCTTGTAGAAAGTATCATTAGGTTGACACCGAACATACTTTCATAATAAATTTATTTAAAATATATAAATATTTACTTATTATTTTTTATATCTTGAAATTGAAATTAAAATAGGATTTTGACTTCTTTTAATCAAGATGTGCAATTATTTTTAAGGCAGTGCTTAGTTTAGCTAGCACCTCTACTGTAGCAGGCCCTGCTCTATCGTACTACAGTATACGACATCTCAATCATATCATAGCGAAAGTAGTCTTTAGGCTTAACGCGCCTGATAGCGCCGGTGGCTAGCGCCGCCGGTGTGCGAAAGCAGCCGGTCGGGAGTTCGACTCCCGCCCTCGCACGATCGGGCATGCCCCCACAATAATTTTTCGCTTGTTCAGGCGAAATGGGCGCTCTCGCGGAGCCAATAATGAGATCGCGGCGTGCGTCTGCTGCCTACGGAGTCGAAAGATTTTCGGTGATCTCAAGAATGACGCCTTCTTCTTGGTCTGAAGTGTAGTCAGACGCGACGCGTCTGGGCCGCCTACGAGTCGAAAGATTTCGGTGATCTCAAGAATGACGCGGTCTTCTTGATCCGAGTGTAGTTGTAGATTTGTTTATACATGGTGTGGTGTATGTGGTGTCGCGTGTTGAGTGGGCGTCGCGTATGTATGAGCAGACGCCACCCATAAATTCGCATCAGAGAGAAAAAAAAAAGAAAAGTAGTCTTGTGAACGGCTATTTGGTGAGTGTAAGGGGAGTAGAGAGGGTCCTGTTCTCCTATAAATATTCGACATGTGGTCCACTGACACAGTGCTCCGATGACACGGCCAACGTCTATCATTTTATAATCGGATCTGTTAACCGTTTTATCCTATCTTCATTTTGTACTCACAGTGTCAGTGTTCTAGGCATGCAGTAGGAGGGACGAAGAAGTAGTTGAACACACTGCACGTCCCCTATGGCTACGATCGTCCTACGAGGCTCTGACGCCTGAACACACTACACGTCCCCATGAAAATTCAGTGGATAAACGGTCTCGTTGGAAGAATCCCATGGGCTCATTCGTTTGCATGGGATTCAATCCGGCTGGAAATAAAAATAAGAAGAAAATCATGATAGATACTATAAAGACCCGGATTTATTCGGGTCAAGAAAAAAAAAATTTACTCATCATGATAAGTATAGCAAGAGTTCAAAGAGGCGGATTGATTCCACACCTCTTTGACTAGTGGATTAATTCAGGTCTTTTGGTGCACATGTCATGAGTAAATTAGTTTCCAACCTGGAATGAATCGGATCTCTTATAGTAGCTATCATAATTTTCTTGTTATATTTATCAATTCCGGCTGGATCCAATCCTGGAGACGAACGAGGCCTAAGCATAAGCAAAAAACGTGGCTGAGTAAGAAATTCCCTTCCTAGTGGTTGAGGCATGTGATCATAAATATGTAAAGTTAATGAAATGTTCTATCATCGTCCCAATTTGGTAATCCAAGGTGGTTTGGTTTTTATGTACCCATCTTTTCTAGTTTTCGATGCATCGATAGTTCATTGTACTACACTTTGAAGACTCACCTAGAGTACAGGCCGTGCTTAGGAAAAAGAAATCGATATCAGTGAAGCAATTCCACCGGAACTTTTTTTTTTTTTTTTTTTTGTTTTTAAAATGGACTATACACAGAAATCATGAAGTGAAACGTTTCACTGAACACCTTAGACCCACAAACTAGTAGCGTGCTGGAGCTCGTATCTGGTGGTAGCCTATGTGCAAAAGCTTTGTTAATTTCTATTGGGCCTTCTTTCTATATACTAGGCAAGTAGCAGAATGAAAACCATTGAATACTTTTGCTTAGCACACTTTCACGACAATTTTCACTTGAACTCCCAACAATGATGAAGTGACCCAGGCCCGACGTATACAATAATTTCTCCGCATCCTTGTCTTTACTTTTTGTTTTTTTTTTGAGTGTCTCTACTCGCTAATTGCTCGTGGCCGTTGGCCGGGCCCTACACCCGGAGTCAGGGCACAAGCAAGCACAGAGGAAGGAACTCAAGTGTAAATTACCAAGGCCATGTTGGGCTTCATAAATGCTCGCCTAGAAGATGATCCTTCATGGGCCTTGAGGCCGGTTCCTTCAACTATTGTGGGGCATTCTCGCAGTTATGGACCGATATCGTTTCCTACCTTGGGCTGGCACGGCGGCAGTTTTGAAAGAAATAAAAATAGAACGTGGAATTAGTTTATTCTTCTGGGGAATTGCTATTTTTTTCTGAAATAAAACGCTGGACGCAGCCAAAGGCCGGCCGATCGTGCGGTGCGTCGGGAGTACCTCAATAGTGAAACATCGTGTAGTGTAACGCAGAGCAGAGTGCACGTTGCCAAGGAACAGTGACATCCATGCCGTGCCGCCGTGCGACTGTACCGTGCGATCCGCGCGGGCGAAACAACGGTAGTGCCCACCGTGACGCGTAGTACGTACCTGGCAAGTACTGCCCACCACGCGGTCTGTCAGGACGGCTTCGCTCGTCTTGGTTCTTGCCGTTACTACTCCTCGTGGAATAAACAATTCAAACCGACCACAACGGCCGGCTGTCGTCGGAGGCGTGGAACGTGGCCAAAGCAGGAGACCAGCCACCCCGGTAATCCTAGCCGCGAAAGGCGCCGACACCCCGCGTCCGTTTCATCCAACGGCACAGTGGCACCACCTGCACGCGGAAACCAGTCGTTACAAGCTGGCACTGTGGTCCACTCCACCCGCGACGCGGTGCCGCTACTCCAAGCGTCAAACCGGACGGCGCCGCTCCACGACCGTTCGCCTCCCTCCATGACATCCCGGTCCAACGGTACTTCATCCACGCGTCAGTTAGACGTCACAGCTGTTCGTATTGAAACCTAGGGAAAGGAAGGGACGATCCGTTCCGTTGCCCGCTATAAATACCTGCCCCGCCCCAGGGTTCCAAATCACAACTCGCAGATCGAGTCCACAGCAGCAGTCGCCGCCGGGCATATCCCAGAGCACACACACTCCTCCCTCTCCAGCCACCGTCCTTCCACCTCTACAGATCTCTAGCCAACCTCTCTCCGTCCACCTCCACCGCCGCCGTTCCAATCCCAATGGCTCGCTTCGCCATGTTCATCGTCGCCGCCATCGTGGCTCTTCTGGCCGTGACCGCCGCGGCGCAGGCTCCAGCGGCGACCCGACGCCGGCGCCCAAGGCAGCGCCGAAGGGTGGCCCCACTGCCACCTCCCCGGCGCGGTCTCTTCCCCATCACCGCCCGGCTCCGTCCGCCAAGCCGCCCACCGCCGCGGCGCCGTCGCCGCTAGCGTCTCCCCGGCCCCGCCCACTCCGAGGCCCCCGCGCCGACCGCGACCGCACGACCGCACCGACCTCCTCCGTCTCCTCCGCTCCGGCCGGCGCACCCACCGTCGCCCCCGCTTTATCAATGGTGGCGCTGCGGCAGCCGTCTCGCGCGCCTCCGCTCTCCGGCTTCGTCGCCGTCGCTGGGGCGATCGCGGCTACCGTCATGTTCTAGACGCACGCGTCGCGTCGTGAATGGGCGGTGCTGTTTTATAGTGGAATACTACTACGGTATTACGTTTTTTGTTTGGGGGTTTGCGTTGGTGATTCTTTGTTAGATACTGAGAGGCAGAGGTTCTGATATGATGATTCTAGTGAGTGTAGCGACGATCTATTATATATGAATACCATGATTCATGATCCAGATGGTTATTAGTAATGGAATTTCTTTCATTTGTTACTACTACATCATATTCTCTTGTTATTCCTCGCGATCGAGATGATTAATGATGGATGATCCGATGCTCCGGTTTGAGTTCTAATTCTCCTCCATAGTATTTTCATCTGCGCGCTGTACTCCCGAGTCCCGGCCGGGGTTGCTCTGCAACTGTGAGTCAGGGACACCAACTTCAATTTTACACTGGACGCAGCAGGTTGTCTGCTCATTGGAAATTTGGAATTTTTACACCACCACTAAAGCAGCCATTTGACACCGAACGGCGATGGAAATTGGGGCATTTTACAGCATCTGGAATGGTGCGACAGTGAATGTGATCGTTGAGACAGTTGTGTTGATGCTGTACCCGACGATAGCCGCGGTGGGGGAGTCATGTGGGCGTCTCCTCTGTTTTACTTTGCAATGCCTCGACATTGCAGAAGGCTCACATGTCACATGGTCTCACGAGATGCTGCCGGTGCTGGGTACAGTACAGTAATCGCTTTGTTTTGCTTTTACCGTGGCTCTCCGGATCCTGCTGGGCAACCGCCGTATTGGTTACGTGACGCGTTTTCTTTTGCATGTACGTACTCCATGGTCTGAAAACAGGATCCAGATACAACGACCTGTGAGCTGTGGCTAACTGGCATATGTGTACGTACTCCATGATTTGTGTAAAAACAGTTGTACAGTAGCTTCGTGCTTGTTTCGTTCATGTGCAGCCCTGCAAAGTTATGTTGTCGTACATGTAATGAAGGATTCATGATTTGCAGTCGTGGAGCTATAGCTTTGAGTCTCTCTCGTTGTACTACTTCCCTGCATTTGAAAGAATACAGGTCGTTACCATCGTTAGAAATATTATTGTTTTCTTAATAAACATCACTGAACTTACAAAAATAATTAGACAAATTATAATGGTTTCCTCTTCCCGACGGTGATTGCAGTAAAATTGTGATCAAGTGCGGCCCGCCGGGACATGCCACTTTTTTTTTTTTTTTTTTTGAACATGTGACATACCACTGCTGAATGTTTAGCTTTCAGCTTTTTTTCTCCACCCCTTCATGTCTTTTCTTCCTTTTTGCTTTTTTTTTAGAAAGCCGTGCTGAACGGATCTCTAGAAACAAATGAAGCGATCAAATGGGCCGAGTAAAGCTTAGTTGTGATTCGTTAGGCCCAACAATTCGAGGAATCAAAAGGCCTTTAACCGCACGGTGTTAGAATTTGACTGGGCCTAATTTTTGCTGTAGGCCCAAAAGCATTCTGAACTAGCTTTGTTCCTTCTCCTTTCCTTCAACTTTTTTTTTTTAAATGAATCGTTTCCTTCAACTTTCTCCTCACAAAATCATAACATAGTACTGAATTGCCAAGATGCCTCCCCACTGCCAAATCACAAGTACAGCACCGAATATTCGAAAGAATGAAACAGTAAACTGAAATCGCCCCCATTTTTACGTAGATCGACACGCAATCGATCGATAATCTAGTGGACAATTGACCTGATGACAAGAACCACAGTGTGAACTTTTGGAATTTTGCTAGGCCCTTCGATGCCATCCTAGCAAGCAATTTGCTCTGCAGGGAGTGCTGGTAACCTGTTCAAGCAAGCAAAAGGTTCTCTTTTTGTCAGTTTGATGGAAGCGAGACGAAAACCTTAGCTTTCAAGGCACCGGCACTTCAGTTGAGGACGAGAACTTCGGTATACTCCTGATCTGATCCTTTCACGTGTGATCCAGCTAGGCACTAGTGAGACAACTAGTGAAGTAGAGACATTTGGCATTTTTTTTTCGTGTATTATTAGATCACCATTAACTGAACCTTGCAAGAAAAGGAATATCTTCTTTCTCTTATATTGGGAGTTCCAGGGCAAAAGTTTTCATGTGGCAAGCCAATCAGCCCCTGGGCATACTGCACTGATACACATTGATACGTACGTCGTACCTGGTGCGTCTGGAACACTTGCGTAGCATTCTATATTATTAAGACTGACTGAAATTACAAAACTAATCGTCCAAACATGGCCCCAGATTCAATCCCATCACCATCACATTCCAGAAACACCTAGCCAGAAATGGGCAACAAAGAATCGAGTGCATTCTCTAGGTTGCTCTCCGAGTGTCACTCAGGTAACAGGACGGTGTGTACAGTTCAGCTATTTTTCCGGATCGGCTCAAATGGTGTGTGCCTGAAATGAAGTTTCAACAAAAGTCGTACTGTGGAATCTTGTGGGCATTTTCATTTTTTTTCATCAGAGACAGAGAGTATATAGTTGAGCTGTTGAGGCAGTACAGTTTGCTTGGATGCCGCGAGACCGTGTTGCAAGAAAATGAACACCTACGTCTCTGAAACTCCACGTGCTAGGAGGACACGGGACTACTGGACGTTGTCGTCCGTCGTTGTCCTTCGGAAATGCAGAAAGACACACACACACACAGACACAGAGAGAGAGAGCGATCAATCAATCGCAGGCACTACTGTTTCACAGTCAATGGAATCTCTAGAGCGGTCTCGCCTCTAGCACAGAGGCTCACTCATGCTGTCCGTTTTACGCTAGCACCTGGATCCGGATCTGCACATTTGTCCGCAGAACATTTTTCACCAACATGTCTACTGCTGCTGGTGTTCTGGAAACATTCAATCAAGCTACCTGATGAGAGGCAGAACAAAGAGACGACTGCCATGGTGAAGTTAACGCATTTCAGATGAGGTAGTGGTATACTCGTACCAGCTATTGATACAGTCAGTACAGAACTACAGTAGACAGACACATCATAGATCACGGGCCGAGTCATCATTCTGTCTGGCTTCCAGACCTGTTAACGCCAACGGTGTAAGCAGTTTAGTTCAGGCAAATTTGTAATAATATCTGTGAATAATCTACAAGTGCTCTCACTCCAAAATGGAGGTGCTTAGATTACAGCCAAGATTTTTCGACCATATGGTATGGATTGGACAGTAATGCTGCATGGCTCAGGTAAGGGTGCGTGCAATCACAGTCACATGTACAGGCAATGGATTCCATTGGCAGTGCAGTGCAGATATGTGCATGCAGTGCAGAGTTTCACATGACGGCGGTCTTCTCCTGCTGCTGTATGCTGCGCAGAATCTCATGAACAGCAGTGGCAATATCTTCAACAGACCCCATCTTGGAGTCGTCCTCCACCTGCCTGCCGTCCAAACGGGAAAGGAAAACCATCATTTTATATAATTGGCCAACACCGCCTTCGTTAATATTGGTTGAAACGGAGGAGAATCTACTTTATAGGTTTGTCTCTACCGAAACTAAACAAACTTGAAGTTCTAGTTCCATCTGGAGAGTTCTAGTTTGTGTTTATTATTTATTTATATGCTTGCTCTTTTTTAGGACCTTTTTGATGCATTGTTATTTTTCAATTCCCCAGTATGGATATTTTTTAACATTATACTCGGCAGTTCTTCTGGATTTATTTTTTGAAAAATATCATTATTGTTACCTTTGAGGGCTGAAGGTGTAGAGGACCATGGCGTCGACGGTGGTCACGTTGAGGTGCAGCGGCGGGATGCGCAGCTGGTGCAGCCCCCTGCGACGAGTTTCAGGAGCTGTTTGGGCTGCCGGCGTGCCAGCGCCAGCGAGGCTGGCGTGGCCTTCCACCATCGTCACCTCGATGTCCGCGACCGCCGCCGCCGCTGGGCGCAGATCTCCTCCTGCGGATCCTGCTGATGCGGCCGTGGCGTCGCTGCCGCTGTTTGCTCCGTTGCTCGCGTTCCTGCGGCCGCCGTGGGCCGACGTGGTGGTGGTGGAGTACTGTGGGAAGCTGAAGAAGCCGGCGAACGGGGAGGAGCCGCGCTGCCGCCGGCGTCCGTGCCGCTGCTGCCGCTTGCCCCACGGCTCTTGATGTTCTTTTTTGGACCTCAAGCGATTGGAGCAGTTGCTCCAACTCCCTCACGTAGTTGATTGCGCCACCGACGATGGATGCTTGGTCACCCTGCGTATGTACGTATAGAAAGATCAAATTAAAAGTACAGCTGTTATCACATTGCCAAACATAGCACTAGGAGCTAGTACGTAGAACTTCAAGCAAAATTTAATAAACAAAATTCACTGTTTATTAGCCATCTTGTAAACTAGAAAAACTTCTCAATAAAAGAGAGAAGAGACAACAGTCTTGCTATTTTTCTAAAGTTATCAAAAAAGGCTATGATTGACTATATATATATATGACCCTTGAAGTTTCAGGAAAACATAACCATATACCAGTTCAATTTTTTTTTCCTCAAAAACATAGCACATCTATTCGAGTTGCTCTGCCCAGACAGACAGAAGGAAACTGCACTGTACGTACGTACCCTGTGTATGCGCGTAAGGACGGCGGCATGAGGGCGGAGGACGGCGAGGTACTCGTTCATCTGGCGGCGTCAGTTTGCGCTCGACGGCAATGTGGGTCATCCGCTGGCTGATCTCTTCCTTGTTCGCCCGACGACCTTTGGTGCGTCTCCGCTTCCTCCTCCCAGCTGCAGGGCGGCTGCCGCCTGCTGAGAACGCCGCTGCCTTGTGCTGCTGCCGTGGTCGTGGAGGCGTCGGAGGACTGGTCCAGGGACAGCCCTCCCAGTCCCAGCGAGTTGTCGTCCCCCACGCCCACGCAGGGCGCGGCGGCCCAGCTGGCGTCGAGGTCGTGGTCCACCTCCCCTGCCGCTGCGCCGCAGAGATCGCCAAACCCGCCTCCTCCACCTCCTGCAGCTGCAAGTCGCATGACCATGGCAACGCGTACGGCGAGGCCGAAGTGGCCCGCTGCCTGGAGCTGGGAGAACACCACGGCCTCCAGCGCCATTGCTGCTGCTGCTAGTGCTATGCTGAGTGCTACCTCCAAACTAGACCCACAAATGGACGCCGAAACCTTGGGTGGACACAAGGCCGCGCCCGGCTGGTGTGCTCGTGTGATGGATGGACGGACGGACGCGAGCGAACGGGTGTTGTTAGAGCGGCAGGCTCACCGTCACCGGCGTGTGGTGTGAGGGGAGGGAAGGGAGGCGTGTGCCCGGGTGGTCGCTTTATAAGGCGGGGTGGGCTCGGGGAAAGGTGAGCGAGGCGGACACGTACGCGGCAATCGTGGCGGGCCCCGTCGCGCGACGAGCTTTTGTGCGTAGGGGGATGGACGGCCGACGAGAGACGACGGGGCAATGCAATAATTTTCATTCCATAGCGACGCAAACGCAATGCGCCAATGGACGGGGGGCTGAGCTGTGTGCCCTGTGTTTTGCGTGAGCCGGCGGGCGATTTGGCGCGCGGTCGGGTGGTTTTGTTCGTTGCCGGAACAGCTGGGTCCTCCAGTCAGGTGCAGGTGAGCCGCGGCAGCTCGCGGCGCTGGGGGTGGGATCGGGGAACTCCGGGTGTTTTCAGGGGTGTTATTTGGAAAAGCATCATACGGACGAGAGGGTTTGTTAATAGATGAAGACCGTACGAGGGAGTGTATAAACTACTGAGGGGTGGTCAAAGCGGGTGCGCGGATCGAGAGATTCTGCGAGCACGGTGGCCGGAGCGGTGGTATTGCCACCAATCCACCATGGCCATGGGATTTTGAGAGCCAGCTGCTGAGGCGGCGTGGCTCGCAGCGCAGCCCGCGCGGGCGATCGTCGTCTGTCTCTGTGTCTGTGTCTGCCTCTCTGCCCAGCCCGGCTCCGCCGTGTCTGGAGCCCAGTCATAAAAGTTGATGCGTGGAGTTGGCGTAACGTGAATGCGTGGATACGTGGAGCGTTAATTTAAAGCCCTCCCTGCTTCGTAGGGGGTATCTTCTTCGAAATGATGGTTAATTTGGAACGTGAACCAACTATTTTTTGAGTATGATAGCTTGAATAATCCTCGTTAACTTATGAACTCCAAATAATAATGTCGTGTATTCGTTTACGTATGCGTATATTATTCTAATATAAAATTAACTTCAAGACCATCAATTGATGTGGCCAAATTTAAAATCTCAAATATTTACCCACTTAACTTAAGACCCATTTGTCCCATAATACCTTTGATCTTCCATTTATCATCCATAATACACACATGTCTCATATTAACCGCCTAGCGGTAACTACGACAAATTGCGAGTACGGCAAGCACGAACACCACCACGCCGCCGCACCTACGCATTCCGGTCGTCGCCCTGACCCGCAGGAACACGCCCGTGCATCGTTCCCTCTCATGTACCACGCCGTTCCGTTCCCGTCCGAACGAAAGTTCCCGACGCCGGATCACGGCTGTACCGCGTTCCCCGTGACCGGGGTCCGAGTCCGGACCTCTACTATTCGTCCGTCTCCTTCACAGCTCCGAGGCCATGCATGATGATCTTCCACCTCACAAGAGGTTTAGTTTTTTTATGCCTCAGAAGAGGTTTAGTTACGATGACTACTGCGTTGAGTGTAAACTATTGTTGACGCCTCGATCTTTCCTGCCGTTGTTCCCGCAAAGCCTCGACTATGATCATATGCACGCGTGTTACTCCCTCCCCTAACCACCTCGATTCTAAGATCAAGAAACACATTTAGTTCTCTCTCATCGCTTACTAGTACACCTTAAGAGAGGGCATACCTCATTATGAATAAAAATAGATTCGCCTTATATCTAGGATGGAGGGTGTATTATAAACATGTTAGCATCGAACGCTCGTTGTTATAAGTCCGATCATATGAGTTGGATCAAAGACTGGATAATAAACTAAGTATCACTATTATCTCAAATTTTTCAATCATATGTATACACTGATTTTAACATATATAGCCAGACAAGAGTTTTATACACTGAGTGAGTACGTGGAGGGACATGCGCATCATTTAAAGAAGGTGAAGGACAAAATTTTGTCCTAGGCGAAATTTTACACTTCAAAATATTAGATATTAGATTCTTCAAAAAATATTAGATAGGTAGTGCGCAGCCATCTTGTAAATTTGAAGTTGAAAAAGGAAACTATGGAGAAAAAAGGAAAAAAATTATGCCTGTATCAACATAGGAGTATAAACATTTGCGGGCTATGGATAACGTTTACATCCGTAACTATTCACTTGTTATTGTCTTTTCAATTTATGTTCTCCTCACATCCTTTTTTTTTTTACCTTAAAAACCTATAGTTTTTTACGTAAACCTAGAGAACCACGCGTTTTTTCTCCATTAATATTTTTGTTTGATTAAAAAACAATTTAGAGGTCAATTTTTTCATAGACGAGGACATTTTTTAGTACTAGCACCAGAGCACCTGAGATTTTATCTCCCAAATTCAAGAACACAGGGTACGGAAGATTCAGTTTGCGTACATGTACAACGAAGGCCAAAATAACGGCATTTTCTTCTATCGAAAGATCCATTACCGGCTTCCGTTGATAAGATTGAAGGAAGTGAATTACAAGAGCTTGGCACATGCGCCCAATTTTTGCAGACTCACAAATGAAGTGATGCTGCGCCAGCCCTTGATCCCAAGAACACGACGCTGTACATGTATTAGACGACGTTTTCACGCACAGCATCACCCTCAACTTGCTCCCGTAATGTACAGCGAGCAGAAATTGCCGTGTCAGTAACAGAAAAAGGAAAGTGAAAGGTGCATGCATAAAGTTTCTCTCTGACTGACCGAATCTAGCTGTCACTTTTTGATCTCTTTTTTTCTCTCTCGGTCTAGTCCAGATGACTAGTAGAAAATTGCACTTTTTGCTTCTCTCTCTCGTTTCAGATCTTCCAGGAAAGTTGATGTTTCATGAACCTAATTACACCATAGATCGTACTTGGTATAGTATAGTATATAGTAGGAGTACTACTACTTTTTGCATTGGCCTGGTTGCACTCGTAAACACAAATCTACCATTGAGATGTCTGAACTGCACTTTTTGAAGAAAGTGTCATGCATGCACGGACAGAAAAAACAGGTTTGAGACCGAACATCGTTTTTCTGCACATAAAATACTAGAACAATGTGTACTTGTTTCTGAATAATGGTAGAAAGACGGGGCACAACAGCCATTGGAGTGCTCCCAAGAAAATTGCTGAAAAGGTGCCTCAATCATTTAAACTTAGTCTGTCCTAATACACACTCCATGAAAGACAACTACTTGAAACTGTTCCTGACGTGTGTTCTGGGAATAAGAACAAATGTTCCCTGCAATCTGTTAATTGTTGATGTGCACACGTTAGATCAGTCAAGGGAGAACTGAAAGCTCACCGGAAATATTTCCCACATGCCATTGAAACCGTAGGGCAGAAACACTGGATTGTCACAACGCATTTGTTCTTTCTTCTCCCGGTCGAGAAAATAGTTTTGACACCTAGTAGTAGTATTTTTCTTTATTTCTTGTCTGCCATTTGCACGCGACGATTCATAATAACTAATAACCCTACTACTGCTAGTATGTTCCCAAACAATTCTTCGGTTTTCGTCCATTTTGTGGGTGCAGATATGGCGAGGCAAAAGCAAGATGATAAGAAAATACTGTGACGTACACTTCACTTTTGTGATGAGGTGTTTAACTCTCGTATTACATGAAGTTGTCGTCTGGAGGTGCTAAATGGTCATGTTTGGATGCTCGTCAAGGAGAATCTCTACAGATGGAGACTGAAATGCTTGTATTACTAAAATTGTACGGACATTATCAACTCTACCACTTGTTAATTCTAAGCTTCATTTTCCTGAGATGTCATTGCTTTTTGGCTGAACTGGCAGACTGTCAGTTTGGCAATACATGTTAGCTGTGTATTGCTATGTCGCCTTTCATGCTGTGATCGAGGCCAAACTAATTTCTTTTCATGGGTTTATATATATACCATCCATTGACAGAACCACATCATTAATTCATATGTTTTCAGGTAAGAAAAAGAAATCTCCCACATCTCTGTTGTATAACTGCCTTGCATTGTTTTTTTTTTTTGGGGTGGTATGTATATTTCATATAGTAGTCAGATTTAACCGAAATTCAGTTCGAACTAAGCATATGTCGCAAACAAATAATATACAATAGCTTTTATTGGCGTGTGGTGACCGGGCTAGCTATATACTAGCCTGTGGAGAGCTAGAAATTGAATTTATGTGGTCGTTTTATGAATGACATCAATCAGTACCAACGGTCTCGTTGCATATGCCTAATTTTGTCTGGAGATACATACGTCTCCCTCCGTCCACCAGTTTTGTCGCTTTTTAGTTTTAGTGCGAAATACTTTATTGATCTTTATCTTGTAAATTTTTTGCACAAATATAATTTATTTTTTCACGGCTTATTTTATCAACGTAAGAATCTTGAATATTGATTATTTTATTTTTATAATTTGTATAAATATTTTTAATAGCATGGATGGTAAAAAGATAAGTTAAAGCCAAAACGTCGAACTTCAATGGGGCGTAGGGAGTATATCTCAGGTCGAAGTCAAGGTCGATCGAAATGCTTTTTTTTTTTTCCATGCATAACAAATCCGTATGAAATGATGCTATGAAAAAAAGTACTCCCTACGTCCTTGCCTCTGCACTCATATGCTATATGCTTGAAGGTCTGGGATTATATTGCATAGTGAAATTTAATTAAAACTCAATTTAGAACCGAGCATAACCACATGATCTGATACGAGTATGAAGTCGAATCGTTTATGATATGCAAGAATGTATCCTCTTCAAATGAATTTCCCACATACGTAATCTAGATGGTGGTTAGTTGTACTGTTAGGTTTTAGTCTAGTTCGAACTAAGATGCCACGTCACAGTACTCACAGCGAAGAAATCCTAGTGCTCAATTGATTAGCAATTACGTTGCTTGTGTCGTCTGGATATACTATTATTGCAACGTAGGGTCCTAGGTCTTGTTAAGATCCATTACTTCTAATAGCTAGCAAGCCAAAGTTCATAGCTAATATTAGTCGCTACATACAAGCTAGTTTTGTTGACTAGTTATAAATCGATGTTAGTATTTGCTATTTAAAGTTAACAATTAGTCACTTTAACTTCCTATGTCCATCCAAGCATGGCCTAAAATTCATGCCTTCAAGGCCATACTAATTCCTTTTCCTTGGTGCACTAGGTTTTTCATAGGAGTAGAACTAGTCATATGTTTGTCATTTATTAATTTGGGACGTAATCATCACCATGTTGCGAGATGTAATTTTTCTTAGCTATTTTGCGTAACTAGAGTCTTAATCAGTCCTCATTTTGGTATGGGGCTAGCTCGCTCTAGCACCAACTTTTTGTAGAAGACCGGAAGGAGACAGAGACCCACCCTAGGAGGAAGAGGCATTTTTGGTGTACAAAGGAGCCATAATCGTTCTTTTTTCACGAGAGAAGGGAGGTCCAATTTGTGACTCCCAACCGTTTCCAAATCTTCCCAGATGAGCACCTTGAGAAACAACCATACAAAATAGACACTTAGGTTGACGTTATATGGTGATCGGATGCGACCTAGCATGTCACGTAATTTGTGGTCCTTTTTCTATTAGTATGAAATCAAATCACCAATGATCTCACACTGCACACGCCTAATTTCTAAGCAGAAGGCACAGATCAAGAAGTAAGGAATCATGGTATAAAAGCTGCGTGCACGTGTCTACAATGCATTAGCAATAATAATCGAGGAGGAGGTTAGTGGTACTAATTTTTTAACCAATCTATCTAACTAACATGGTGAGTAGTTATATTATGCTACTATATTCCTAGCTCCAGTTTGCCCACATCATTAGCTTAATCATGTGGTTAATGCTTTAATTGGCGTATGAATAAAGATATAACCATCAAGACAAACAATTTCTTCTCTCGGTGTATTGAGTTATTATTATTTTTTGTAAACAATGGAGCATTGAGTTATACAATAAAAGATTGGCCATTATGTTTTTCTCCATTCCGTCTATGAATAAAATCATGACTTCTTGATAGTGTGTAAAGTTATTAAGGGTCATATGCTTGTATTTATATTTGATACTTGACACCGAAACTCAATCGTAGTCGCATACCAAGTACAGTCACATATAACGAATATCTATTTGGCTTGATTATCACGGTGAATTAATGGGACTAGTATGTGCATAATCTAAGTGGTCCTTCAATGTAACATCAATTATCGCCCTAATTTTTCTCAGAAGAAGATACATGCACATGCAGAACGAAGAAGCATGGAATCATGCAAACAAGTGTTATCAGAAAAGATGTATTTCGCCCATAACAAGAATAATCTAGGAGGTTAGTAGCACTAATTTAGATTAATCTCTACTGCTAACTAACATGCCATGTCGATTATATGAGGTTAGAGATAAAAACAAAGTACACCCTATGCTCTACTTGTCATGTTACGTTAATCGTGTGTGGTTCTAGTGTGTTCCTGTCACGTATCAGTGAAGATACTACATGGAGATACACACGCACCACCATCATGTCAATTTGTCAGCTAAATAAATCAGTGTTGGTATTTTGCTTTGAGAATAATTAAATACCAGTTTTCTTATTTTTCGGATCGGGCCACCATCACGAAAGAATGGCCACAGAAGCAACGAGAAGGTTAACAATTCCGTCCTGCAGCCACCACACAACACATAGGTAGCCATCTAATCCAAAGCATTAAACGTAATTCATCGGCGATCTTGTTCCACATGCATCCTGTTCATGGCTTCACTTGTACCAAATAAAACCATGCCAAAAGCAGGATCACAGCTTCGTCTTGGCACTTTTGGAATATTTTTCTTCCATTTATTTCAACATGAAAACCGCATATACCTACCGCCTGAGCCACACATATTATGGCGCTGGCCGTAACGTATGTGTGCAAAACCAAAGCTTCTAATAGTCAGTGCACCAAATCCTGAGATCTCCATGTGGGAATTAATTTGGATGGATAGAAATTTTAACGGGATTTGTTTGCTGAAAAAAATGATGTAAAGTGTGAAATGCAAAGTTTGGAAGCATTGCTTTAACCTCTGCCGTCTTTGCTCTGCTCTAGTGGTGCGTCTACTCCCTGTCCTACGCACGCGTAATATATAAACAAATGCACTTGGGCAGTGATGTGTGTTTATCTGGACAGTGCAGCTGCTGCTGCTAGTTTATTACAACCATGTCCTTTTTCACCGATCTCCAAACCCTTTGTTTAATGCAAATTGCCAGAATGATGCTTCACTAGACATACGTTTGCTTGCTCGTTTAATTTTTAAAGATTCTCTTCCCAGTACCTTTCATCTGGAAGACGGTCGATTTTAGAGGTATATATGGTGCTAGCTCTGTTGCAACATTGACAAGACTAATTGCCTTTAAAGTACGCCAACTGCAAGTATATTTTTAGATCGCTGGCAAAAAGAATGTACTACTCTCTGCATTTCCCTCTTTTTTGAGTGCTATGGTTGAACTACAGGCACCACAAATCTTAGAATAAACACCATACGTTAGAGCATTCCCTAAAATTAATACTCTAAACACTATCCTATGATTTGCCAAACTACCTTTGAAGATAGCTTTTACAAAAAACATTTTTGGTGAAATCATGATTTACTTTTTCAGTTGGCATATCTCAAAGAGAGTAATAGGAGAACCTTCGTCCAACAAAGGGAAAGCATACAATTTGGAGACAAATTACGGGTCGATTTGGTATTTTAAAGTTTCAAAATTCTAAACCACATTTTCCCCTTTAGTTTCTGAAATCTGGATTCGCAATGTTTGGATTGCCAATTTTTATGAATTTGACTTCGTTTATTGCTATATGAGCCATAATAAACTGACAAAGCTTGGTATCAACGGCTTCTCCTGGTTTCCCAGAATCTAGTAAAATTTGGGAGAAAAAAAATTGCCTTTTTGGGATCCCAATCTAGTTTAAAAAAAACAGATCCTTAAAAACCGGCAAAAAACTGGAAGGGATCCAAACATGACCGATGCATGGATGGCATCAACCATACTTGGCATGTTTTGTTTGCGTTTTCGTCTATCTTCGTGTGCTTCAAGGCCCAATCTCGGTTCGTCGCTGGTATTTATTAATTGTATCATATAAAACAGTGCTAATGCATATAAGCCTATTTTTCTGCAATCTAGCAGCTTGTTCGCAAAATACAAGAAGATGTATCCAAACGCTAGCCTGTTAAAAGCCAAACTGCATACATTTCTCAAGTAAAATCATGAAAGAAATATTTATCATGATATGAAAAATGTCACTATAAATAAAAGGCTTGAAATTTATTATTTTTTTATATCTGTAAATGAAGTGAGTTTGGACGATTATATCATGTACATGTGTGATTTTTTTATTGAATACTTTTGTTGTGGTTTGCATGTTTTTTACAAAGGTTGGCGTTTTCACCAAATATACATGTTTCCTAGTTTATTTATCCATATATATATATACATGCCAATTTTTTTAACGTATAGGCAGCGACACATAGTGTAGCACACATGAGCGGGGACACTATATTTGTAGAACTGCGAAGTGCTATAGGTAGAGAGATGGAATTTTTCTTCATACTAGCTAAAGCCGCATACCCAGCTAACCAATCCAACCTTATTTGTTGGGACGACTCGATTGATCTATCACTTCCTCTGAAAGAAGTCTGAATGGAGCACTACTGTAACGAAGCTGCATCCAGGTAATGAGCAATGCATAGGAAGTGGTTTTGTTAACTACTAGTCCGTACACTGTACACTAGGAACCTATGTCAGCATGGAATCCTGTCTGTCCCTCGCTGCAGACATGCACAAATACAACATTTTTTTTTTTTTTTGAAACTAATCACGACGCAATTTTGTCTTGAAAGTAAACAGAAGGGGGGTTGCGTTGTTAAATTAGTAAGTATTATGCCTAAAGTGAGGCCTGACCTACCTAGTAGTCCCTTACCTGGCAATGTGCACGTCGAACCTGCACTGTCCCGCATGTGTACGCAGCAGCGCATGTCATGCCCCCTGCCTCCTAGGACATTAATTCTCTAGGTTATATATGTGTCATGTTTGTGGCTGAGCTTAAATCACATGATGATTTCCGTTTGGGCGGCGTTGGTGCATAGATGCATATGGACAACATTTTGGCCCTGCATAGCTACTAGCTCTAGTTTGTCACTACTGGTTCCATGAGCATAACAGATATATTTGCTGGAGTGTTTTTATTCATTTTTTTCAAACTAAATTATTTTAACATACATACACACTGCATTTTAGAACTAGGAACTGTGTACCAATCAACATGTTGTTGCACTACTATAGAAATAATTTCTAGGGGAAAGTTATGAACAATCGCAATTTCTATAAAATAAATCAAATTTCTAGAAGTGGTGGTTGTTGTTCCTCGAACACCTTTATGATTATACAGATGATTTTTAGAAGCTAGGACATTAAATCTCTATATTTATGTGTATGCGAGGTTGTAAATTACATGATATGTTACTCATTAGATGGTTTGTGGAACCTGTATATTTAGGACAAGATTAGCCGACCAAACCCTATTCCTGCCAAACGTCTCAAAGGAAAGACGAGCTCATCTACGGGGGAGGCGGGGCCCAGAAGCCCCTCTCGATCAAACCCGAAGTTCAGCAGAGGGCCCTCCGCTCGACGAGCTCCCTCGAAAGCGAGGTCCCCCGGCGCGAGCTCAAGCTCACCTTAGGTGACAATTCTCCCGCCCCGAACGAGCTCCCATCAATGTACTACGAGCATACCGAACTCCACCTCGACATCGAAGTTCTTTTCCGCCTCGGACAAGCTCCAGGTGGCATCCCCCGTTCGAGCCAGGCTGAAGGCCCAAGGCGCAACACCACCAGCGGCGGCGCCATGGCTACCTGTCGGGCGCCGCAACCTACGATAAGATCTCGTTAGGGAAGCAAGATCCCCGACGGCACGCCGCCGTATGACCCGTCGGACCACGCCATACCGCGCCATGCGCTAAAGACAAACTACACTACGGGACAAATGTGACCTCGGTGGCTGAGGTCAAGCTCCTCGACGAGCCCCTGGCCACGTTTTCCTGCGCGAACCAATTCGCGAGCATTTATACAGGCGGCGCTGCCGCGGGTCTGACTGTTGATAGCGGCATCGTGCGGCGGGCGGCGAGAACAGGGAGCACGGTGGCGGGCCGGACGAACTCATTGTACCCCCATCCGGACAGGAGCTCGAGCTCGGCGGCCGTCTGTACCTCGCATCGGAACGCGCGGAGTCGCCTCTGCCAGACCCTATGGCAGCCGGGCGGCGTGCTGAGGGGTAGGGGCGATGACGGGCGCACGCCGCGGACGACCGCGTGCCGACCGCCAGGAAGACCTTTTTTCCCTTTATCCCTTTATTCACGCTTCTTCTACCCTAAGCCCCTTTAATCCGGGTGGCCGCGTGTGAGCTCCTCTTGGGACTATAAAAGGGGAGCTTGGCCATCGGGGGCAGGCAAGCTCTCTTGCACACTCATAACACACACACAATCCATTCGATCCAGCGCACGGGCCACGTAGAGACTTGGGAGCTCATCTCCTTCTCTTTGCATTCTCCGCCCCGATACGAGCATTTGAGCTCCGATAGTGCCACACACACCGGACTAGGGTGCTCGATTGCCCCAAACCAATATAATCCCCGTGTCATTGCTCTCGAGCTAGGCAACGGCCGCACACATTGACCAGTCGATTCTTTGCGACCGCATTATACGGCCACGACAATGGTGTTGGTGCAAGAATATGGAGATTACTTTGGCCTAGCATTTGTCACTGCTAGCTCCATGCATGGGCATATAACAGAGGCATTTGTTGCGCGGTGTTTATTTAGTTTTGTTTATAAGCAAAAATTTTGTCCCACAAACTATAAAACAGAGCTTGCATTTTAGAACTACACGTACAACTGTGTCAAAACAGTCATATCATTTTTGGAAAAGTAATTCAAAGGACAATCACTTTCCCGTTGAAACAGTAATAGTACTAGCGATCATCGTCAAACGCAGTAGCCTAACGTGGCAAATTAAACAATATATAGCACACATAATTGTTTTTTTTCAAAGCGTGTCCATTGGACACGTATTTCATTAAGGGAAAATAGAGTTTTACATAGCCCACGCTTTAGCCAAACAAATTGTCGCAGCCGTACGCTTGAAACACACAAACAACCTGCTCTAACGGGCGGAGGAGAAAGTTGTACTTAAAAGGTTAACCATCGCGGCATTTCCAGAAAAGAGACGCTGCTACGGCGATGACAAAAAAAGAATCAAGTCCTTCTAGCATTATATAATGATGACAAGGGTCACGTCGAGCACCAACCACAAGCCACATAGTACACAATCGATATAGAGAGCTGATTTTTGGAGCTAGCTATAGAGCTGGTTTTAAATCTATGTTTAAGTCGGTTTACTTAATTTTACAAAGGGACTTGCCTACTCCATACCAGGGTTTTATTACGGTGGTTTCCTTTCCCTCCGCTGAAATCAAAACTTACCGTCCGCCCGGTGTCCGATTCCGTCGGTAAAAGATTTGAAATTCAAAATCTAAAAATTGAAAAAAAATCGTGGAAAAAATATCTGAAAAATAGTTTACATTTATAGAAGCCAACGGTGCAACATTTTTCAAATTTGAGTTCGTTTGGTATAAAAATTTGAATTGAAGTTTAAAAAAAAAAAAGCGACGACATTTTCTCGCTCGGAGGAGCTCAGCTCGCCAAACCGGTAGAAATTAAATACCGCCGGTAAACCGATTTTTACCCATGAATCGAAAATTTGAATTCATTTTGAATTCAAAACCAAACCGACGATAACCGTCGGTTTATTTCCAGAACGTCCGAAATCGAAAACTGACCGCGGTTTTAGTTCAACCTACGGGTAAAAACCCGCCCATACTCACGTATTCTTCCAAGTTCTGACATCCGGATTTCAGAGCCCCGAAAAAAAAAAGGTGCACATCGATCCCGCAGACAGACAAGCTGGGTTTTAACCGAAAAAGTGAGGGCTCATGATTTCACCGGTTCTTGATATCAACCAAATCGAATCGATCCGAATATATGTTCTCAAAAACCATTATGTCGATTCCGCCTAGATTGGGCCGAATTGACACGTAGATTGGGGAATTAGAGGGAGAGGAGGAGGACGGGTGGTGATGGCAGGCGGCGCGGCGGTACCGCCGCCAAAAGGCGTGCGGCGACGGGGATGGGCACACGGTAGAGGCGGCGGCGGCGCCTGCGTGAGCCGAAGGCGAAGATATATTTTATTTTCTTTGCTTGTCCCCCGGAGATTACATGCCTCTTGCTTATATAGCCCGACTAGTGGGACTTGTAATCTAAGCAATCTCTATAAGGTTTCTTTTATACGACCGGAATACCTTTATAAGCAATTCCTATTTTATTATTTTCAATATGGGCTCCCTTAGATGAGATAGCCCTTGCACACAAAAATACCTAAGATAATCCTAACTTAAAGGCGAAGCAAACTCGAGTCGCATCGAAGAAAAAGCGGCGGCGGCAGTGGGCTGGCCTCCCCTCGCGCGCGCCCCTCGCCCTCCCGGGCCTGGCGGTCGTCGCGCTGGGTCAATTAGCCACTCCCCGGGCCCACTCGATCATGACATTTCACCGCTCGACGAGGCGGCGCGCTGGCCCATCGGTCGCCAACCCACCGTGTGGTGGCGAAAGGCACGCCGACGGGGGAAGCCACATACCCCAGTGCCCGGGCAGGACGAAGGCCGCACTTGTCGTTGTCGCCGCTGTGATGCCGGAGTCCTTGTCGGAGAAGGAGAAGTCGAGGTGGAAATCGCCGGGTAGACGCCTAACTTGAAGCTCGGGCGGTCGCACGAACGTTCGCCATGCACGACGCATGACGGAGGCGCCGAGGGTGTCCGGACAAATGAGCATCCGGGCGAAGTCGAGGTGGAGACGCAGGTGTAAGTCGCCGCAATCGCTACCTTTGCATGGAGTTGCCCGCAAAGAGACGGTCGGCGACGAGGTGGCGACGAGGTGAAGTCGAGGAGGCAGCCGAGAGATCGGGCCGGGCGCAGCCGACCGGGGGTCCCAAATGCTTCCTTTGTTCACGGGCGCCAACCGCGGATGTTGTCGATGCGGAAGAAGACGCCGCCGTTGTTGTCGGCGAGAGGACGGTGGCGCCTCGATCCGCTCGGGGCGCGCCGAGAAGAAGGACGCTTTGCCGAACGCCCGAAGCCTCCCGAGGGCGACATTGGGAGAGGAACCCACCGCAACGCCGCGGCAAGGAACGCGTTCTCCCCCGCCAGAAAGTCCCGGAGAAGCTCTAAAGTCGCGGGGACGTAGTAGCGTGAAAGTATCCACGATGCCAGCGAGACCCACTCGGGCGCTAGCTGATCCCGTGCCGATGGCGCTGAGATGATCCCGAGCCTGCTGGTAGTTGCGCCCAATTGCGCCGCTGATCCTGCCGCTTGCCATCGCCCCTTCTTCGATGTCTTTCCATGGCAACAAGAAGACGTTGTCGCTCCGCATGCGTCACTACGGCAGCCGCTATGTCGCCATCGGCGCACTGGACCCGTGTCCGCGCGTCCGGCGCTGCGGCGCCGGTGTCGACATCGCTTGCCGGCGTCGTGCGGCGCAAATCGCCGCCGCGGTAGTGGCGGCAAGGTCGATGGCTCTCCGCCAACGGATTTCGAACCATTCGAAGCGTGTTGCGAAGAAGCGTCTCCCCGTGGGCTTTCCGCGGCGAGTTCGACCGCGGCGCCGTCCCCTCGGGGAGTTCCATCGTGGTGCGGAGTTCTGAGGCGTTGATGTAATCCGTTCAACTTGCCTCCCGGGAAGGCGCGCGTGCGCCCGGGCGTCGGTAGGTGGGCGTCGAAGTGATGGCGTGGGCGGTGAGTGAACTCGTCCCCATTTGATCGGAGAGTTCGTCTTGGGCGGTCCATGAACGGGGCGCATCAAAAGAATACCTTCAGCGAGGTGGAAATAACTCAGCGTGGTCGGCTGGGCGATCTTCCGGAAGTTAAATTTGAAAAAGGTCCAGCCCGCGGCCGTGAGGTCGTCGCCGTGCCCGTCATTACTCTCGGATTCGCAGACGCCAAGCGGACGAAGCGAGGGGGATGTGATGCCGCTGGTGGCCTTGATCCGTGGACACCGCTGGTGGCGCCTCTAGGGGCCGGGCGCCCGCGGTTGGCAACTATAATCGCCGGGCGCCCGCACGGCTGCTGGTGTGCTCTGCGGAGAGGGAGGGGGCAGCCGGGTGCTGCAGTTGTCGCTGAAGGTGACGCGTCGATGACGGCCGAGTCACCGCCAGCCGCCGCATCATCTCCCTCCACCGAGGATAGCAGGGCGGAGCCGCCGACGAACCCGCCGGGCGGAGGGGCGAAGCGCCGTGGCGTAGGCGCCGGCCTCGGTAGCGGCGCGGCAGCCGGGCTGGCCTCCGGCCAGAAGTCGCCGTACATTACGGTGGGTCCTCGACGCGGATGTAGACGCATCATCCGCGTGACGAAGTTCGATAGTTATCGGCCGCCCGGGCGACCGAGCGCCAGCTTGTCGCCGAGGAGCACCTTCAGCGCCGGGCTGAACTCCCTAATCTCGGCCATGGGTGGAATCGCCCCGTCTCCTGATACCAATGATTCTCGGGAATTAGAGGGAGAGGAGGGAGGACGGGGGGTGGTGATGGCGGTGGCGGCGTGGGCGCGGCGGCCGCGCTACGGCCGTAAAGGGGCGCGGCGGCGGAGGGCGGGAGGCGGGAGCGCGGCACTGGCAGAGGTGGCGGGGCGGCGGTTGCAGTGAGCTGAAGGCGGAAGATATATTTTATTTTCTTGCTTGTCCCCTCGGAGATTACATGCCTCTTGCTTATATAGCCCGACTAGTGGGACTTGTAATCTAAGCAAAATCTCTATAAGGTTTCCTTATATGACCGGAATACATTTTATAAGCAATTCCTATTTTATTATTTTCTAATAAGGGTATCCCTTATAGATGAGATAGCCCCTTACACACAAAAATTACCTAAGATAATCCTAACTTAAAGGCGAAGCAAACTCGAGTCGTGACGGAAGAGGGAAAGCGGCGGCGGGGGCCGGCCTCCCCAAGGGGCGCGCCCCCGGCCCTCCCCGGGCGGCGGGCGTCGCTTTGGCCCAATTAGCCACCTCGGGCTGGCCCACTACGATCATGACACATTAACTATATCGAAAATAAAAAAAAAACATCAAGTTGATATACATTTTTCCCATCGCCCCATTTTAAATATTGTCAACTTATATACCTTAATTTAAACTCAACATATACTAGAGTTTGTTGTAAAAAACTTATACTAAGTTCAGGTGAATAGTTTAGTGAGAAAAATAAAATCAACCTGAGTTTTTGTTGCGAAAAAATAAGGCACATTTGCTAAATTTCAGGTGCTTCAATTTTTGTTTTATTTCAGGCGACGCTAATTGGATATATTTTATACTAAAATTGCAGGTTTAGTTCGTTTTACAATTTCTGTAGACACAATCTGCAATTTTCGGTTCCAATAATAAAAACTAGTTAAACAAACTACAAACCTTATAAAATTTTATATGTGTTGGCACAAGGATAATTTAAAAATTAACAATTATTTTCTATAGTTAGACAATGACAAATTTTATATGTGTTTGCACAAGGACAATTTAAAAATTAACAATTATTTTCTATAGTTAGACAACAAGGACAAAAATTGAATGTGTTACTGTGATAAAAAGTGTTGCCTGGAATCTTCTTAAATTTCAGGCACCTTAAATATGGGAAAAGTGGAAAAAATAAAATCATCCTGAGTTGTGACTCGTGACAAAGCAGAAAAAAAAACCAGAAAACAGACAGGGTCACCTTCCTGATGTACTAACAGCGATCAACAGCAAGCCGGGTAGCCTAACGTGACAAATAGCAGCAGCAGCACACAGAATTGTGGTTCCGCGGCGTCTGGGCATCTGAACACGCCGTGCACGGAGCAGTCCGGGCCACAGACGCGAGCTCGTGCACGCTGGCCCTACCGCACCAGCAATCACCAATTCACCATTGGCTGCCGCGCCCTTTTTTCCGCGCAACTGCGACGTGAAGTCGCGTCGTGTCTGCCGCAACGCTGGGCGCTGGAGTTCCTGACTTCCTGTTGCAGCGGGCAGCAGCAGACACTGGCCGCGCCCCCGCCTCCGTCGCCAGTCGCCACTACGGCCGGACACCCCGTCCGTGCGAGTGGCAGTCCCGTCCCTGCCCCTGATTATGCGATGTCACGCGCCCGGCGAACCGTTCGGACGGCACGTGCAGTACTATGTAATCCCATGTCATACAGTACTACATCGCGGGGCAGGCGCCCGCGTACATGCATGAATGCCGCCCCGGCCCGGCTGGTGGCCTGGCGTTCGGTGTACCGTCCGCCTCAGACACCACCACTCGTCACGGCGCCTGGTTTTGCGATGGCGCGCGCCCGAGGTTTTTCGTTTCGTCGTGGCAGTCCGCAGCAGCAACGGGCCGGCCAGTGGGGCAACGCAAGCTCGACGTGGAGACGTGGAAGAGGGACCCCGATCGAGCCCCGGCCGGAGACAGGACGGGAAAGGGAAGCGACGGCCAATGGATCCTGCCGCTGCTAGCACAGCGCGGCGGCTACCATTTCCCAGGTCCAGACCAGACGTCCAGTCACGCACGGCAGGGGGTGCCCCGCCGGCCGTCAAATTCCGAATCATGAGGCCGCGGATCGACGATCGGCTCGGCGCAATCATGCTCGCCATCGTTGCGTAGCACCTACTACCACTACCGCGCCTCGCCGCAAGGCCGGGGTCACATTCCTTCTTGCACACTGGCTGGCGCATTGCCCACCCTATCGATCGACATGGATCATATGGATGGCCGGAAGGACGACGAGCCAGCTGGGTTAATTCCAAACATGTCTGTGTTGTTATTACGTGTACACTAGCTGCTAGGCACTTGTGCAGTCGCGCGCGCCTGTCACTTCATCAGCGACTATTGTGATTCACTCACTCAGCTGGCCGCTGGAACCGATCGTAGTCGTTGTAACATGATGGCCGGGGCGGCCGATCGGCGCGCCGCTGGACGGTCGGCAGGACCCTCGCCCTAGGCTAGGGCTTTGTGATTCCATTCCATATGCGCGCGCGTACCACGGCGGTAATGATGCGCGCGGCGGCGATTGTTTCGCCGTGCATGCAGCGCTGCTCGTGATATACAATATTCCAGTTGTTCCTCTGACTGCCTATTCTGGCACGGATCGAGATATTCCATTCCGGCCGTGCCATGGCTTGCACTGTGCATTCCCAGGGAATGACGATGCTCTCTCTGCCAGTCTGCCTTGTCGTCTTCCACTGGCAGGTGTGTACGCTTCGGTTTAGAGTTGGATGCGTCGAGAGAACGAGGGTAAATCTAAAACACACCGATTTTAGGGCGACGATAGCGCCCGGACATCCGAAACCAAGCGCTACGCCACTACCTTCCATGCTGCCCCGTCCCCTTCCCCGGCTGTTGTACAACTGTTGCTCCCTTCCATCCATGATGCTGTAGAAGGTGGGAGGGTAGATGCAACACCGATTTAATTTTGAAAAATCCAGAAACAACGATTGAAACATTCATTTCAGAACGGTTGAAACACCTAAACATCCTTCTAAAACACTTGAAAAAAACACCTCAAACATATTTGAAAACTATTGCAGCCATTTGCAATGTCCACAGCTCGGGAGGACGATTATGCAGTAGAAGGTGAGAGGAGAGATGCAACAGCCGATCTAATTTTGAAACATCCGGAAAAAACGATTGAATCTTTCATTTCAAGACAGTTGAAACACCTGGAACATGCTTCTAAAACACTTGAAAACACACTTGAAACCCATTGCAACCATATGCAACATCCGCATAAAAACACATGCAAACATATGTGTGGAACATATGAAACATCTAAATAAACACAATCGCAACATGCGTCCGAAACACAAATGAAACATATCCAAACACGGATGAAACATATCACCGGAACATATGGAACACTCAAAAACATATTTTTGCAACATGCCTATGAAACAATTACAACATATGCTACATGTATAAGATCCCTCGATCTACTATTGCAAGGGAGAATGCCTGGGTTGAGAAGGAGCGGCTTGGGCAAGGGGAGGGCGACGCGAACCTCTGCCTAATTTGCTGCTCTCGCTGTCGGAGTTGACTACAAATGCAGAGGAAGGCGTCACGCGGCGCGCCACCGACTCCGTCCGGGCGGCGAATCGCGGAGAGAAGAAGATTGGGCGCGCACGGTGAACTCGACCGCTAAAGAACACGTCGCCCGGCAACCGGTGGTGGCGGCACCCAGCGATAGGTGAGCGAGGGAAGGGAACCACAACAAGATGCGAGTGGGGAGTGGGGAATCAATTGATTTGCGATGCGGTGCGGAGAATTGGATCTGTTTCGAAGAAGGCGTTACGATGTTTAGGAAGGGCCGGGGCGCTTCGCGCGGCCATGAACGCCACGTCCGGAAATCACCGCGCGTCCAGACGCCCGTAAGAAACTGTTACCGCAATTTTAGAGTAATCGATTCAATTTTATATTAAAAAAATAAATCGGTGTTTCAAACCGGACCATAGTTTGTTATAGTTATATAAACCGTCTAGGTTATAGTTATTGGCTGGAGTTATACTACTGACATGCATCTTCGTGTTGAGAAATGATGATCTGTGTTGATTATCTCTCTTAAGAGGAAAAAAATGTGTCCTTGATTAGAACTCATCCAGTGCTTGCGAGATAATGACTGGTACACGAAAGTCCATGAAAGAAACAAAAAAAACATATCATCAAACTTCGGGCCCATGTATCTCTCTTAATAATTGAAAGAAATGTTCCCCTTTGCCATGATGGAGTCCTGAGGCCACGATATGGACCGCTTTACTAGTTATTATGGCCCAGATTTGTTGTCCCCTTAGATAGAAGGAAAGCCTGGCCCGGTTGATAAATAATGCCAGCCCAGTATGACATTCCAGGGAGCCAGAGCAGCGTCAATAACATGAAATGATTACAGACTGTTCAAATTACAGGCTCCTAGGTATAGCCCTATAGTGCGAATTGGCCTCAGAAAGCCTATAGGGCGGTCCAAATGGGGACGCTACCCACCAGGGTTCAAATCCTGGTGCTCGCACCTTTCCCCTGGATTTTCCTAGGATTTTCCGCATTATGCATTAAGTGGTAGCGGCGTTCCGTCGACGACGAGGCGCCAATGGTGACCGAGAATCTCCAGATCTGCGCGGGTGCCTCAAATCGGAGGAGGTGCTCATAGGGGTAGGGTTTGCGTGCGTGTGTGTTCGTAGGGGTGAGTGTGTACGTGCGTATTGTGTGAGTGTCTGCGTTGTCTTTGTGTCATTCTCAAAAAAAAAAAAAAAAAAAAAGGTATAGCCCTATAGTAATTCTCAAAAAAAAAAAAAGGTATAGCCCTATAGCGTGACGTACGCAATGCGAATTCAATTGACTACGGATTGTCAAAAAGAATTCATATTGATCACGGCACACATAGAAAGAAGAAGTAAAATTAGTGAGCGATCTAACAGTCTAACATATTATTGAGCGAGAGGACTTTGAAGCTTTGAACGATTCAAATGAACAGAGTACGTCATCCTTAAAAAATGACCTGAACAGCTCTTGGAGTGGTGTTTGGCAAAACTGGATTTCGGATTTCACACTGCAACGAAACATGAAGTCGCAGCTGGACTGTTTGACAGCGCCTTCAGCATGTTCAGAATTTATTTTGCTTCTCAAATTAACTGACTCGTATACCTGCCGAGTGACAGCGCCTTCAGCGATTCAAAACACGACGCATAGGGCAGAAGGGCGGCCAGCTGGTGGTCGGAAAGTGATCTGCTCCCCGATGAATCCAACAAACGGTCGCCGTCCAATCAACCGCTACCCTGTGTGCGGCCTGAAGCCTTTCGGTCAGAAGTTCAGTTCGTCGTCGAAGTGGCGGTGGAAAAGAGTAGAAAAAGGTTGCCTCCACTGCAACAGCTAGCGGCTCCGGTGTTATTGGTTCCTTCAGAACAGAAGCGCGTTTGCATCCATCGTCCGCGGACCGTGGTGCAAACTGCAAAAGTGGCTGCAGCTGAATCGATGTGGATATGTTCAAGACGAATCGATGACGAGACTTGCACGTATTATCAAATCGCCAACAAACCACAGCCTCATTCGTTCGTTCATGAGCATATCATCATCTGAAATCATGCGCGGCAGTATAGTACGTCACCGCCGAGTTGACTCATTAAACAAAAGCATTATCAGACAAGCAGTTGGGACAAAGTAGCAGGCATGAATCTCGGACGCAGATTGGTGAGCAAAAGCATTCATCATCAGCAGCCGAGCCCGGTGTGGCCGTGTTGCGTGCCCTGAATCTGAATCCTGACCGGGCGACGACTCGGGCACGCGCGAGTCAGCTCACCGCCACGCGGCCGTGATCTGCTCCGTCGACGTCGAGCGATCACCCATGGTGCCCTATCCCTCTCCCTCTGCCGCCCCGACAGCCACTGACCAGGCGGCCCCGCCCACGCAACACGCACCGCGTCTCGCGTCGCGTGCGTTACGTTACATTGCGCGCCCGCGTAATTACACTTCGGGTTCCTTCAAAACCTCTCTCTCTCTCTCCCCATTCCCCACGGACAAGGCCAGAAGATCTCTCCGGCGTCCGGTGGCCCCTCGCCGGATCCCGGACCGAGGTCGTAATGGCGCGCCAACGTACCGCGCCACAGCTCGCTGTCCTGTACCTCCTGCTGACTCTTTCCACCGCGGCGCGACCGACACAGGCTCAGTCGAGCAACAACGACACCGGGATCACCCACAACTCCCGAACCGCCGTCGGCGGGTTCACGCCGACCACGGTGATCGTGCTCGTGGCCCTCGTCTCCGCCTTCGTCGTCCTCACCCTCTTCTCCATCTACATCAACCGCTGCGCGCCGACCCGTCCTCCCGCGCGCCGGCCGCCGTCCCGTTACGCTCCACCGGATCATCACCATGCCGCCGCCGCTGGTGGTGGAGGCGGTGCAGTCGTCCGTCCGGAGCGCCGCGCGCGCGCCGGGCTCGACAGGGAGGTGGTCGAGTCGTTCCCTACCGCGGTGTACGGAGACGTGAAGGCGCGCGTGGCGGCCAAGTCTGGCCCGGGCACGCCGCTCGAGTGCGCCGTGTGCCTCGCCGCGTTCGAGGACCGCGACGAGCTCCGGGTGCTCCCCGCCTGCTGCCACGTCTTCCACCCGGACTGCATCGACCCCTGGCTCGCCGGCGCCGTCACGTGCCCGCTCTGCCGCGCCGACCTTACCGTCACCGCGGCTTACGCTCCTCCCGCCGCCTCCTCCTCCTCCGAGGGCTGCGACTGCGAGCTGGCGGCGGCGCGCCAGGTGGCGGTGCGTGAAGAGGCGGGGGAGGACGACGAAGAGGAGGAGGACGAGCGAGACGAGGCGCGCCTCGTCGCCGCTTTCACGCCCGAGTCCGTCATCAGCTTGGGCGCGGCGCGACCCCACGAGTTCCACTACCGGCGGACGCAGTCTGCCATGGACGTGCCGGACCGGCACACGCTGCGGCTGCCGGAGCACGTCATGAAGGAGCTCGCCGCGGTCCGCAGGCACCGGCGGGCCGCCAGCCTCGCCGGGTATCCCGACGGCGGCGCCGAGCGGACGCCCGGTTGGCTCGCGTCGTTCTGGCGGTCCGTGTCGGGCAGCGGCCAAGCCGGACGGATCCAGACGCCGTCGTCGACGAGCACGGCGGTAGCAACATGAAGCGCGTCGTCCCGATCACCGGAGCACCGGCAGAAAGTCCCAGCGGGTCAGGCGCTGCTACGGACGGCAAGGAGAGAAACCTGACCATGACGCGTTAAACCAGGTCTGATCGATTTACATTTTTCCTTCGCGTGCTTGAAAGGACGATGATCGTTGATGATCACAGGTGCTGCCTGTGCCTCCTGAAAAATTCTAGTTTTATCACGTGTCAAAAAATCTCCTAAATGCTATACTAGAATTCCATTCTTTTCCGAAGGAAGAGAGGGTAAGCAGCTGCACCGTTCTTATTGGAATCAGCATGTCAGATGCTATAATTTCATCTTAGTACTATTGTACATAATAAATTTTTTGATCTGGACATGAATGCCTACAAAAAAATAAATCTGATATGAATGCCTTAAAAAAATTAAGATTATTTTAGCAAGCCATTATATATGTTCTACGAGTATGCCATTAGCAGTAACTGGATTTGGTCACTGTAATAACTCTGTAAGTAACCGTGTCCGGCAATTACAGCATGATGAGTTACTTGGAAGTCCTTGATTGCCTCCAGCTGTGACACATGAAGTTTTGTACAATAGGCTCCAAGATAGGACGACTGGGAAAAACAACACCGCCGGTTGCCGGAGCTGTTTCTTTCATTTCTTTTCTTTTGTGGCCGGTGCCCGGTGGTCAAAGATAACTGGTCGAAAGAATGTAATGCGTCAAAAACAATGGCCGGCCACGGTCGTACGCGAGATGGTCAGCTCCTAGCCGACTTTATCGATCATGTGTACGATTGCATGACGGCGACGCAAGATAAGCTCTGTGACAAGGACCAATTCGGTAGCTAATTAAAGGCCTCCCTCAAGTTACCATTGGATCGTCGCTCCGTGCAGATCCCAAATTCCAACGGAATAGCCAAATGGAGTGCCCTCAAGTTTCAAACATGCATTGCAGGCCGCCAAAAGCCGAAAGGGAGAGAAACATTGTTATACTGTTCTTTTGGTGGGACATGCTCACGGGTGCTACTGCACAAATACGAGAAATGTTCTCGCGCCTGGTAATACCCGGAAGGCGAGAAAGAAGGTTACAAAAACTGAATGCAACAAGCAAAACCAACAAATAAGCCATCAGAGCCAAGCCAAGTCCCTCCTCCGTCTCCAAGCTGCCCCGGCGATCCGTCTTGTTCCGTGGTTTGTCCTGAGCACCTTGCAATGCTTTTACAAACGGCAAGATTTAACGAAACTAACATTGCCCCTCCGTTCTCTCTCTCAAAAAAAAAAAAAAAAAAAAACATGTACACCACCGGATCCTGCCATCACCGAACTTCCGTCATTTTATCCATGCGCGTGCTCGCGACCATAGCCTGCAAACGACACAGCGCCCAAAACGTTATCTCTCGACAGAAACCACATCGTTTATCTCTGCTGCAACAATTTCGCCGGGCAATGTGTTTTTCTCATGTGCAGTTTATAGGCAAAATAGTGTTGGTGGCTAGCTGTGGCTCACCTCCTTTTCCCAGTCGCAGCGGAATGTCATGATGGCCAGGATGAGCGTCTGGACGGCGGTTCCGCCGATCATGCCTGCCCAGATTCCCTGCATAAGTTTCGAGGAGACAATTTCAGTCAAAGAAGCATGTTGGAGGCTAGCAGTGGGCAAAGTGTGAGAGGGATGCGCACAGCACGCTACGTACCAGCACGCCAAGGTTGAAGAGCCATCCGAGCAGGATGCCCAAGGGGATGCCGATGAGGTAGTAGGAGCCGATGTTGACGTAGGCCACCACGGATTGCCAGCCGGAGCCGACAGCCACACCTGAGTTCAACACGACGACGACCAGGGTCAGCTTATTGGGCCAATAGTCATGTGTCTTATGGGCGGACCTAAATGGGCTGCATTATGTTATCCGGCCCGGCCCATAGAATAGAATCAGTGATTGGTCCTCTGACCTGAGAGAACGGGCTGGATGCTGTTGAGGAGGAGGATGGTGAAGGCGAGGAGAACCGAGAGGTTGTCGACGGCGTCGAGCACGACGGCGCTGGAGGTGAAGATGAGCGCGAACTTGTCGTGGAGGCCCATGATGAGCACCCAGAAGAAGAGCCCGATCACCAGTGACGTGATCGACGACACGATGGTCGCGAACCGGGCGCCCTTCCGTTGCCGGCGCCGAGCTCGTTGGCCACACGCACTCTGCAACAAGCGGTCGCCTTTTGTCATGACACGAGAGGTAAAACGTAAGAGGACGAGAGGTAAAAGGAGAATAATTAATTACCCGGTGCCCGCGAAGAACGCCAATGGAATCATCATCTCCCACCCGTTAATTGTCATGCTGAATATTATTATAACATTGTTAGATTAAAACTGGAGCTGCTCGTATCATTAATTCTAGCCAGTGGGTATTTATCTCTGCAATGGTGGTGAAAAAAAAAATAAAACGAAGGATGGTCAGAAAGTTTTACCATATTGAGAGAGCGTCGACGGCAATGGCTGCATCTTTTAGGTTTCCAGTCAACAAGACGAGGATCCTGTAGTACCAGTTCTCCAAGCTGCAGTAGAAGACATGAAAGAGAAAGGTCAGCACATGTATTTGCCATCATCGTTGCGTACGTTGAAATGGTTCGTTCGCATGCAGAGCGCCTGCAGATCGACAGCATGCATACCATAGCATGACACCGGACGCGGAGGAGAGCTTGACGAACTCCCACATGCCGGCAAAGGCCTCGATGGAGAACCCATGCCACGTGTCGGGGCATCCGCCGCAGGACACGTAGGCGAAGAGCATGGCGCCGGTGGCCCACCACGAGAAGTTGAGCGTGAGCGCGATGCCGGCGAGCCCGAACTGGAACCTTGAGACGAAGAGCCAGCTGACGAAGATGTGGACGACGAGCGCGACGGCGGAGGCGGCGGCGTTGGCGAAGTTCTTCATCTGGCACTGCAGGAAGCGCTGCAGCGGGAAGAGGAAGGCGAAGGAGAAGTGGAGCGGGATGAACCACACGGAGACCCTCCCCGCCATCGCCGACAGCTCCGGGGACTGCCCCGTCAGCAGCAGCACGTCCTCCGCGAAGAAGTACATGGGCAGCAGCAGCACCGCGCACATGAAGAGCACGATCCAGGAACGCTGCATGTACACGCCCATCATGTGGAACTTCTTGGCGCCGAACGCCTGCCCGCACAGTGTCTCCAGCGCGCTCGCCATGCCCAGCTGAGATCCAAATTGTCATATCCAGCAATGTAATTATTGAGCCGATCGGAATCATCGTACTAGAAATCAAACAATTTTCTGTTGCGCTAGTACGGTATTTCAATTAGGGGCATGGCCGGCAAACTGTTTCAGTTCCTGCTTGCCGCGGTCCTTGTCCGTCTAATCGAATGGCAACTATATATCATCCCTGATTAAGTGATTACTAGGAAATATGCCCGTGCGTTGCTACGGGAGACAAAAAAAAAAAAAAAAAAAAACAATCAAAACTTCGACTTATTCACTCTAGCTTGCAACGTAGCTAGCTGTTACCGTGTGTGGGACCATTAGTCTCCTTGCAATGCCACTCAAGCATCCTGGTGTGTCCTAGGTGGCCGCCGACGGGCGGGAAGCCCGTCCGTCGGCCGTGAGCTGCGAGCTGCGTGGATGGACAACGGTTAGCCGGATCAAAGTCCTCTTTTAGACACGCTTCTTTTCTTTTTTGATGCTGAGTTCCTCATCCGCTAACGCCACGTCCTTGGTGGCCTCTAATTTCGATGGTGTTATCTCGTCCGACGAGGCTACGGTCCCAACAACATGAAGCAACTTGTCGGTGCATTGACGACCTAGAGGCTTCGTGTCAATTTTTTTGCCTATTGGAATTAGTATGAGGATGATGATCGGTGCTGCCGCTTGATGACGCCGCCTCCTCCGCTGGCCGTACGACGGTGGGGGCGATGGTGACACGGTCGCTTTCATTATCGGTTGTGGTTTTTATTGATCAACGCTTCGATCCGATATAATCTATCGGCTGGAGCATAGGTATATTGTATTAGATTTTAAAAAAGACTAAAAATATAGAAAACATGGACGTCTTCCTCTATTTGTGCGTGTATGAGTTATTGTTTTAAGTCTCCTATGGAAACATGTAGGATTCGTGCATTGTTTTTATAACATGTATGAGTTGTATTGTTCTTGGAACACGTATGAGTTGTATATTTTTTGGAACATGTATACGGACATGCATAAAAGGAGCGGAAGAAAAGAGGTGGAAAAAGGCAAAAAATTTGTCGCGGGCTTTTTAGAGTCCGATATTGATACCGAAAGGAGGAAAGTGAGAGGTGAAAGAAAACGATGGTGAAAAAAAGTGGTAGAAATTTTCTCTCTTTATTAGTAGGCTAGCAAAAATGCCCGTGCACCGCTACGGGACACATGATTTTATCGTATGATGATTTTCATACCAATAATAATAAACTATTCTATTTTAATTGAAGTTATTCAATGGGATAATTCAATAATTCAACCTTAAATAAAACAAATAAATTATAAGACCCACCGTCCTTAGCTTGCGTATTTAATTGGTAGAGACAAACGGAGAAGATGCGCTATTGGGTGGAGATGGGTCCTGCACATCTAGAAATTAATTAGGACTTTGAAGCGGTTAAGATAAATAAAATAAGGTGTTGGTATTTATGCTGTGGACATGCAGTTTGAATCATGTCCTTGCAAACTATATTTGGGTTTGCTCCAGGTGGGTTCAGTTGCATTGGGTCGGCCGTGAGAGCTTTATTGCTCTCGGATCAATCAACTTTGTACACGTTGAATTGAAGCGGCTTCTTCTTGTTCCACAGCAACGGACCGCACCCCGGACAGCCCCAACACCTTCGACCTGAGCTACTACTGCAACTTGGGAAGCAACGCCGGCCAGAGTTGCTTGCCAACGGACTCGGATCCTATTTGATCACGTCTTGGCTCACGGGATCAAAATACTTAGACCCACTTATTTTGTATTTCTTTTTACGTGGGCTTTCCTAGAGTCCGGTATAGATACGGAGAGGTGAAAGAAACCGATGGTGGAAAAAAAAGGGCAGAAATTTTCTCTCTTTATTATTAGGTATAGATATAGATATATATAGATTGAGCCTGCACTACTGTAGTTTCGGTCGACAACCCCGGATCTGCCGGCGTTCAGCGAAGTTTAATTAGCTGTACCGATCCAAACTAGTCAGTAGTCACCTCTCACGTCACAGACTATTTATAAAAAAATTTGAATGGTGGCAAAATTTTGTCCTAGTGATGATAGGATTATGACTCTATGAGTGATGACGATCAAACATTTTTTCGGTCCCATTTGCCGAGCCAAAAGTCGAGAACCGGACAAATCTGGGCCGCGAGCGGGTCAATCACGATAACGATGGTAATTGATACGAATCCGAAACAGCAATACAGCGATGGCAAGCTGCTGGCCACTCGAGGACTCACTGGACCCACGATTCTAGATCTAGGCTCACTGACCATTTTTTAATTAAAATACTAATAATATTTATGGCACTAAATATTTATTATTGTATTCGCTACTTAGGCCCTATTTGGTTCAGTGAGGAGGACTAAACTTTAGTCTCATTTAAGTACCTAAATTCAAATAAAAGGAATATGGACTAATTTTTAAATCCTATTTACTCATTTAGTCCCTTTGTCCAATAGACTCTTAGGTGGGGCTACAGTCCCCAATTTTTAGTCTTGTCTCGGCCCCCAGTCCACCAAAACAAACAGTACCTAAGTAATAATTAAAATGTTTTGATATTATATCTATTTGAAGTTGAATAATAGTAATATTATTATTTCCTATAAAGTCACTCATCCAACCTAAAATTACATTGAGCATGGGATGAAGTTGGTTTTGAAAGATCTAGACCTAGAATTGTGCATGCCTTCGATTTAGAAGGCAAGTTTTTTGGAACGGAGGTAGCACGTACGTACAGTCAGTCTACCATTAGTATTTCGAGTACAGAAGAATCTGAGATCGTCAGGATTATCAGCTTCCCACTCTTTCCATTTTCAGGTGACAGTTGACGTCTCGACCCGATCGATCACACAAGTCAGAGAGGAACAACTTCAGTACGCTACGAGAAGGACCCTATCTTACCTAATCACCCAATGCAAACGGATGTCGATCCAATCCAAGTAGCCCAGATGGACATGGACTCGACCACTCATCTTTCGGTTTGGCATTACGTTAGCTTCTAGACGGCTGAAGGAGGAGCCACGAGACGGCAAGCGTGCGCATTTGTTCAGCTGTTGAGTTGGTGGCAGTTGCCATGGAAAACACGTAACGAAACACGGGTTGCGTACAGTGTCATTTTGGGCCTTGTTGGCTACCTTCGTTCCAGCTGCAGTAATATATTTTTTTTTTAAACAAGGGGCTTCCCCATTTTCATTAATCATAACGGAAATACCCAGCTGCAGTAACGATGATCCATTGACCCTACTGTCTCCATGTGGACACAGCTGCAGGTGGCGGACAAACTATGCATGTAGCCAAGGGCTGCCGATCCAAAACCAAATTGGCCTGCCAAAGCTACAGTCCCCTAACGAGTCTGATTTATTCATTAAATCACTGTTGCTTAGCGTCAAATCACCGTTAATCTATAGCTTTGGCCCTAAATCTTCATTGTTTAACCCTCTTTATCCACCACTGCTCGTAGGTAGTACAAGCACAATACATGTACTGTACGTACTGCTAGTGGCACCAACCATCACGTTCAACCAACGTTGACATTGACACAGTGCTTAATTATCCAACACAAGTCCATATAGTATGCAGGAGCAGCGGAAGCATCCCCCCCGAGATGCATGTGCACGCACGCGATGTGAGAATGGAAAAGGGGACAAGATTATATTGGAACAGGAATTCATTCGGACATGACAGAAGAAGCAAGAAGTGTCACAGAATAGGGCATAAGGCGCCTTTCCCTATGATGCCAAGGTAGTGTGAACGAAACAAACGCGCACTGGACGTGAAATCGACACGTACAACTGGTGTGGAAAGGAATAGAGGATTCGCATCGATCGAAGGTGGTGGTCACTGGTGGGGTGGTGTTGTTGTTGCAAGAAGAACCAATCCTCGTTTTGGTAGCCATGGACACTGTCCTGAGACGTCGATAGGCACGCAGCTTTTCCTCTGTCCGGGGCGGGGCCGTGGTGAGACCTGCGTTTTTTACCGACCGACCTAGGAAACCGCCGGGGTCCGGAACGGTAAACCGGTCCGGTCGGCACGGTAAACCGGACGGTTACCGGACGGTTTGAAATTTGAATTCAACTGAATTCAAATCGCGCCGGCGAACGGTAAAAATCCGTAAACCGGGCGGTTTGAATTTATACCGCCCCGTTTTGAGCGGGTTTACCGAGCGGTTTGAGAAGTTTGAACGGTTTTTCAAAATTCAAAATGTAATTTTTTTAAAATGCTAAAAAATTCCTAAAAATACTTCATGATTTGTAGAATCCAATGATGTCAAAATTACTTAAATTTGAGTGTGTTTAGTATGTTTTTCGACCTTCATGATTTAATGGGCCTTAATGGGCCGGCTGTGTATTTTTCTTTTTCTTTTTTTCAAACTTAGATTTGAAATTTTTTTATACCAAACCAACTCCAATTTGACAAATTTTTACACCCTTGGCTTCTATAAATCACGAAACTATTTTACAGAATTTTTTTCAACGATTTTTTCAAATTTTAAATTTTGAATTTGCCTTCTTTATACCGGCCGGTCCGAACCGACCGCCCGGTATAAACGGTAACCGCGGTTTACCGCGGTAAACCGTCCGGTAGAAAAAAAACGCAGGGTGAGACTGGTGGACGGCGGATTTGGTGGCTTTCATCATTCCGTTCCCCGTGTCCGTGGTTGGGGAGGGACCGAGGGAGGCCGATTGGGATCACACAAATCAATTTTCTGTTGCGCATGCTACTATTTCAGTTTCTGCTGGACTCCGTACAGTCTGCATGGAATAAACTTGTGCCGTGGTCCTACTTGTCCGTCCCCGGTCGATTATTGAGCATCATGTCTGAAGCTAGATCTGCCGTTCGATGCATGTCTGAAGCTAGATCTGCCGTTCGATGGGTTACGACAAATTCAGTATTTTGTCGGACCCACTATCCGCCAAACAAAGTTGAGGAACCGGACAAATCCATGCCAGGAGCGGTGAATAATGATGACAGTAATTGATGCAAATCCAAAAGAGGAGGCGCAGCGACGGCGGTTGTTGGCCACTCGATCCCACCTGGAGTAGCTAAAAAAAGTAACTTTTGGATCGGGGATGACCAAACACTAGTAGATTCTTTTTTTTTGTTACTTTCTCTATTTCTTAATTACAATTACTGTCTACCATAGAATTAGGAAAAGTCGAATCACATCCCCACCTATGGGAGGTAGGCTACATGACCCCAACTTATTAAATCGATTAAAATCACCCACGACTTTTCAAAACCGTTAAATTACCCCATAAAGCGGTTTTGAAAAATCATAGAAAATCATAGAAAAATCATAAAATAGAAAATAAAATTGTGTTAGACTCCAAATGAGTAGATCTACGCAGCGAACATATAATATGGTATGCTTTAGTATATTTTTTTTACTGTAGCTTTAGATTTTTGCTTTTCCTCGTAGTTGTAAAAAAAATATACTAAAGTATATCATATTATATGTTCATTGCGTAGATCTACTTATTTAGAATCTAACAATTTTATTTTCCATTTTATGATTTTTCTATGATTTTTCAAAACTGCTTTAGGGGTAATTTGACCGGTTTTGAAAAGTTCGGGGGTGATTTAGACCATTTCATAGTTTGGGGAGTTATGTAGTTCACCTCCCATAGGTGGGGGTGTGATTTAGACTTTTTCCCGAGAATTACATTGTTGTAGGATGAAATTAAGCTATCTATTTATAAATCTATTTATAAAATGAACTGGTTTTTGGAACGGAGGCATCACGTACACGTATACTCCCTCTGTCCCTTTTTAGATGTCGCTATGGGGACGTGCGTCTTGGCCAAATTTTCTCAACTTTGACTAGGTTTGTAAAAATATACCGCAACATTTATATCTTCAAATAAATTTATTAAAAACTAGACTTAAAGATCTTTACGATAATACTAATTACTTAGCATAAATATTTATATATTTTAATATATAATTGCCGGTAGTTTAAAAATGTTGACTTCTCGGGAAGCGAGAATAACATCTATTTAGGTACGGATGGAGTATACTACAGTACACCGAGTATTTTGAGTTTCAGTCCATCAGTCTTTCCATTGCTTTCTTTTTCTGCTGACAGCTGACCTTTCAACCCGTTTGACAAATGAGATGAGGATGAAAGAGCCAATTTCAGTACTATAGGGAGTAAGTACTACGTAGTACTTACTACTACGTTCAGTGTACGCTGCCTGGAAACGAAAGGAACCCAATCATATCACGCCCAAATAATAGAACTGCCAAACAGATGTCGAGTCCAAGTAGCAAGGATGGACTCGACCACTCATCTTTCGGCTTGTCATTAATTACGTCCGCATCGATCTAGATATTACTACTACCTCCTGCTCGATCTACAGAGTATTTTCTAGAGTGAGCGGCTGAAGGAGTACGAGAGAAGGGTATACAACCGCAATTGTTGAGATGCTCCAGCTGCTCGCTGATAGATAAGTCGATTGATTGATTTTGGCTGAGCTGAAATAAGCCGGCTACCTTCCAGCTACGGTCGGTTTCCTCTCATAATACCTACGGTCGGTTTCCTCATAATAGAGGACATACGCTGCGTGATACGTAATTATAGCAACTAACAGGTCGTTGGGATTTGCTTGGGAAATACACGTACGTACATTACCTCACGATTAGCTCACGTGCACGTACTACAGCTTAGCTGAACACCGAAAATAGCAGGACCGGCAGGAGCGCATTATTTTTTTGACCGAACGGCAGGAGCGCATTATTACTTGCTATTATCACGAATATCACGAGCCATTTTTTTTTTTTTTGACAAGAATCACGAGCCAAATTGATCACGGAGCTTCGTTCGTTCTCGGTTGACCGCCGGTCGTCCGGAGCGAGAGATCGATAGAGCATGGAAGGAGGGAGGGAAGGTGTATGTATGCGGCGTGCGTACCATGAGGCCGAAGTTGAAGCCGACGACGACGGTGTTGGCGATGGAGATGGCGGCGAGCTCGAGGTCGCCGAGGTGGCCAGCAAAGGCCTGGGTGATGACGTTCATGCTGTAGGTGACGACGCGGCTGAAGATGGCCGGCGCCACGATGTCCCACAGCTTCCTCGACTCATCCCAAACCCGCGGCCACAGCTGCTGCGGCTGTGGCTTGCCGCCCTCGCCGCCGCCGTGGTTGTGGTGGTCTTCAGCCACCACCTGCCAGTCCTCCTTCTTCACGCCGGCGTCCAGCAGCGCCACCCGGCACGCCGACGACTCCTCGTCCGCCGTGCTGCTGGCCATCGTCGTCGTGTTCGATCGTGCTGTGGACGAACAAGGCCGACCGACCTCTTGAGATTGGTTTCCGCCCCGGCGCGCGGCCCCTCTCCCGGCCTCCTCCTTCCCTCTCTTCTCTCCAAATGTTTCTGGAGATTCTGTGTCTAGCTTGATCTCCGAATGTTTCTAGGGGAGGAAGGAGGAGGAAGGAGGAGTCCTACCTGGCTTTCTCCGCCGGGCCGGTGATTGGATTCAAGCCAGCGAGACCCACGGCTTTTAATAGGAAGGGAGGGCGTTGGGGAGTTGCGTGGCTGTGTTGGCGAGTCCAGGCGGCAGCGACGACGGAAGAGCTAGCAGCGACGGTTCGATGGGCCTGTGCTGTGCGCATGGGCCGCGCGCGCGCGTGCGTTTCGTTCGGCACGTGTCTGTGGCGAAGCTGCTCGCGGCTCGCGCGCGTTCAGCTGAGCCGCCGAAGCCCATCATCATCTCCCGGTCCGCTGTTGATTACGTTCTCACCTTGTAGCCGTAGCAGCCGCAGGCCCAAAATAAACGATCCACCTGCCACCATGACGCGCCCAAGGATGCATCAATGCGTTCCAGTCCCGCGGCCACCGCATGTCCCATCAGACTGACTAGAGCCCAGAGCTTGATTGCCTTGCGGGCGGCGGGTCAGCAAACGGCCATCCATCGTGATCGATTTTCGATCGTCATCTAGAGCACGCCAACTGAAACCTTCGACCGACCTAATTTAAGTTCAGAAGAATATTACCTAGTATGATACTGTAGGTGTCGTTTCAAACTATTTTTTTTAGATTAAAGGTCGTTTCAAACTATAATTTCGGTTTCTTCCCATTCCCTCCTTAACGAAAACTTTATTTACGTATCACTCTGATAACAACAACACTTTTTCCCATATGTTGTTTTTAATAACGAAGAGACGATTTCATCAAAAAAAAAAAAAAAAAAAAAACAAAGAGACGAGTTTAACTCTGCTCTATCTATCCTACATGTTGCTAATAATCATCAGGTCTCGACATAAGTTGTAACCAAACCCAAACGTATATATTTGTGACGCACAAGCCCTAATTGAGGGATGACGGCACAATACCACGTCCTACTGCATACGTGACGTGTATTATCTGGCGATACTCGACCACGGCCTTGCGCCGCCATGTGCAGGTCGCACCAAATCCAAACACACCCAGATTTGGCACCTGCACGCCTGCCTTGCATCGATGCGCGCCCAGCCGCCTGAAAAGGCGATTCCGGCTCCGGCACACACAGATCTACTGTAACTCATCTCTGACTGACTTTCTGTAAAACGCCACACCGTCACGATCTGCGTATTCTACGTGACGTGCTTAATTATTTGGAAGCATGCGGTTAGATTATCACCCATTGGTTAGTGCCAAGTTGGAGCCTTGGAGGTACTGGTAGCAACAACTGAACAACCAATGCTTGTTTGCGTTGCAGCGGCGTCAGATCGATCAGAGCTGTGTCTCATATGACCATCCCACGCGGATCGATCAGATCAGGGGAGAACGAACAATGCACACGGCATCCTACATCGTGCTCTTTTCTTTTTTAAAAAAAAAAAAATCCTACATCGTGCTCGTCACTCATCAGTTAAAGACGAATCATGCCACCAGAACGTACGATCAAGCAGACTCGAAATCTCAAACCCGTGACCAACTGCAGCTGTATATCAGGACAGAGATCACGCCATTGGATTTGGATGGTATTGAATATATATGATGATGACGCTGTCAAATTCCTTTTGATTATAAAAAACTATCTGACCCTCCCAATGTTACTCCATTTTCAAGCAATGTCGACGGTGATGTGGAAAACTGAAAGGATGGGGTCCATTTTCAAGCAATGGCGACGGTGATCGACAAATAAGGTTAGATGGATGGTCGACCAGTTGAGTGTGGCCACATTTTTTTAAAAAATTTATATGCTTCATGCGACTACAATTTTTGGTGACGGCCGTGGTGGTTTACGTACAACTCCAAGCTCTCTGTGTTACGTGATTGAATAAGATACTAATAATATATTTGCTCCACCTGCTGCTTATGTGGAAACCCCAACTACCTCTGAGGTGATTGTTCTAAACTAAACGCGATTGGCAATCTTATCTGTTACTCTAATGTTAGAATTTGACTAACATATTAAAGAGGGATCGAATGTGTTAGGTAGACTTTCGTAACGCGTCAGAAACACACACAAAAAAAAAGAGTGACCTTCCAGCAATCATATGGTCATTCCAGGGCTGAGAAATGTATTAACCAAAAAGGTTAGAGATCGAATAAAAATGTGAGCACCAGACAATAAGCACAGATGCCAGAACTGAAAAATGAGAACAGTGCCCTTTTTCGATAATTATGAGCATCAGACAATAAACACAAGGGCCCTAAACACTAGTGCCAGAATAGGTATAAAATTATTGGGCTCACCGGTCATCCAAACACGTAATGCGGCCTGCGTAGGAAAAATAAAAGGGTCTGTAATTTACAATGGTTTGGGACAGTTTGCAATATATGAACCTCAGCGCATTCCATACTGACGACATGCTGACGACGCATGCCTTCGACTGTTCAGTAGTATATGTGGATTAGATTGTTCGTGTAGAGTAGAGGCCAGAGGATGAAGGATCCATCTTCAGTGTGACAACTTATCTCTTGAATCTGCTCTGATAGCTCCCCTGATCCCCAAAGCTGATCCCATTTTACAGTGTAAACGTGGGATTTGGCTAGCTGAGATGCTCGACAGTCACGAAATTCCATTCAAATTTACTGCGACGACAGAAACGTCTCCGACTCTCCATGGAGCCCAGCATTGAATTCTTGCATCAAGATCAGTACAGTATGCATGTCACCTTCAATTGATGTCAGAACTCACAATGGCAGCACCCCATTAGCAATGGCAGCAAGACAGCGAAGTGTCAAGGGGTACTCTCCGATATGGCTTTTGGCTTTTCTTCGGCAGGGCCCAAGAGAAGGTTGAGAAGTGTGATTGTGAATGAGATGGAATAGCAGGGAAATACCTGTGCAACAAGGATGTTTGAACCAACCAAAAAAAAAAAAAACGTAAACTGAGCTGAACATTTTTTTTTGAGGGGCTAAACTGAGGTGAACTGATCACTGAATGCGCCATGTGCGAATGCATGCAGACTTGGCAAATGTACCACCGCCTATGGGCTGTGGAAGCCCACCACCATTTGTGTCATCGGCATTATCTCAACGTCCTGTTACCCCGCGGTCCCAATTACTGGTGATTGAGCCCGCCCTGCACTGGAGGAGAGCGAAGGGCCGGGCGCGGCGAGGTAGTGGGCATGCGACGGTGACCAAGACGCCACCAACATGGTATGGTGCCTCAGCGATGACGTCGGCGGCGGGAAGAAGCGGCAGTAGTATTTGACGTCAAGATGCACAAGGCCTCTGCGTCGCGAGGCCATGGGCGGCGGCGGCGGCGGCGGACGAGGTCGCCGAAGCCGTGGCCGCGGAGTCACGTCGCGAGGCCATGGGCTGCGGCGGTGGCGAACGAGGTCGTCGGAGCCGTGGCAGTGGAGTCACGTCGGGAGGCTGGGCGGCGGCGGCGGGGAAGTGGCGGACGAGAACTGAGCAATGAAAAGGACGTTTGACCGCACGAATCCTAAAGCAGGTCCAACGGCGAGCGATAATGTGGGTTGCAACCCATAGTTGTTGCAAGACGTTCCCGCACCTTGCGACCTAAAGTGTCTAAATCTGAACCTTGCCTGCGTGATCCCCTCTGTATCGCCTCATCTTTGATCGCCAGGACATTGTTTCTCTTGCCAACGTGTCCATGCGCAGCTCGTGGTGGTTCCAGTGTCGCTGTCCAACGCAGCATATATGATAGCAAATGCACAATCCAAGTTCTGAGAGACGATCCACAAGCAGAAATAGAAGTGGAGATACACAAAAGCTGAGGCCATATGCAGGACATGAGCAATGCTCCAATGCCGCCGGGCCACCGGCTGTCGCCGCTGGTCATAATCAGCGCCTCTCTCGTCCTTCTCGGCGCTGGCGGATCGCTCCTGATCCGTGTCTACTTCGTCCAAGGTGGGCAGAGCCTGTGGCTTTCCACCATGATCCAGGTGTCCGGCTGGCCGCTCCTCCTCCCGCCCATATGCATCTCCCTGCTACGCCGCCGCCGCAAGGACGGCGGCTACAGTATCGCCGACGACCTCCTCCCGCTTCGTCTCGTTGGCGCCGTAGCCGTGCCGGGTGTTTTCTTCGCGTTGGCGTGCTACGCCTACTCGCTGGGCTCGCAGGCCCTGCCCCTGACCACGTCGTCTCTGCTCCAGGCGACGCAGCTCACCTTCAACGCGCTCTGCGCGTTCGTGCTCACCGGGATCCGATTCACGCCCTTCTCGTCAACGCGGTCGTCCTGCTCACCGTAGGCCCGGCGGTCCTCGGGGTCGGACCGTCGTCGTCCGACGAGAAGGTAGCTGGCGAAGCGTCGAGGGCGGCGTACTGGGCAGGGTTCTTCGAGTGCATGGCCTCGGCCGCGCTGATGGGGCTCGTGCTGCCGCTCTTCGAGGTCGCCATGTCGAGGTACGCGCGCCGGTGGACTGGCCCCGCCGGCGCCTCCGCCGACAGAGCGCCTCCATCGTACGCGACGGTGATGCAGGTACAGGCCGTGATGGGTGCGGCCGGCACGGTACTGTGCCTGGTCGGCATGGCCGTCATGGAGGAGTTTCAGGCGGTGCCAAGGGAGGCCGCCGCGTTCGGGCTCGGCGAGACCAACTACTATTCGCTACTCATCTCTGGAGCCATTTCCTGGCAGTTCTTCAACCTGGGGATCATGGGGCTGATCGTCTGCTCCTCGTCGCTGCTTGCCGGCATCATGATCGCGATTGTCCTGCCGCTCTCGGAGGTCCTCGCCGTCATCTTCCTCCACGAGAAGTTTGACGGCGTGAAGGGCGTCGCCCTGGTGCTCTGCCTCTGGGGCTTCGTCTCCTACCTCTACGGTGAGAGCGCACAGGAGAAGGTGACCGAGAAAAATGAGGACACTGAGTCGATCTGTTGCCCCTTGCTTGATCATCACTTGTAATAGCTTTTAAATTTTTGAATACAAGTACTCCTATTTTGCAGGAGAATACGTCCACCCTGTCCAAACAATCACATTTCAAAACGCAGACTCTGCTGTGAGGAGTCAGGTGCTACAGTGAATCGAAATCACATGATCTGCCGGCTAAAGTGAATATGATAGTAATGGATCTGATTTTTAACAGACATAGTAAAAAATGTTTGCTATGTTGGGTCAAGCAAACAGACCCCAGCTTAAAGATGATAAAAAGCTTAGCCTTACAATATGCTCACTTAAGGTTTGCCCTGATGTTGGGTCACCAAGCTTGAGTCTAAATGTAGATGGTTTTGAGACTTAGATCGAGCCTGGATATGGATCGTACACTCTAACAAAATAGCTCGAACTTTGGCTCATTTAAAATATCACAAGTTGATGGCACATCAAAAATAAATGTGGAACAAGATTGATTGCGAGTTTGCGACGTGGCTCCACAAAGTCACAATCAGTGCTTTAATAATATCCCGGTCACCGGGGAATGATGGGTGCAAATGCTGGAGCCATGTTAAATGAGAGGCAAACATCCATCGACATGGAATTGCAATGATGCAAATACTACGGCACGCAAGTAGCTAATTTTTGTGACAGTGACGTCACAAAGGGACGCCATAGAGCCTTGAACCTGACCCAACGAAAGTCAAAAAACAATATTTTTCTTAACAGGAGGGCAAAATCATTGTTGCAAGGTTTATTAAACGCAGAAAGTAAAAAATAGTGTCAGTCTAGTTTTCTAAATTCCCTCTACAACTAAATACAAAGACCAACTCAAACGAAGCAAAGCATCAATCAAAACCAACAACGTTACTCACACTCACCACAACTACTTCGTGGTCTATAGGACCGAATTTTGATCATATGCGGCCTGAGCCACATGTGTAGAGGTCGACGTCAGCAACCTAGGACCTGAACTCTGACGATCCAACAACGAGATGATCATTTGCCCTCCTCCCTCTGACTCTCTCTCTCTCTCTCTCTCTCTCTCTCTCTGCGCATAGGAATGAAGACACCGAAAATGTGGGATTTGAATGGGCCGAATGAGAAACCAACTACCAGACGGCTTGAATTAAAAAATAAAACCCATGCTAACGTCTAGCCCAGGAGACGATGCAGCCCACAACGAATAACCGCAAAGCATTTTTTTTTTTTTTTTTGCGACGAGCCGCAAAGCATATTGATTTCGCTCTCAAGTGCTATTATAGCCAAATCATGTATTTCTCGTGTCATTGTAGAATGCAAATATGACTTCAACACCTTCAATTTAGAAATGCTTTGTTCCGCTGATGCAACAGTCGCGCGAATGGTTCCAAATTAGTCTTTCTTTGCCTCAGGTTTTAGTAGCCATATCAGCAAGTGTTAAATTAAGGTAATGGCAACGACGAGCTTCAGCCCTTTCGACAATATTTACATACTCCTGTATCCACCAGAAGTTTCTTCTCTGTATAATATTTACATTACATCCAAAAGTTTCGGGTCATCAGTATGACGAGGCAAAAACAATTTGTACAATATGTTACAGAAGTAGGTAGATTTAGAAACTACCACCACCAGCAAAAGTAAAGCATAACCCATACAGCTGTATCCACCAAACCTCAAACTTTTTTATATATATAAACACACAGAGAAATAACACCTGGTCATCAACTATCGACATGTTGTAGCATAATGGCAGAATTGGCTCAGCAACGACCATGTTTGATACTCATCCATTTCAATCCATATACATTGGGGAGCCCACATAAGTTTTACCAATATTACTTGATTTATTTCCCCCCTTTCTTTTCTTGAAGACAAGAGACTTGGTATTTCATCTTCGGGAGAATTTCGATACAAGGTACACTAGAAAGAAGCAGCCAAGGGCAAACAGGACAACATGGACAAGATGATTCGAACCATTCTGAATGATGCTTTGGTTCATTCTCCTCATGTTGTTCTTGACCCCAGCCTGGGCCTTCGTCAGAGTCATTTGCTGCAGCACACACACACAAAAAAAAGTTCTACATCAGATATTATCAAGGCGTATTCCACGTTTCCAGCACAAGAAATAAAAGAATATGACAGATACGTAATTTGATTCTATAGAAAAAGGACAGGAAAAAGAACAACAGAAAGTTACAATTAAGAATTAATAAGAATGATGATGCACCGTGTTAAGCCAGAAAGAATAAGTGGTAACATTCTGATTTGCAATACTAAATAGTCTTTATTATGGTCCATTCCAGAGTATCAACTCACTTGAAATAAACTAATGCCTACAGAAATGAACAATAAACTAGATCCAGAGCAAATCATCATATTTTAAGTATTTACATCTGAAAAATGATAATAAACAGGAACTTAGGCTTCTGATTCAAAATATAGGACACTAAAACACATGTTTCCTTGGTCTCCTTTTGTTTTTGGACATAATATGGCTGCATAAGGATAAGATAGTCAACAATAAAAATAAGCTCAAATCAGACTGCTGGCTTTTAGATGGTCATACATGGTGCAAATAATCATCAACCTTGACCGCTCAATTTACTAGAGAGAGGAGATTGATGACATGCACTTGGGAAAATGTAACAGCAAGAAAATATGGGTGTTTGCCATTGGGTTTTCTTCAGGATTTGGCCCAAACATAGGAGAATTAGTAACTTACCAACTGAGATATGAAATCATTTTGATACCTGGCCTCTGTTTGGATCTCTTGAGCAACCTGTATGATAAAATCAATACCCTTTCTTAGAAGAAACCAAATCAATGTCAAGCTAAGGTCCAGACTCCAGAGAGAGAAAAAAAAAAAAAGACAAATTAAGTATATCATGCATGGCTCAAATATTCATATGTATTGTTCCAAATGCGCACAACTGCTCCTTGCTTTCACATCGGTTAAAGTTTAAGAACAAAAAATCAGACTTTCAACTAGAGCTTACTCAAAAAAAAAAAAACTACTAAACACATACTCCTCTCAGCTTGCGGACTTGTCCACGCAGTCCGAGGATATGGTCATCCAAATCCGCATTGATTGGGTCAATCTGGAGCGAAATCTCGCTAGAGCTTGATGATGCAGCAGGCCTGATAGTTAGCCCTTCCCTGCAGAATCAACTATTCAGATAAATGTAGACAACAGGAACAAAAATATATAGAACATAAATAGTGGGGAGAAATCTTGGACCCACTGGCTCACAGAAACTCCAATATTATTGAGACCTTAGGATGAGCATAAATCAGAACAGAGCCATCACTGATAACAACTTCGAAATTGACACAGTGGATAATAAAATTAACTGAGGGAAAATATAATGAGGGGAAACACTGCAAATATCCAATCATCATCATATACATAACAGTTTCTTATTTGGAGGATTTGGTTTAGCAAGTTTAGAGATGTTAGGATGGAGAGCAATTCTGTTGATAAAGATGCTTGACAACCAAGAGAACTACAAGAGGAATTGACACGAGTTTCAACATCACCTTGTGAGACTGGTGCCGTTTTTTGGGTCCTAAATCCCAATAATAAAACTCAAAGAGAAAAGTGGCCAAAACAGCAATAATTGAAGCTTTAGTACAAATGTACAATATCTTTTTAGAGTTCAAATGTACAATATCTGCCTTCGAGTAACCCTAAAATCAATTCCTTCACCGCTGCAGATACTTGAGCTGCAACATTAACAACTGTAATGTGATGCGTTTTAGATGGCCACCAAGAAGAGCATCGATTAAACCTAGCCCAACCTAACAGCAGGAATCGTGCATACAAAGCCCATGATAAGATCAGGCAGGCCACACCATCCCAAGCACCGCGAGAAACCAAATTGGAAATACTAGGTCACTAGGAGTCTAGGATATGGGGGTTCACTACGGCGCGAACTAATCAAACGTTAGGACGGAAACAAAGACCAAATACTGAGGAGGGGGTGGGGGTGGCGAACCTTGAGCCATAGGAGCTGTTCGCCATGGCGGAACCAGCAGAGGCGAACCCCGAGGACTGGAGCCCAGAGAGTTCGAGATCGGCGGGACGAAGAAACCCAAATTTGCTCGCTCCGCCGCCAGCGCCAAGCAATCCCGCCGGGAGCGTGGCTTCAGGGAAGAGGAAACCGGCCTCTGGTGATGGGGCCGTTATAATTGGGAACTGCAGGATTACGTGGGAGATCGGACGGCGGAGGAGTCGCCGGTGACGATGGCAAACTAAAAACGCGTCGATGTGGCCGATGCCCGATACTTGTTCTTCGGTTTGAAGCTTTAAGCAGTCGCGTACTATCGCATCGCGAAGCTTCCTACCGTCCTGCGCAACCTGTCGTTTCAAGTGCAGATATCGAGCGAGCTCGGCTGGGCTTGGATTTGTTTGGTTCATTTGTAGTACTTCAAATGACATATTAACCATCTTGATTAGCATATTAACCATCTTGATTCGTTAGTGAGATACTAGCTCGTTAGCATAAAAAATATAGAGTAAATTCCGTGCATCATACAACAAATTGTTAGATGGGTGCAGATTAGTCCCAATAACTTTTAATATGCTTTCAATTTAGTACAATAATAATATGTGGGTGTGGATTGGTGCAACAAGTTATAAAATGGTCAATCTTTTTTTTTTTTTTGAGCATGGTATAAAATGGTCAATCTAATACAATAACTTGATAGCTTAAGCATACAATAATTAGTCCACAATGAAATTTTCACCACAATTGGACCACAGAAACAACATCTATGAATTAATCCAATTAATTATAAAAAAATCATAGATCTAAAGCTATATTAATTTTTTTATATTATATATTCTCTCTCTTGCGATCTACTTATCTAGAGTCCAACAAAATTGGATTTTTCATTATATGTTTTTTTTATAATTTAATATGATTTTTAAAAAATTTAGCTAAAATAAAGAAAAAGAAAAAAAAAGACAAAACTGGCTTCAAAACCCCTCATAACCAGGCCGAGACGTAATCTAGCACGGTTTTAAAAAAGTTAAGAGATGTGTTTTGATTAATTTTAGAGTTCGGGAATGAAAATCGACTTTCGTGAAAGTTCAGAGACTTTAAATGGACTTTTTTTTTTTTTTGCGGTTGAGCCTGCTAAAGTAGAGTATTGGGGTTTAAATAAGTTGTGCTTGTTACTTTGGGCCTCGCTACGAGCACACGAGCATGGTCTCTTTATTCTTTACTAGTTGGATGGCGCGCCAGCCCAATTGAAAGCCAATCCTGGATTATGTATATTGATGGTAGAATGCCCATAGATATACACAATACATATATATGCAGTAAATAAGTATACGGACATGGTACAGGTAGCAAACGGTGCACATAGATATTCATATAGTGTGTAGTGACGGAATAAACAATGGTCGAGTGCATACGTAGAGGATACATGACGAGAAATTAAAATAACTACACATAGCCGGGTAAAGTGGCAACGAATACAATAGTCGGAGATGGATTAGTGCTTCATGGGTTACGTGAAGCCTCTGATCTTGCTGTTCAGTTTGGGATCTCGCTTGATGCCACAGACCTGCATAGAAATGTAACAGAAGCCATCAATCTTCAAATGACAGGAAAAAAAGAATGAAAACTGGACAGCCTCTGATAGGGTGAAAATGGGACACATTAGAACCCTGAACTTTTTCACTCAAAGCAGTCAATGTACAATGACAACTGGAGCAATCTTTTTGCAGGCAGGGAATCGAAGCATGTTATAGAAGGATTACAGCAAAGGTGAGCGTTGTATCATGGCAAGTCAGTCCCAATATTAAAATTACAATTGTCGACTAAATGGAGCGACAATTTGCCAAAGGTTCAAAGGCTGGTCAGGTACAATATAAGTTTATGTCATTGTACGAACAAATGGCTTTCACAATTCTTAAAAAAAACAAATGGCTTTCACACACCAGAGGTATCATCCTGCACATCTAGGATATTAATCAAGCTTTCCTATACTTTTTTTTTGTCGGTTAATCACCTTTTAAATTTTTGAGTCCCTGGACCCCCATAGGCCTGATTGACTAACCAAAATGGAGGGATGAAAATAGATACACTACAGGTTTGCAAATTGAATCTCTAAGGTCGTATGGCCCCAAGCAAATGTCAACCCAACATTTTTTACTTTAACTGCTTCACTTGTTCTACATTCATGAATTATAGGCATGGAAGCACTAGGTCTTGTTTCACAATCCATGTTTATGTCACCAATCTTTGCCTGATTATAGCTAGCAGCAGCAGATCGTTTCCGGCATACACTTGCATGGCATTCCTATTGGAAGATAGGCACTTCATATTTGAAAATTGTTTCACATGCGGAGGAGATGCTGGATGAAGTTGACTTTCCCTCATAGTAAAATATGGGCTGTCACAAATCTTTGCCTGATCATGTCTTGCAGCAGCAGATCGTTTCAGGTTTTGCACTTGCATGTTATTCCTACCAGGGGATATCAACTTAATTTTGGATGGCTGCTTCATGCTTGAAGGAGAGGCAGGATGAACCTGCCTTTGCTGCATAGCAGAATATGACCTATCCTCAGGTTTTGTTTGACTATGACTTGCATTGGCACATCCTTTTAGGGCCTGCACTTTTGTATCACTCTTGCTTGGGGAGATGACGCCTTGCTTGGCTGTGACAGAACAAATCTTTTTTTTGACCAAACAAATCTTGGTCTAGCAAATGGTGGCCTCCCTCTACTCAATGATACCACATCTTCAGGAGGCATGTAGAACAGTGAAAAATATATTACCTTGAGTAGCTTTTGGGACTCCGTTAATATCCTCCTGGCATTTGTGACAATACCATTCACGTGGTGGAGTCTCCCATGCCACCACCTTCATACAATAACTTCAAATAGAAAACAGAAACACTTTCAAAAGAGCTAAACAAAACCTTCATTTAAAACATAATGGATTTATTGGGGAAAAAAAAGCAAATTAAATGGAAATAACATACTGGAGAACAGCTAAGGAAGTTTCAGTCCTAATTAAAATACATTATTTACATCGGCTATCTATCAAAGAAGACATACTGGTTTCCAATCATTACTGGGCGACATTCAGATATCATCTACTTCACTTGCTGGTTTCTGCTCTCAAGATATCCTTACATACAAACATTATTTGCAACCTCATTGGACTATTTAAATAATTAAATGAAAGCAGGCCGCTACTTTGATTCTTCTTTATTCCTAAATCAGTCTGGACCCTGACTTTGAGACTTTACCTATTTGGCTGCTTGGGATGGACAGATGCTGCTCGCTGCTGAGCGTAACTAAGACCAGCTATTGCAAGATCAACTATCGAGCTGGTGATGAAGAATCTGGAAGAGAACAACGATTTCAGAGACTGTAACAGCAGACTCATTCAGAAAATATCAAGAAGGTCAAAAATTTCAGTGAAGTAAAAATAAATACAACAATAACAGTACATGAGGTCACAATGCAATCTGTTTTTGGACGTTTTTGTCTGTGCAAAGATTAGCATAGCTCCAAGGAAGAAGCAGGAGTTAAGCATGTAGGCATCATATTCTAAAGTGTACAATTTTCTAGTCAGTCAAGGCAGAAGGTGCTGATGCATATTGACCATTTGGTTAATTGGGATTTCTGACTACATTCTCTTGCAACAAAGAGTGAAGTCTGAACTTCGATGTGCAAGCAAACTTCGGCGCAAAACATCATTTACTAACAACTAAGTACTTAACAGATCAAGTAGTTTCCAAGAACCTGTGACCACAAAAAGACTGGCCTTGGCAAAGTGCCCAAGAGGGAATGGAAGATGGGGCGCTAAACCAAACAAAAGTAGATCTGTCACTACCCTTTTATACTGCAAATCCCTAAGCAGCGAAATAGGACCATGATCTGTCATAACTTTGCACAGTCATGTCAAATTTAGAACACGATTTTATTAGAAGTTATTGCTTGTATTGTTTAGTATGAATGTAGAAAAACTATTGCATTGCCGGTACCTGTTTTGGGCATATAAAATGAAAGTGCAAATAAATTTATTGAGGGTTGTCTATCATCACACTGACAAATATTTCCAGAATCTTTACCTCCAGCCTTACTCAATCCTGATTCATCAATTACTGATAAATTTGGGTAGCAGAATCTGTTGAGATCTACAGCTATTTCCTACATGTTTTTAATTTACACAGGGGAATTAGTGCATGCGACAACCATTTTGATGAGTATATGTGAGTGTTTTAACATAGATGAAACCCGTGGAGTGTAGGGTGTAAGTAGATAAAGGAGACTGGTTAAGATGAATATTTTTTTAGTCTACTGCCAAGGGCAAAAAGAGTTAGAACTACTCTTAAGTTAGGATGTAGATGCACAAAAATCACATGCAACTCACCTGGATTGCTGTAGGGTGACAAAGGCAGATTATCAGAAATAGGAGATTATCAGATTATCACCTGGATAGCGGAATAGAAATAGGAGAAAGGTATATGTATTGACTGACAAAGGCAGATTATCAGAGGTAAAGCTCAAACTGGTGCATACCTGATGTAATGGAATCAATTAAAGAGCATCTCTCATGAACCTGCAGCAAAATCAAGAAACGTGAGGCCAAGTGGATATATATAGAGAGGGGAAATTTTAGTATATATCAGTATGCAATATGTTGAGCTGGGTCAAGGGCAGCAAAATATGTTTCTTTCAATAGAGTATTTATATAAAGGCGCGAGGATAGTAAAGAGTGAGTTTACAGTGCCCACAAATCAAAGTTATTTAAAGGTATAATTTAAGCAGTTATATAGGTAGAACAAAGTGAAACAAAAAGAAGTGAGATCACTACCATGGATTTTTACTATGCTTTATTCAACAACACTCATCTGATGTGGTAATGGCATGTCCAATGTTTCTTTGAAGTTGATCGTCATCGAAGTGGTTGCTGCCATGCATACAAATGGTTAGTCAAAGCAGCGCATAAGATATTTGTGTACAAAATGCTAACAAAAAAACAAAGATGAATGTATATTACAGATGAGGCTGGATCAGGTCAGTGACAAAATTAGAAGTAAAATTGCAACCATATGATTATTCCATATTGTTTATTTACACGAAAACTCAAATACTCAGTGGTCTAGAAACAACTTTGTTAATATAAAAGACTACTGTATTGTTCCCATTATTCCAATCCTATTCATATATGCATCCACTGACAAAACAACGCTCCAAATTTCATTCCCTAAATACCAATTCATTTTGGAATCCAAACTTGCAAGCATATTTATCTGGATTTAGGCAAACACAAATTAACCTATCTAAATTTGTAATAGAACATTACAGACGGTTCATGGAGCAAAGTATGACCATAAAAAAAGACATGTAATAGAACATTACAGCCATCTATTCTCCCAACCCCAGTAATCAACAGATTTCAAAACCATGAATCACCCATAGTTGCAGATACCATTGCTGAAATTGAACATGAAAATAAACTGGGAAAAACGATGGAGCAGCATAAGTACACCAAAAACCATGAATCACCCACAGTGTCGTCTTCCCATGTTTCCCACGTTCTGGCCAGCCCACGCGCGGTGATGTCAGGGGAGAGGAGGAGGAGGAGGAGGAACGAGCAGGAGGAGGGGCGCCGGCGGCAGCGCGAGGGGCACCTAGGGTTCCCTGTAGCACAGTAGGAGCCGCGGGACAGCGGTGCGAGGCCGCGCCGGTGGAGGGAGAGGGGAGAAGGAGAGGGAGATGGAGAGGGAGAGGGAGGAAGGAGGCGGCGAGGGAGGGGGCGGTCGGCCGGCGGGCGGCGTGGCCACGGCCGTTGCCGCGCACGGGAGAGACGGAGGGAGCGCGCGTGAGAAGAGGAGAGGAAGAGAGAGGCCGCCTGTTTTTTTTTTTTTTTTTTTTTTTTTTTTTTTTTGCTTAAAGGTGACCACGTATATATTTGGTGAGGGAGGTGGGGTTTTTTTTTTTGCAAAAGTGGAAAGCGGGCGGGTAAACGTAAAAAAAGAACCCTAAACTCGAAATTTTGTCGTCTTCGGTCGGCGGATTATCATAATTGGAGGGGTAAAACTAAAAACTCCAAACTGATTTACTATTTACGGAGGGCCTGACGGACTGAGCTGTGATTTAGAAATAATAGAAGGACCTACATGAATAAAAGCATCAGCCAATCAGGAGATTTGGGGGCGACGTGGAGGGGCTCTCCGAGGCTGGATACTTTGGAGATTAAAGGTCGGGGAATTAGTATAAAACTAGTGAGGTGGCGTGCATTTGCGCGCCGATAATCTAGGTGAGGAATCAGGCAATGCGAGGTCACCATTGATCTAGAAAAGAATATAGGAGATAAAAAAAGTAGAGTTACATTGTGTTGAATATTTTAGCTCGGGGTGCAGTACGATGATGCTGCATAGGCAATAGCAATTAAGATGACCAGAGATGTGCTTACAGATATTGTACAATACATTAACAGCGACGCTGGTAGACTTAATATATATTGCTACCTATAGAAGTTCTATTGCTACATCGGCATAAGTTGTTGCCGATCCGGGGGCTGGAAGACTGGAGAAGGAATGCAGTAGGGGGTTGTTTCGACAAGACAAAGTCATGTTAAGCTATCCGCGATTTTGATGACCCTGTCCGTTCCTAAATGAAAGAAATGAGTTTTCTTGCCCCTTCACTCACCTTTGAAGGTAAACTGCACATAGGAATCTCTTGTCACATAATAACTTTTCATCTCTAATTAATCACTACAGCTCTGCAACAGATGAAATGACACGGAAGCAAACCTAGGTCACCCCCATCAGCCATGAAACAAGAAAAGAATTGCAGTTCACTACAGATATATAAGCACTGACCATTTGATGGCAATAAAAGAAGGGGTGAGGGAAAGATTGCATTTTTTTTTTTTGAAAGATCCGGTTTCCGGCTTTGGTTATATTAAGAAGAATAGAGTTTACAACAACACCGCCCACATATAGCGGATCGCTACAGGGGCAAAACATCCACGCCAAACAAAGGAGTGAACGACAACCCAAATAAGAAGCTAAGTCCGGAGAAACCAAGCCTAGTCTAACTCCACAACAACGCCTTCAAAGAAGGTTACGACGCTCAAAAACGCCGCCGCCGCTAGTCCAACGGACCAGGGTTTTCACCCGTGGAGGAAAACTAGAACGCGACGCCCCAACAGGGAACGGGCGCCCGCAGCGCCGCCGCCGCTAGGCTTTTCGCCCAAGGGACCCCGCCCGGACATCGGCTCGATCCCGGACTTACGGTCGCCACTGGTCGCCGCCGCTAGTCGCCTGCTGAAACCTCGACAGAGGGCATCGACGCCGGCGGGCCGCACATCACACCGCAAGCTGCGCGACACCCCATCGCCAAAGCGACATCTTAGAAAAACCGACCATCACACCGCTGCTCGCGTGGTCCACCTGCCGACGCCAGCGCCATCTTCATCTTCGGCCGCGGCCTCCGCAGGCTGCTCAACCACGGGAGCATCGAACCGCTGGCGGTCGCTCTGCCGGGAGCCCCCGCGAACCACCTCGCCCCCACCGACGCCTCGGTCTCCATTGCCGCTCGACCGCTGGAGCAAGGACGCCACCGGGAACCACTGACCACCGGGCAGCGGGCGGGATACCCCCCGACCCCCCTGACGCCGATATCGGGAGGAGTTCGCCGCTTAAGGCCGTCGCTGGAGGGGCGGCAGAGGAGGACCCCCCCAACGCCCGCACCGCCTAGTCACCGGCTCATGCGAACCCCGCCAACCAGCGCCAGATTCGGGCGTCGCCCCGGGCCACGCCGCCGCCGAGAAGATGACCGAGGATGTAGAGGAGCCCCTCCATCCCCGCTCGCCGCCAGACGCCGCTCCAGCCGCAGCGGACCCCGTGTCCCCGCCAAGAGGGCGTAAGACCCCGAGCCCCCCGCTGGTGAGTCCCCGCCGCCTCCAACGTGCCCAACATCACCGGGCGCCGCCGATCCGCCGCTTGGCCACCGGATCCGCCTGCACCGCCCCGAGAAGTAGATCGGGCCACGGAGGGGGAAACGGGCGGCGCTTTGGATGTCGACGGCGACCGCCGCCCCCGCCCGCCACCATGCACGCGCCGCGCTGCACCGGCGCTGGCCGCCGCCGCGTGGCCGCGGCCCGCGACCTCGCTGACTGAGCCCCACGCTGCTTCGGCGAGGCGGCGCCCGCACCGTCCGGCCGAGCACCGCCACACCACCGGAGAGAGCAAATCGCCCGCCGCCGCCATCCCGCCGGCCGCACGGCCGCGCCGGCAGCCGGCCCGGCGGCGCGGGCGGAGAGTGGAGGGGAGGGGGAGCTCGCGGCGGCGGCTAGGGTTTCCGCCGGGTCGGTCAGCGTGGGAGCGACGCGAAATGGCTACGGAGCCTCGCCGTGAAGATTTTAGTGTAAAGATTGCATTTTTTCAATGCAGACATGTCTGTAATTGGTCTTGGCTGTGCAAGTGTTGGATTTGGACATGCAGAAAGGTGGACACGAAGAAGCTGCAGCAGAATGGTGGCTGGTATCTGCAGACAGAGATCAAAGGGGTGAGGGGAAAAGGAGAGCAAAAGTAGTATTTGAAAAAAAAAAAATAAGTACCGAATAATTCAAGCAGCAAAGGAATGAAAGAACTCACCATTGCTGTCGAGTATTCACTCATTCTGAAATCTCTGGTGACGTAGAATGCGATGAGACTGCAAAGGGGATAATGAGCAGATGTAAGGGATCGAATGCCAGTGACGATAGTATTTTTTTTTAATCTACCAGCGATGACAGTATGGCAGAGATAATTTTAGGGTCTTGTTTGTACCCATAGATCAGGAAGGAAAAAAGGATCCCTTTTTTTTTTAGGAAAACTTCTCATGGCACAACATTCTGTTCTAAACATGGTTCTTTTGAAAAATGTAAACCGATAATTCAGTGTGCCTGTGAAATAGAGAAAATGCTCGAAACCTCCAATATATTGATACTTACAACATAAGCGGCACTTCATATCTTGTGTTCCCAACTACATATAGCCTCGATGATCTTCTATGGTAATTTCAACTAAATGTTGCGGCATCACAGATGGAGAACAAACAATAACCAATGTTATTTAAGTAATAAAACTATAAAAGTATATGTTTTAAATAAAGGCTGTTGTGGTCTTGTAAAAACAGTTACATGTTTCTGGCAGATTAAAGAGGTAAGCTAAACTAATCTGACGGCCATTTATATGTTTAAAAGGACCTTGACAGTTCATTATGGTTGTTTTATCATACAATCATCACAAATTATATCAAGTAGAAGCTGTCACAAAGTAATGAAAGTATTAAACAAGCAAAACATTGCCAGATAAGCTTACAATTCATTCCACTAATAAGAAAAGGTGCACTGTATGCTCACTTCGGTAAGGTGTAAGCATATATCAGATTCAACAGATTGCAGATCTTACTGTGTATTAAGTTAAAAGGTGGGGTGACTGTTTGCTAACCATCTACCTTAAGAATATAGACTCATAGAGTGACGATAGATGATCACTTACTTGAAGACCCTTCAGCTGCATCCCCTGCAACAGTTCTATAAAAACACCTGAGCATACAAGATATGGAAGATCATGAGTTATTTCTTCCCCTGCCATTTGCCAGAAAAAAGGCCAACTGGTTACAACGTGAGAAAATAAATTAACAGTGTGGGCTACTTCACATATGTATAATTTAGTGAGAAGGAGCGGGGTAGGATCTAGAATTTTGTTTTCCTCCCACTCCATTGCAAATGCCAAAGACAGAAGTTTCTTTTGACATCTCAGAATTAAAAGGCAGAAATACATGGAATTCTAAATTGAGAATGAGTATGTGTTACTTCGAGGCAACAAATGAAAATGGAGGAATTCTTATAATTCGAATTTGAGAATTAGCACTGTGTTACTTCAAGGCAGCGTCCTAAAAGCATGGTTGCTATTCATTAGGTGGAAAAGGTGTATGCAGGCAGGCATATACATCTCAGTTTTGCAACCTTACTAAGGCAGGTTGCAACTCGTGTGTACTGTTATGGAAAACAATTGGTTAAAAAAGATCAATCACTCAATGTACGTGCTACTCAAACATGGATAAAAATTTTCAGTTATGTCAATGCTAATAGCTGCAGAGGTTGTTAAACATCACTCACTCGGTGGACTATATGGCAAAAAAACTAATAACACAAAAAATAGGTGAGTTTTAACTGAAACATGAACTACCTACGAACCAACTATATTCAGGTTTGAGAAGCTCAAAATCACCCTCAATAAAAAAAAAAGGAATGCATGCAACCATTCACACACCGAACAAGCTAAACATGTGCTATACATATATATAAGCCAGAGAATGATAACCAAATTTGTTTACTGATAAAATATTTTTAAGAAAATAAGGGACACAGAAAGAAGCTTACATGGTATGTACCTGTAGGACAACATGATTTTTTAAAGGCTATAAGTAAGGCTTATCTAATATTTTATTAGTTAGCGAACTGTAAAGGAATCAGAGACTGTGTTTTGAGGTAGAATGGCACTACACCATCAGTTATCGGGCAGCTGTTGACTACAACCAATCAAGAGGATGGGGAAGAATCAAGAAAGAGGAAGAAGTGACACCTGAATTTGTATTTGACAGAGAAAGGCTTAAAAGACAAAGTCTAGAGGAAAGTGAAGCTCTGGTGTCAGCATTCACAAACTATCAATAAATCATTTGCTGACAATTCTTTTGCACTGACTGTAAAGAATTGAAGACAGGAAGGATAACATCTACTCTCATAGGACAAACCAGAGCTACCAAAAGGCAAACACAGCACCCATATTATCTGCTCTCAAGACTTGCAAGTAACAGATCAGACCAAAGCTTGTAGAAACAACTGCTACCGGAGATGCTGAAAGGAAATGATAACATTTTATTGCATCCTAATTTTTTTCCACTGGAAGAACCACTGAACACTAAGCACACAATTTGATAACCACAATATGAACTACTACTGGTTTGACTAAGCCTTCTAGCTCTATGCATTTCATTTCTTGCCGCTAGAAGCATCAAGTTTAACCTATACAAGGAAATCTCAATTCCAATCCGTCTGTGTAATGTAACGACTAAGAATAACATGCCTACATGCCTAAGTGATCTGTTTATGAAAGTGAAGAAAAGAAGACTGCAAGTACCTGCAAACTAAATGTGTCTGCTACTCATCCAAGTAGGGGGTCTGTGCACTGAAAGCCACCAAACTGATCTGATGCGGACTCGTGCCAGTCTAAATCTCACACACCCATACTGGCATGGACATAGCAACCTTAGAGTATGAACCAATCAGATTGGAGGTCAAATCAGAAAAAATCAAAATTGAAATTAGAGAAGGTCTGAGTACCTTCGATTCCAATATCTCGATTTCATATATGACTGAAGAATTTACAGGTACTACTCCCACTGATTTACCATCAGAGCTGCAGAATACAAAAACATGAATCAATAGGCAATACAAATCAAAGAAAAATACTCTAGAGGGATTTGAGCAATACAAATGAAAGAAATACTCTTAATGTCAACTGATATGGACCATTACTTTTGTAACCCTCAAGCAACAAAAGAATGTATATGGTACCTTTCAAATAATATTCATGGAGGTAAACTAATGACCCTGACCTAGCTGCAGATAAGGCACAGTTAAATTGTTGGGAGCATAAAAGGGCTTCATAACTGTGAGAAGCATGTGTATTCCTTTCCTGCAATCAAAGTTAGAATATTGTGAGAGGCATGTAAACTCCATTCATAGAACCTAGACATGAAAAAAAAATAGTTTCTTGCATTCGTCCTTGAGCGAAGTGCAGAAACAAAAGGAAACATGTTGCCTTCTCTGCCTAAGAAATTTCAGTTAGGTAAACATCAATGCTAACCTTTTTTTGAGCTTCCTCAATTGATTGCAACTATGAATGGATAACCTTTACTCCCAGAGTTTTGAGTGCAGACCAATTTGTACAGAGGAACCTGGCTTCATTCAGGTTTCCACCCTGCAGAACAAAAAGGAAATTGAGAAGTGCAGTTAGCAAGGAAGTAGAGGAACTGAGATAGTAATGTATGAACATGGGGACAAGAAAACAAAATCTTGATCCGATGATAAAATAAGGCAAAGGTCAGACCCCAGGCACTTGTCTTACATTATGAAAACAAAGCACCATGTTGTTCTGTAAAGACAATAAGACAACTTTGGGACATCATCACTATTTAGCTCCTGCCTCAGCAAGCAAAATTATATATATACAAATTGCTAGCTGTAACGAATATAGCATATAGCCTGTAGGTAAGCAAAGCAAAGCGAATATTTGGAATCCATCAAACTAAAACCAGAATGAAGGTATATCTAAAATCTCTAAATTAAAAAAGGAGTGGAATTTTTTACATTACTCATAATAAGCTTGGCCTTCTTGAAGCTAGGTATAGGAAAAGTTGTTGAGTGGAAAGAGAAATTCCATGTCACACTGAAAAGGCAAAAGGAAAATGATAAAAGGCAGAGCCTTTACTTTGGTCCGAAAAAATTCCTATGTGTAGCAGTATAAATTACAAAAATAGAATTGCCCTATAAAGACCAATCTAATTATGAGCCAATACTAAAAAGATCTCGTGGACACCTGTATGAAAGTAGCGTTCCCCATAAAAACTAATCTAATCATGTGATGAAGTTTCTTATTAACATAACCACTTGTATGGGTTGGCAAAAAAAAAAAAAAAAAAAAAAACCGTCGGTGCTGATTTTATACACGTTTCTTATTGACTAATGTTGCAGGAGCCAATACGCTTCCCATTGTAATCAATCTATGAAGGACATTTATTGGACAGTACTAAAATGCCAGGTGAATTTTTTAATAGAGAGAATAGCAAAAGATTTTCCATGCACAGCACCGAACATGAAACCTAAAGGAAACTGCATAAACATGAAACTCTGTCATTGCTATTCTTGCAGTCCTCAAAGCTACCTGCAATTGTTGCACCATTCGAGCACACTGGAGTCATCTGTTTGCCAGACATGCTCTTGCAATTAGATCAAAGGTTCGGAGGTCCCTGTAATCATGAAAAATGCACATTAAAAGAGATAATTATCAAGTTTCAGAAGAAAGTATCTTGTGGAACAGAAACGGCAGTTCTCCACTCAACATGTAAGGAAAGCACAATGGCATATCATGGACATATGCTTCAGATATCAAGCAGTGGCATGTGTTCAGAGACAAAAAAATAGAGAAAAAGCATTACTATGACAGGGAAATATAAATTAAATCTAATCAAAAGGAGTGGGGACGAAAAAAAATGTGCTGGAAATGGTCAAAATATTTTGTAGTTCACAAAATGCGGTCCTACATGGAATATTGCTTAAATTCAACAAAAACTATCTTGAGGACTTCAACGTTACAGCTAGTGTCACGGTGATTTACTTGTAAAGAGATATCATGCATCCCTGGAAAGTATCTAGTAGCATGGGGTAGGAATCTCAGAAAATTCAATAGAGCTACTATAATGATTAATGAGGCCATATCTCTTTTGGCACCTGGCTGGCATCTAGCACATAGGCTTTGTTTCTAGCAGGAGGAAAGCAGTTTCGTATTCAGATTTTTTTACATCATAGGAGTAGGTATTAATTTGTTTGGTTTAGCCACCTATCCATTTATTTGTTTGTACGTGTTACCCAGCATAACAATAAAAGGACATGACCGACACGAAGCTATGAAGGAACGAACACAACATAGGTGTATAAAGCAGCCTGTTCATCAATTATCTAGAATGGAAGCTGTACATGTACATGTTACTGAACATGAAACATGACAGCGACACTATGAACACTCATGCATAGGGACCTCAAAAGAGCCAAACTCATGGTTTATTTAGCAGCGAGACAATAGGATAACGGAAAAACATACCACTTCGGTGGCAAGCATCCCAGCAGGTTCTCCAATCTTGTATCCACTTTGGCCCGTGAAAATCTTAACCTGCAGGAACCAATAAACTAACAAATGATTCGATGTTGCGGAACTAATGACGACGAAAATAGCAGATGTATAAATCAATAATCTGGATCAGTGAATCTGTGCTCTAATTACTGCAAGCAAATAGGTGACGATAATGATAGAAAGTTTAGTGATTCAAGGCATGGTATGCATTACATGGAATAGATCAAAATGTATAGTCCTAGAGGCTGCAGAAGCCTGTTATGGCTGTAAAGTAAGGAAGTACATTAATCCAGGCAGTCTCCAGCTAATAATGGGAGCTGGAAGTTAACCGTGCTCCTAGGACATTATACAACTGAAGTTAGGTTGGGAAAAAAATGTACCTATGTCCAGATAAAGTAGCATGGTTGTAGTCAACATTTATCTTGAACTCTCCTGTGTCATGGTCTGTAGAAAAAAGGGTGGCAGTAACTTTCAGAACAAATGGTTGAGTTGACCAAATATTTGCTTCCTAGGTAGCGAGTGACATGTGAAGAGGTAAAGCCAAATCAAGGATTACCAATGATGATGATCACATATAACTGACCTCTGACGCTTTCTTCGCCTTTGGAGATGCATATGAACACACTTTAAGCTCTGGGCTACAACAATAATGAAGAGTTCTCTTAATCTGTACCCATATTGTGAGCCAATAACTGTATATAAATGACAATAATACGGAAAGCTGATAATCGAAGATAGCAAACAAGGATCAATTCTAAATGCAGCATCCCTGCAATCTAGGAATTGGACAGTGGACATGTATATTTCCAAATATGTCATAATCCAAGGAAGTATCTTGCAGCAGGTATTAACTGAGTTGTGGGAATGAAGTTTAGTTGAGGATTTGATATCTGATGAAGGCTGACTGATCTGCGGCATCACTAATATGCGGTGCTACCTGTCTAAGTATACCATATCAAAATAAATGAAAATTCTAGCACATACATGTGTCATCAAAAGAAGTTTGGAATGCACACCAAACAACATTGTAAAAACCTTTTACCTCAATCAACCACATATATATCTTGGCAAAATATGCAGTGGAAACTCAACGATGGCTGCAAACCTGGAAACTTGCCTCCTACATCATTGGATACGTGATCTACGGTCGAGACAGTTACCTACCTTATTTTCAGTTACCTCCCCGCGCTTTTTCAGTGCCCTTTGCAATTAGACCCTTAAAGAAGGTTCAGTGTGCAGCCAGGTCTGTTCGAATCGTTCACAATCGTCGTCCCGGTCGCCGCCGCCAGCGGACTTCACGCCCGTAGATCGAGCCTCGTGCGCCTCCGCTGCTCCCGCCCCAGGCCCGCCTCCCTACTCCCTCCTGTCACCCTCAGGCTGCCTAGTGCCTACGTCCGCCGGCAGCGAGGCCTGCTAGGTCCAGAGCCGCCTCCTTCGGCTTGATCTGCGCCTCTTCTCCCCGTCGTTACCTGTCGCGGCCTCGCCTTCGATCCGTCGCCTTCCTGACGCTGTGTGCCTCGGGGGAACGTTGAAGCCGCGCGACATCGACGGCCGCGCAAATTGGACGGAGGTCCCATCGCCGGCCACCTCGCCTCCGTGGAAATCATTCGAGGTGGGAGCATTCCAATCGCCTTCCTTTGCTTTGTTTGGCATTTGGGAAACAATGTGATATCTGTGTTCGAACTGAGCCCCATGGTGTGCCAGTTCCAGATTGCAGGTTGAAGCAATAGTGTGCTCTTGCTACCTACTCAAGCTAGCTTTGCAGACGCTGTCTCGTTCAGTTTTTCCGAGGATTCCCAAATGTCTGCAGATTTGTGCATCCTCACTATCTCGATATGTCAACTCTAGCAACCATTCTTGACCAACAGTTATTAATCGCTTAATTAGGAGATTAGAGCACTTCTTAGTGTTGAAGCATCTGTATGCCTGTGTATGTATTCACCGAAATCTTCTATAATGCATATATGCTTTTTTTTTCTTCTAGCTTCAATGGGCCATTATGCTGCAGCCAAAAAAAAAAAAAAAAAAAAAAAGGCTTGAACTTATTCTTCTTGTGCTCTTGCAGGCAGCACCTGATTACGAGGAACCTGATTACCTCCACCCTGATGGCTACCACAAGTGCAGACCCTCGAGACTCCATATGGGGTGGCCATGAGTGCACCTAAACGGTCATAACGAGCTTTGTCAGTGATGGCCAGATCAGGGACACTAAGTGAGGATCAACCGGTGGCCACCAATGAAGGTGTCAAGGAAGGACAACTGGAGCTGGGAGCTGGTGACTCGACTGGACTGAGCTCGAGAAGAATGCAGCAGGGTCGGTTGGGCTGAGCTTTGAAGAAACAATATTTCCTTTGCTTTTGTTCTGAAATATGTAAGATCTAGTAGTACTGATGGAATGGATAAGCTCATTGTCTGTAGAAACTATTGCTCATATGGCTCTAGTCGATGGTAACAAGAATAAATACTGGTCGTCAGTTGTGTGCTCAAGCTCTACACAGAGCTTCCTGCTATGTGTTTCTTTCTCTATTATGCTTTCAGGTTTTCATTAAACTTGGGAGGAAATTGTAGACCTGAAACTGGGCATAGAGAATGAGATATGATAAGTGCTGATGCAACACTATGCTCGATTTCAACTTTCAAAAAGAGAAGATAATGTTACAACTGAAGTCATCCTCATTGTTCAAAGACACACGCACACACAGTCCTGCCCACAACACGTCATGCTTATGTATTACGAGTTCTAACTGGGAACTTATCATAAGTGTATTAGAAATGTATATGTCTGATCATTATGGATTCACACTACTACACTAGTGCATAATTACAAATCTACAAAGTTACATATACAAGCAATGGGGTCCTTTAACTCCCAAATCAATCCAGACTTTTATCAAAATCTTCAGGGTTCACCGTCACCCCAAGCTCTGCTGCTCTTGCAACAATCTCAGCATGAAAAGGCTTGAGCACCTTCTTTAGAACCCAAAAACAGAGCTGATCACACTTCCTGGATTATGTCTCAACACAAATCCCCAACCACCACTTTATTGTTGCTGGTTGAAAGCACCATCACAGTTGAGTTTTATGACGCCTCCAAGTGGCCAGCACCATGTCTTTCTGATTCCAGCCAGAAGCAGGCACGTCCTCACCTCGTTTAAGAGAAGATAACTCATCCTCATATGAACTGATGAGCAGTGCGAGTTGTACGCTGCTCTCCTTGGTGCTTCTCCCTCTCGACCACCGCATCTCTCTCAGTTGTCAAGTTTCTATAGTACTGTTGGATCATCCTGCGTACAAAACTACGGATGGTTACCTGAATCAATGCCAAATCAAAAGAAAAAAAAAAAATGCCCACCTTAATGTTGTGCAAGCACTCGAGGAACACCTCTTTTAGTGACTCCGGCTGCTTGCTCCTGAAATCCTGATTTGCATTAGAGAGGGCTTGCATTTGGGGCATTCCCACTACCTTTGCTGCAGCTAGAGACACCGGTAGGGAGGGACCGGCCTGTCCCCGTGAACCCGGGGCCGGCGCGGCTGGAGGAGCGCCTTGTCGTTGTCGGCCGTCTTGAGAAGGTCGGAGTTAGATATCACCAACTCACCAAGGGGCCGACCCTGCTGGGCCTCGCCGTGCGCGCCAGTGTGTAGGCCATGGACCCGCCATAGCTGGTACCGGAGACTGCCACGCGGGCGCCCGCCGCGAGGCCGGGGATCGCGTCCAGCAGCGCGGCGGCGAGCACGGACTCGGACGGCGCCGGCGACGCGCAGGTTGTACCCGAGGGGATCGGTCTCGTTGGTTCGGGTCGATTCGAAAGGATAAGAGGTGTATTTGCCGGTGTTTGTAAGGACCTTGATGCAAATTGTACTAAGCTGGTGCGGGCGGTAAACTGTAAAATGTCACATGGTTCTGTATATCTCATCTCGCGCCGGACATCTAGGATCCGATGGTCCGAAATTCAAGTCTGCATGTTTGCACGGTCCATTGAGTTTTCACTGCATATTTTCCCATATATCTTCCACCTTAAGGTCCAATTGGAGAGTTCGGGATCCAGAAATGTGAAAGTGTGGAAGCATTGTATCAGTCGATTAAACACATTTGCAAGAAAGGATATGGAACATAGTTCACTAAATTTTTCCCTAAATCTAGTAAGATGAAGTGCCTTGAAAGTAGCTGGAGGGAATATATAAAATATAAGTTATGATCATGTAATCTGACATTATTTTTTCCAATACCAGGCAACATATAAAACATATCCAGTATATTGGGCACAATATTATTGCACATTAATGTCAGAAAGCAAACTCACTTGACTGCAGCCTTGATCTCATCATAGGTAGCAGACTTGTCAAGCTCAACAGTTGCGTCGCGAGGTGGCGGCCACCGGCGGCGGCCGCGGCTGTGGATGGCGATGAATGTAGGGCGGCGACATGACGCCGGCCGTAGTGCCTCCTTCGCCGCCGCCATGGCCTCCGTCGCCGTCGATTCCGCACGAGGAGAGCGGAGGAGGAGAGAAAAGCAACGCCGGGGGCGCAGGAGGAAGAGGGCGGTGGGGAGGAGGAAGGAGGAGGACGGCCGGCGGCGGCGGTCTGCGCCCGGCCGCCGCCGCCTCGGGCACGCTGTGGCCCTAGGGTTTCTCAGAGCGTAACAAAGACGCGGATGGGAGGAGGAGGCTCGCCTGCGGCGCGCTCCCCGTCCCCGCCCATGCCGGAGAGGGAGAGATCGATGGGGAGGGAGAGAGAGAGGAGGCCGTGAGTTTTTTTTTTTTTTTTTTTTTTTTTTTTTTTTTTTTTGAGGGGCGGGGCTCTCATATATATTCGCTTGGGGAGAAGCGGGGTTATTTTGCAAAAGGTGCAAAAGCGGCGGGTAAATGAAAAATGACCGCGAATTCGAATTTTCCCTTCTTCGGGTGTAGGAGGTCTGGTTAATACGGGTGTAAAAGGTAAAAATCGAAACCGAAGTTATCAAGTACAAGGACCTTTGCTGGACTGAGATGCGATTTATTCAAAAGGGAAGGGTTTTTTTATAAAAACATCCCGCCAATCAAGAGATTTCGGGAGACGTGGATGGTCTCCCCGTGGGTGCTTTCGTAGAGGATCAGAAGTGGGAGATTAATCATGCTCCAGCCTCTCCGTCACAAGATTGCATAATTCAGAACGTCAAAGCATTGGGAATTCGGATGTCTACAAAGAAAAAAAGACGGATAAGTACAGATTTACTAAAAATAATCTAGGTGGTTTAAGTTAGATTACATGTTACGAGAGTGGTGTTGCATAGGCAGTCCGAGAGCAACAATCCAAAAGGCAGTCCGAGAGCAATAATCTAAAAACCCACTAGTCATTTCTCTCAATATGAGAACTATCCACTTAGGCAATGCACTATCACATGTAATTAATATCGACTAAGCAAAGTCTCACTAGCTATATATCTCAACATGTAAGTTGTCCAACTAAACAATGCACTATTACAAATAATTAAAATCTACTACCACATGCAACTATAATGTCTATGTGTTGAGATCTAACTTTATTTCTCAAAACTTTTATCTCAAACTTTGAAGTTGCATGAAAAAGCTCAATTAGGAATAAAGACAATCGGAGAAGTTAGCGAAGGTAGCTTCGCGGGAAGAAGGACACCGCGCAGAATCAACATCCGATTTAGTAATTTATCCTCACGAAGACAACAAGGACGACTTCATTAAATACTAACTTTGCTCGGTCTTCATGGCTGAAACAAAGAGACAAAGAGAATTAGCACCAGAAAGTTCAAGCGAAGATAATGAATACGACTTTGCTGGAAAGAAAGATAGTTAGAAATAATTGTAATTGTAAACTTTTAAGTTTTCATGTATTCAAGTCAAAGACCCTATAAATACCCCCGACACCCCTTTGTAAAAGCCATGTTGAATGGCTATTTTGTAAACCATAACTCATCAATAAAGAGCTGTGACGATATTTTACCAAACACCATGTCAAATAGACACATAAGCATTTTATTGTCCACGCCATCTCGCCACACAATCAAATAATGCTTAGCGATACATATTATATAATATCATGTCCATACATCTCCGAATTCTCAGTGGTTAAGAGTGGTAGATTCCTTCTTCACGGCAACGCCCAGGAAAATCCTTCTAGTT
>JADLZK010004384.1:0-10792 GCA_015847255.1 Hyparrhenia diplandra | reverse complement strand
GGCATATGGTGGGATCATTGTCTTTTTCGGTCGGTCGCGGCTATGAAATGGTAATGACTTGAAACTTAGCGTACATATCAATGTTTTCTTACTTGATGAAATATTTATTTGTGTCATTCTTGGCAAAATTAGAACCGAAACGTTGAAGAGCGGATGATTGTGAGCTTTGGGTGAAAGCCTTACGGTAAGGGAGGAAATGGACAAGCGATGCATCAAAAGGCTATATCTATGCGTATTATATAATTGTTTGTACAACCCTTACTAAATGATTCATAGTATTTCCCTTGTTTAACACATTTTTGCATGTCTTGCTTGTGTTAGGAAGCGCTTGCAACAAAATTAGAGAAGGAAGGAACCGGAGATAGCTTTATATCTTGATGAGAAAAACCTTATTTTCAAGAAGCATACAAGCAAATTACTAGATCTAAATCATCAAGGTTCATGGTAATGGGTATTTGGCAAGGTATCCAACTAGAAGGCGCTTAATGGTGAGCGTTTGGAGGATCGGGCCCGATTCAACCGCTTGCATCCCATAAGGAAAATGAAGAAGCTGAAGGCTTCACTTTCGAGAAGGTACAAGAACAACTTCAAAGCCAAGTTGTTGAAAGGGAAGCGAGAAGGAGGAACATAGGCGTCGGATGGAAGAAATGAAGGAAGCAAGGGAGGTGATAATGGCGTCAAATGGAAGAATTCGAGAAACGACAAGAGTTCATGTCAATGCTAGCGGCACAAAGGCAAGAACCATCACCCGCGGGTAATATGTTGTATCATTTGAACTTGCATATTGATCGAATATAAAACAAGAATTCGAGGAGCTTCAATCCTGTTTTTATAGTTTTCTCGCTGGATTCACTTCCACGATCATCACCATAATATGTTTGCTCAAAATGAGAGCAGGAGGAACATTAATCAATTAAGTTCTTTGTCTATGGGAGCTAAGTAGTAGTAATAACAAAAATTAAATGCGAGGTTATCCAAGCTGCCATTGAAACAACGATCACCGCTACAAGCGAAAATGAAAATGGCGAGGAAAAGCGAAACACCCTCGGTTTGCTCATGTACCAACCTTGAATGAAAGAGAAGAAACAACACAAGAGGATGAAGCAACATTAGCTCGGGTTGTTTTAGGGGAATCTTGTTTAAAACCATGAATTAGACTCTAATATTTTTTAATGTAAATTTTTGAATTGCAGAATAACCTACAAGTGAAGGAGAAAGGACAACTTGCGGGGTTCTACACACGTAGTAGGTATTAATATGCGCACCACTAGAAGGCGGTCTTAGCGAAATCAATCACAAAACAAAGAAGGGAATGGTGCACCGAATTTTATTTCTACAAAGCATTTGGATCTTTGTGGCAAAGAGCGACCAACCAAAAAAGAATTGAATGTAAGCTTGGTTTTCAAATGATGTTCTCATTGTCCTTCGGATCATGTGATTTTGCAATGTCTTTTCACCGAATTACCTATGGTAAAAGCGTGATAGTGGTCTTTATTTCGGGGGATGAATGCACAGTTTGATATTGTGGTAGTCCAAATCAGGCACAAAGGTAAAATTCCTTCTGTACTTCTCAATAACCTATGCCTTTTTGATACGTGCTTTTGCTTGTCATCATTTATATATGTGAATGATAGTACCAATGGTTCTAGATAACTTGTGCCATCTTATTTTATTTGTTTGTGAACATCACTAGTTTTTTGTTTTTATTGCTTAAATTTGAAATAATTTAGTTCTGATTTTTGTTGTCAACATCTCCAATTTTGGTATAAGTACTTCCTCAAAATTTATTAGAGAACCATATCATATTATATTATCTTTGTCATGATGAACTGAACAACTAATGCGTATTTTAATTTGAATGACTTTATTCAACAGGAAGGTATAGTTTGGGTGGAGTGCTCAAGTGATGGGATGGCCAATTCAAGTCAAGCTTTCAACCACCATTATTGGTGTTTAGCGGCTTTTAGATGTTATTAGGCACAAATATGTTGAATAACTTAAATGTGTGATGGTTTGAACAATTTGTGATAGTCGGGGTTTGAATATTTTTGGATTAGTTTATTTCTTATGTGAATAATTTGAACAATATGTTGGTTGAATGGAATATGTCCGTATGCATTTTTGATGTATATTGTGTTTTCTAATTAATTAATTGTGTTGCAATATTGTTGGTTGGCACCAAAAGAACATCGTTGTAAAAGTGGCTATTGGCCACCATACTTTTCGATGGCAATATATCCTATAGCGACGAACAATTAAATGTAGCAATAGAAATTGCTCCTTATAGCAGCGACAATGAATGTGGCAATTGCATGTCTTTGCCACCATTTCTTAGTGTTGCGACATAATCCTTATTGCCACACTTTCGTTATGTGATGCAATAGAGGTTTGTAACTTAACTTATAGCAACCGAACCTTAGGCGGCAATTGCACATGTTGCCACCACTTCTTGGTGTTGCAACATAGGTCTTGTTGCCACACTTAATGTCCCGATGCAATATAGGATGCACCTTATAGCAACCAAACTTTGGGTGTTGCAATTGCACATGTAAGCCACCATTTTTTGGTGTTGCAACATAATCCTTGTTGCCACCAAAACTTTAAGCGTGGCAATACATTATGTTGCTACACTTTTTATCGTTGTTATTGCACCATTTACAATGATATGGGCACGTTACAATTGCAAGATCTTGCAACACCATAGGGGTTGCATGAGTTTTTATTACCACACATACTACTGTAGCAATAACCTTATGTTGCAACTCCTAGGCGTTGCAAATCCAAAAAACATTTTGCAACGCTTCCCATAAAAGTGTTGTCCCAAAACTTTGCCCACGCAAGCACACCGCAACACCTCCCAACGAAAAACAAGTGTTGCTATTTTTGCTATTGCAACTATTTTTAGCCCTTTTGCAACACTTTTCAAGTGTTGAGAAGAGGGGCAAAAAAATTTAGTAGTGCATATGATTTGCAAAAGCATTACTTGAGTTGTCTTCCTTACGGAGATATGAATAAAATCCCGGCTCTGCTCCCCTAGCTTCAATGATCCATTGAAGTACATGTTCAATGCTTCTTGATGTGGAAAGTCGGATATGGGTTGTTGGAGCTCTGCCCATTCTGCTATGAAGTTTGGAAGTGCCTTGGATTTGATTGCTCTTCTTGGGGTGAACTCTAGGTTCAATGCTCGAATTCTCTGCCCATTTTGATATGCGCCTGTCGAATCTCTGTTCCTCGGGGATATAAGCCTAGTGGTGAATCTGTCACCACCGTGATCTTGTGTTTTGTCAGTAGTGTCATAGTTTCCTTGATGTGATCATTATGGAATAGAGTAGTTTTTGTGCGTGAGGGTATCGAGCTTTACACTCGGATAGAACCTCGCTCACGTAGTAAAGCGGCCTCTGCACCTTGTTGGCGTGTCAGGGCTCTTCTCTTTCCACGATGATTCTTTGAATCGACCCTTAATGTTTTGTTCTTTGCTATGTATAGCGGGGAGTTCTTCTTGATCCTTTGGAGGTGTTAGGGCCGGGGGGCGTGTGAGGTATTGTTTGAGTTCTTCAAACGCCTTGTCTGCATCATCGGTCCACTCGAACTTTCCCTTGGTCTTGATCGGTTTGAAGAAGGGTAGTCCTTTCTCTCCAAGCTTGGATATGAATCTGTTGAGTGCCGCCATGCACCACGTGAGCTTCTAGGCGTCCTTGGCCAGCCGGGGTTGTGTCATCTTAGTGATTGCTTTGATTTGCTTGGTGCTAGCTTCAATGCCTCATTCTTTGAGCCAAGAAAACCGGTAAAATTGCCCGATGGTACTCTCAAAGGCATTTGGTTGGATTGAGCTTCCATTTCCATTTGTTGAGGTTTTGAAAGTCTCCTCTAGGTCTTGAATGAGTTTACGGTTCTCTTGTTTTCACCACGCGTCGTCACGTATGCTTGGCATTTTGCCAATCGCCCTCCCAAACAAGTCGTATAAGCCCTTTGATACGTTGTCCGGCGTTCTTCAATCCGAAGGACATTGTTTTGTAGCATTAGGCACACCGAAGGGTGATAAAAAAGAGGTCTTGCTCGATCTTCTTTCTTCCGCCGCGATCGGGTGGTATCCCGAGTAGCAATCCAAGAATGATAGTAGAGTTGATCTGCGCAGGTGAGTCCACTATTTGGTCAATCCTTGGTAGCCGAAGGGGTCTTTTGGGCAAAGGTCTTGTTGAGTCCGTGTAATCCACACACATGTGCCAATCGGAGGTGTTCTTTTTTCTACACCCCGATCTTGGGTTGGCGAGCGATCGGGATGTAGGATCTCTACGATGAATCATTGCGAGTAGTTTCGCAATCTCCTTCTTGATGGCTTCTTTCTTTTCTAGCGAGAACCTCCTTAGTCTTTTTGCTTGATGGGTTTTGGATCCCATGTTGATATCAATTACGTGCTCGGCCGACTCCTTGGGACTCGGGCATGTCTGCGGTTTCGAGGCGAATATATCTTTGTGTTGCCTTAGGAAGGCGGTGGCGCGAGTTCTATTTTGGAGATAGGTGGGCGATGATGATCGCCGTCTTGGATGGATCACCGGTCGTAGGTCAATGTGTTTGGCGTCGGCTTCTTCACGGGGAATCGAGAATGCGCTAACTTCTTGGAAATTTTGGTATCTCGAGTTCTTACGGATTTGTCTCTTACGCCATGCGGTGGAGTTCCTTTTTTTTCTCTAAGAGCTCTCATGTCTTGTTTGCAATCTCCATGGCTTGTACATCACCTTTGGAAAGCTTTCTTGAGATCTCCTTTGATGGAAAGAACCCCCAAATGGTCTTTGGCATCTTTAGTAGAAGATCACAGTAGTGTGGAATAGCCATGAATTTTTCGCGATAGCGAGTCTTCCATGATGATGGCGTGATATGGTGACTCGAGATCGCCGCCGAACTTGATGTACTACGTCGGTAGTTGGATGGAGATCCAAATGTGGCAAAGGTGACTTGTCCGATTGGTATGGCTGCTCTTCCGGTACTATTCCATAAAAAGGAGTGTTGGATGGGCGATCAATCGGAGAGGTCTAGCCCATCTTGTTCGGTGTTTACGAGAAAAATGATGTTGATCCTGCTCCTCCGTCGATCAACACCTTGGTAGCGATTTACTCCGGCTATCGTGGGTTCTAGTACCAAGGGATACGGTGGCGTTGCCACACTTGTCCATGATTGTCCGGGGAGGTAGCTTATCTTGTCTCTTGCTCTTCGATCTGGGTACTCGGAGAATATGGCGTTCAAAGATCTGGTTGCTTTCTAGAAATCTCACCTTCGCTCTTATTTTACCTCTTCTCTGTTCTCTTGATTGTTCCCTTTTTGGCGGTTTGTTTCCTCCCTTGTACTTCTCACGGAATGTGGAGCGACTTCGAGCGTGTCTTGTGCTCGAGGGGGTGGTAGATGCAGGGTAAAGGTGTTCTAGCTTGATATTGCTTACGTTTCTGTCGCCATTGTTGTTGTTGTTGTTGAACCTTTGTTTGTAGGGCTTCTTTGACTTTTCGCCATTCTGCGGCCGGTGTTGTCATGCAGTGCGTAAGCCTCTTTTCTGTTGAGTGTTGTTACGATTTCCTTCTTGGGGCCTTTTTGAGTTCTTTCTTTTTACGGAAAGCGATCACCGGGTTCTTTCTTCACTCGATCATCTTCTCAACGATGATAGCTTGAGCGCTTTCGTTTGTCCTTTTTGTCTTTGTAGAAGTCAAAGGCGCCATCTTGGAAAATTCCATTGCGAAGGCGTCTATCACTTCCCTTTCGATGTCATGCGCTTGGGATCTCATCTCCCTATAAATCTTGGTAGTAATCCCTCAAGGATTCTCGGCTTTTAGCGAGGCTTTTATTTCTGCTTTGAGTAATAGGATGGGTAATGATTCTGCGAGTTCTTTGCGAAATGCTTTACGCAAGTCCTCCTAGTATCTGATTGAGCCCTCTTGATCTTGTCGAACCATTGGAGGCGGTAGAGCCTCTAGGGCCATGGGAAAGAAAACGGCTTTTGTGTCATCATCTCCTCGGCCCGGCTCAATGGATTGTGAGTAGACTCACGAGCCAACTATCACGGGCTCTGTTTTTCCCATCATATTTTTGAGTGGTTTTGGCGGTTTGAACCGGGGTAGCTTGATCTCTTGTAGCCTTTCGCGAAGCAAGAAATCTATCATAGCTTTACATTTGTTCTTTCTTCAAAGTCTTCACGAGGTTCTTCCTCCTCTTGATTGAGTTTCAATGGAATGCGATATGTGATTACGTGACCTCTTCTCCGTCGGTGGGTCTTGGGCGGGGCTTTCCCTTGGGGGTCTACGGTATCCCACCATCCCTCAGGGGTGGCGGGGAGTTCTTAGAATCCTACGGCACTTTCGATCTCGAAGACATTGGACGGCTTCTAGGTGCATGGGGCTGTTTGCCCTTGGCTGCGGCGTTCTAGGATCTCTTTCATGGGTAGCCTTTTGCAAGGCTTCCTTGATGAGCCTCTCCTCGTCATTTAGATGCATGCGATCTTGGTACGGTCGACCCTTGTAGCCTTTCTCGAGTTACTCGTTGGTTTGTCCTCAGCTTCTCTTTTCGGTTTGATCTCTCCGTTACTGCGTGTAGATCGGCGATATTTGTTCATGGCTTGTAAAGCGTATGTTTGCTTTCGATTTGGCGTCCTCCCTTGGCTTGTTTCTCTTCCGGCCTTTCTTGGCGTTGGTGTTCTCCTTAGTCTTCAAGGGTTCTTTAGTCGCCGAGATGTTGGATAGGCCTTACGTCGGTGGACGATGTCGGGGCATCACGGGCCGGTTAAGCGGTATGAGCTTCGACGGCCGTAAAGACTTCCTTAGCGGATGTAGCTTTAGGCCGCCCACTCCTACCGTCGGGGTAGATCTTGCTGCGATGTCGGTCCTCCACGGTTATCATTGTTGCACGGCGGTTAGGCCTTGGTGAGGGTTCTTGGCCCGTGGATGATGCACTCCTCGGGGTTTTGTCAAAGACGAGCCCTCTCGTGCGCCCTCAAAGGGATTTCCGATCTTCTCTTGAGGAGTTGTCTTGGCGCTTCTTGAATATGTTGTCGCCGAGTTTCGTAGTCAGTTGGGAGCTGGAAAGGAAACACAGGGTGTCGAGTTGTTTTCAGTCGCCTCCTTTTCTGCGTCAAGGTAGCTTTGATTGAAAAAAGTTTTCAAGTTGGAATAGCTTCCCTTATCGAGTGGGTAGGAGTTGTGTTTGGTTGCCCATGGGATGCGCACTTTGAGCCACGGTGATCTGCCTTCCCGAGTTGGTTTTGGGCCCAGGCCCTCTAGCGTGAATTTTGGGCGAGGCTTGAACTTGTTCTCCTCCATCTTGGCGGTTTTGATAAAGGCGTCGATTCTTTGGAGCTTCTCAGCAGTTACGGTTTGCCGGTTTTGGGTTCCTGCGATGATGCGAGCCTCGAGTCTTGCCGTCAAATAAGTTCGATCACAAGCCCAAGTCCGTGATCGTCCTCCCTCACGGTGAACTCATGATGTCGTGGTATCTTGGGACTCTCGTCTTCGAATTCGGCGAGAGCCCCTATCGCCCGGCGCCGGTTGTCGATGTTTTCTGACGAGCACGCCCGCGGGGGTGACGGGCGGTTGTTCGGTCTCGATGAACACGGGCGGCGGTTTGTTCGCGGCGGTGACATTGAAACGGGCTTTTATCTTTGGTTTGGGCCCTGCGATCAAGGATCAGTATTAAAGACTACCTAGTCCGGTCGGCGTGAGCACGTTTTTGATTGATGAGGTCTGGCAGGGAATAGAATTGAAGCTTACTGGCCAGTCGTGGCGTATTGTGTCTGCTCAATGTCAGCTCTGGCGTTAGTGCTCAGCGTTCGATGCCTTATAGAAGCTCCATAACATTTGTCTATCTCTCAAAGGTATTGCAAAAGAGATTTGGGCTGTAGATTAAAAAAAGAAGAAGAAGAAAGAAAAAGGGGAGATGAAAAATGGACAAGTGTCCTACGGTGATAGAGCCTACCTCCTAGAAAAGAAAAGAATATAGGAGGTTAAAAAATGGACAAGTGTCCTTAATAAAACAATGGGTACTTAGATGCCCGCCTCTCCATAAAAATATATATATATATAGAAAAAGAAAGAAAAAAATATATATATAGAAAGAGTATACAACCGGGTTCTCCCAAATTCTAGATTCAAAAGAGATGAATTCTCAAGGAGCAAAAGTAGAATTAGGCTTTCCCCTCACTACACACACCTCATTCATTCCATACACCTTACCATAATTTCTTTACCATATCCACTATATTCTTTCCACTATACACATACACCACTTGATGATTAATGACTCGTGACTTTGGATCCATTGCTTGAATTTACAATATATGTTTAGTAAGTAGATTTAGTTTTCTCCCACCTAGAGCTCGGATATAAGCCTTACATATAGTGTGAGAGAGAAAGAAGGCATAGTGTCCCTCTTGCCTTATTCAAAAATACCACATATTATGAGAGAAAGGCAACACAACATTATTGCCTAAGAGAGGATCCACAAATACCACAAATAGAGAGACTTGAGAGGGTCATACAAAGGAACTTTGAGTTTTATTTTGAAAACTTGCAAAAACTCGGAATGAAGGTTGAACAAAGAGTTTGAGACATGGTGCTTGATTTGATTGTTCTATCTTTCAATTACCCAAGATCCCAAGAAAAGGCTATAAGCTCCATGGTTAAAGATATGGGTAAGTTGAAATTTGAGCAAGTTTTATCTGGAGGAGAAATTTTGTTTGAAAGCATGTGTACTTTTGAGGTGTGAAGGCGTTCGCGACAACTCGATCCATTGCTAAGTTTGGCTTTACTAGGGACTAGCAAAGGGTAAGCTTAGGGAACTTGTTGACACACCTTATAGCATAATATTAATAGTCAACTAAACATGAAATAAAAAGCGTAAAATGAATATCAACATAGACTAGGGGGTTTTACTAACATAATTCCATAAGCTTTGGTGATTTATATCGTTTCTGAGGGACTTAACAGGATAAGCGAGAGAGAAGAATGGAGAAAGTTCTAGAGTTTACATCAATACGATGACAAGACTTAACCGTGAAGTAACTCAACCCAAAATGTGGACTAAAACACTCTAGAAGATACGAGAAGACACCCAGGAAGAAAGGGAGACATGATTGTGCCACAAGGGCTGGCGGCGAAATATTTAAGCCCGGCCATAGAGTCTCCGCGAGCCCATTAGGCCCATCTTAAATAAGTGGGTTTGTAACCGACCTTGAGATTAATATCTACACGTTATTGAAGGTTTTGATCAATGGTCATCATTCATCGTCAAGGCCTATATAAAAAGAAGACCCCACGACCCCGGGGCTAAACCTAATTCATTCTATCTCATTCTATTTATTATCTCTTAGTTGTAGAGGTGTCCCAATGTAAGGATAACCTCTCTCTCAGGATTAGTGAATTAGAAGTAGATTAGCTATGTAATTAGAAGTAGATTAGACATGTAATTAGAACTAGATTAGATCTAACCTAGATCTAATCAAGAGTAAAACGAGTGGAGCTATGCTCTTGTTGCGGAGATGTCTTGAGTATGGTATGTCTTTATATCTTCTCTACAAGACTTATGATTCATATATTTATCTTCTCTATTTACTTCCATACCTTTCATATATGGTTAAGTATAGTTGTTATATTATTGCATGGGATCTCAACTGCATATTGAGGACTTTAGTTATCCATGGTAGCTAGAGTAATGTCGATAGTGTAGACTTGGTGTCTAGACTATAGGTTACTGAGGTTCTTTAATCCACGGATAGTTGTGGTAGCCCGGGGTGGCAGACTCTGTAAGTCCTTTGTAATCCACCCGTTCGGATTGGTGTTTTAGTAGAGCTTTTGGCGACCTTCTCCCATCTACCTTCTTCCCGGTCTTTCTCTAGAGTTGGGGCCGGACTTTCTTTGCTCAAAGTGCATTAGTATAATTGCTATCATAGAACCTAAGTAATAGAAATTACCGGGAACCTTCATCTCTCCTTTGACCTCTTGATTAGTTTAGTTATTCTTTTGATATCTTAGGTAGGTTATTATTTTTATGTTTTAATTATCCTTTAACAATTACCCCCTCACTATAGTCTAGTGGTTTGCTAAGTTAGTGGATACATGATTGTGACTTGTTAGAATTCTTTAGCCAAAGCTTCCCTGTGGATCTGATACTCTAGAATACTCATCCTAGGGGAAAGAAGCTACAATGGTAGGTGTTACGTGCGCTGCGGAAATCCTTCATATTCTTTTAGCACTTAACAAATGCCAACAAGCTTTTTGGCGGATTCTGCGGGGAAGCAATTGGCCTAAAGATTCTAATGATGATCATGATATACGCTAATTTAGTGTATCATTAACTTTAGTAGGATTATCCCTTGTTACATTGAATTGTGGAATAGGCGGGACAAAAGATGTTTATTCGCGATCTTCCGACAAGATTCCACGAGAAAAGAAAAGATTGAAGAAACCGGGGTGTCGATCATTCAAGATTCATCACACATTGGAACCACTGCCATCTCAAAGGGTATGTATTTAAATATATATTATTCTAACCATATGTAGATTGGAAAAAATTCGAAGTCACAAGAATTCAATACACACATCTCAAAGTGGCGTACATAGAAGGCTGCATCACGGTAAAGTATGATCAATAAAAGGTGAAAAGTCTTGCTCATGGACTATAAATTAATTGAGTAGTTATCATTTAATTTATTGCATTGCATTGCATTGCATGTTTACTTGATTAACTCATGCATTCACTCAGAAACTTAGTTTATGTTTTCTCATAGTAGATCCATTGCATGTTTTGTTCTTGCATACAT